>VDFB02137365.1:9705139-9736845 GCA_007258455.2 Sequoia sempervirens | reverse complement strand
TTCAAATGGTATCACATTTTTTAAATCTGAAACATGTCTCACATTATATGCTTCACATACTAGAGGATTTAAAAAAATGAATTTCATGAAGTTTTGACCAAGTTAAGGTGGTCAAACATACAAGTTTTTATATTTTTTAAAAGTTGTAATAAAAAATTCATAATTAATTATTTACTTTGGAAAAAATTACAAAAAAATATGCATCACATCGGGACATGAGTCCTTCATATCTAAAATCTCATAAAAAATATTGTCATTTATTATGTTAGGCTACGAAGGCATATAATCAATTTAATATTTTTTCCAATTTTAAGTACATCAAATTTCAAATTTTCACCAAATAGATTTTGTTTTAAAAAAAATAAACCTAGTAGTTTAGAAACTACATTCAATTTCCCACAGATTCTATTCTTACATGTTTTTGAAATAATATAGATAACTTATTCAAATTTTTACTTCAAGTTGCCTAACTCTGATTTTTCTGAATTTTCATTGCCACTTAAGGGCCTGTTTGGCCCATCATGATCCTGCACATACCCAATTCATGTTTGGTGCAGTAGCACCTTGTCCTATAAATTCCTTCAATAGGAAAATTTGAAAATTTTGAATTTTAAAATGTAAACAATGTGAAAAAGGTCATGTGAAGGTCATATGTAATGTATTCAAAGTATCAAAGAGGTCATTAGCTAATTAGAGAAGTGATATTACACAAAAGATGCCATTTCGTGTAAAAATAAAAACTTGCATTAGTTGCACAATTGCAAAATTAGTAAATAAAGGATGATGTTTATGTATTTGAAGCACTTTTCCTTTTTTTGTTTCAAGCTTGTGCGGATTGCATAGCACCTTATACTTTGATTCTTGATTAGTATTCAAATGTAAAAAATGAATTTTGAAATGTAAAATGTATGTAAAAGGTCATGTGATACAATCAATATGATGGTTTGTGGATTGCTGCAATAGGGGGAGGCCTACAACACACAAAGTCACAATTCCAATCTACAAACACAACTGTCAAGCCATAAACTCCTCACAATTTCATCATTTCTTCAAAATCACTCTTTTCCCTTGTAGCACTGGGAATCAACTCAATCACGTAAATTATCTCAATGAAACCTCATCAGCCCATGACATGAACCTATTCAAGGACCTATTTGAACAAAATTTGACATACTCAAAATCCACCTATGATCACTTCAGACTAGAGCACTCAAATTTCACCTTTTCGCCAGTTTAGGCTTCTAATTAGCCTCTTTTTCCAAAGCAACTATACTTGAAACTTATCTGAACCCTAACAAACCTTGAGATAGCAATTTAAATGTTCCAAAACCTCCAAAACCATAATCAGACCTCTGACATACCATTGTACAAAGGGTAATCCACAAAACCCTACTTTTTAGCCAAAACCCTAGGGGTTTATTGAAAAGTCACTTCCCAATCTACCCAAAACTTCTTCAAAAAAGTTTGAATTGGTCTACACAAGCTTAATCAAACATGAAATAATGCTTCCTTCTCACAAAACTCACTTTGGCCCACCAAAACCTCCACTTTTCACGTGGAAAACTCATATTTTCACATTAGGGAATCACACCCAACACAATATCAAACCTCCCCTCCACAAAAAAGCTTGAAACCACCTATTCCCAACTAAAAAAATCCCATTCCACTAATCACAGTAGTCACAGGGGGTGGAATGGGAAAAAATTACATTTATGTCACTTTGAACACCCCAAAAATAGGGTTAACAGGGTAGATTAAGAAAATATGAGATAAAACTTCACAAATATAAAATAAGACTCACAAAACTTTTGAAATGAAATTTAACACATGCTATAATATATTTCCATAGTTTGCAAGTCAAAACACCCCTGTACGAGATCATACAAGTCTACCAAGAATGGAAAAATACAGAAAATCTAATAAAAAGTAGTGCTAATCAACTTTTATTGCTTCGAATATTTAAGATCCCCCTCTCATCGAGCATTTACAATATATTTATAATGTTTCTACTTCAAACTAAGCTTTCCCAACGTATCTAACTACCTTTTCAACTCCTTAACTATTTGATCCCTTAAGAGTCCAAAGTGCAAAATGACTACAAACTTCAGCATGTTGTTACTCGAATACCGTGATAGTTAGAAAATTATCATCTGATCCTATAGGATTGTGTTGGGCCCCTCTACAAAAACCTCTCTCGGTTTTGGCTATCTCATAGTGGTTTTCTTGTGGCGGAATATTTTCACTTGATGGAAAAAGTGTCAAATGCAAGCAGTGCAAAGTTGCAAAGTGGTGCAACTTTCGTTCTGCAACTCATGTGACCAAACGGACTGTTCCAACACATCCGAATAGGTATGTTTACACTAGGAATGGTCCTCTTTTGCACACAAAAATGCGCAATCACTCTGAGCTACGTTCACCCAGACCGATCCCTTAAGGGTCCAAAGTGCAAAAGGGAAGAAAACTTCAACATGTTGTTACTCAGATACTGTGATGCTTAGAAACTTCTTGTATGATCCTACAAGATCACGTTGGGACCCTCTACAAAAACCTCGCTCGGTTTTGGCTATCTCAAAGTGGTTTTCCCATGGAAACAAATTTCCACTTGATGGAAAAAGTATCAAATGCAAGCAGTGTAAAGTTGCAAACTGGTGCAACTTTCATTCTGCAGCTTGTATGACCAAACAGACTGTTTCAACGTGTCTGAATAGGTATGTTTACACTAGGCATGGTCCTCTTTCGCACCCAAACACATGGAATCACTCTGAGCTATGTTCAACCGGACCGATCCCTTAAGGGTCCAAAGTACAAAAGGGAAGTAAACTTTGACGAACTATTACTCAGAAACTATGATGCTTACAAAATCTTCGTCTAAGCCTATAGGATCGAGTTGGGCCCCTCTACAATAACCTCTCTAATTTTTTGTTATCTCAGAGTCGTTTTCCTGTGGTGTCTAGTTTTCACTTGATGGAAAAAGTGTCAAATTGAAGAAGCATAAAGTTGCAAAGTGGTGCAACTTTCATTTTGTAATTCATGTGAGCAAACTAATTTCTCCAACACATCTCGATAGGTAGGTTTATGCTAGGCATTGTCCTCTTTCGTACACAAACATGCAAAATTGTCCGAGCTATGTTGAACCGACTTGATCCCTTATGATGGCATGCAAAACAATGGAAAAGAGAAATGTACACACGACAGTTGAGAAGTCTGAGTATTTAACACAAAAAGCATATGATCATTGGTACAAAGCACCTTGTTCTTCCATTTGATGAAGAAGGTCTAGTTCAGTGGTTTTAGTCATTATAATGTCAAATAAGGCCATGATAGGCCATTTTGTAATCTTTCATTTAGTTTTGAGTTAGTGTGGGGCCATTTGAGTCAATTATGTAAGTACAGATAAGAAAATAGCACTAGTAAAGGCATTGGAAGAGATTACTAACATTGCCCTATTCAAAATTCAGAATTTAGGCCTTAAAAGCAAGACTAGACGAGGTGAAAAGAAGAAATTTCTTGAGAATAAGTTAGAATAGGTTGGAAATAGGGTGAGGTTGTGGAGTTTGATGTGTTTAAACAGTCTGCAAGGATAAGGGAGGTCAAAAGTATGTTATGGCATGATGCCCTAATTGGGAATAGAGGGGTTTTGAATGAAAAAGAGAGGTTTGAGGGAGTAAAAGTGGGTAAAGTCAAGGGGCAACATAATTTGGTAAATGATGCCCAATGGTGTTTTCCAATTGGAGGAGTGATTGAGAGTGTGTTGCTTTGTTAAATAGACCTATTCGGGGGTCTAGGATAGCGTTGAGTCCATTTATTATTTTTATTATAAATTATAACTTGCTTTCTCCTGAGTCCATTTCATATAGAAGAAATAATATTGCAAAAAGTTGACATATAAATCTTTCGACATGTTTATATGGTGACACATCAAGAACATAACAATTCATTTTGCACTATCAGGATTATGCTGTGAAAATTTTAGTATGATAATGTGTCAAGAAGTTAACTACTTCATCTACTCTAAATATTATGTTTTGCGAGTGTTGTGAAGATTATGTATCCTTTGCTTAATTGAGTTGTTCCAATCAAAGGATTAAATATATTTGAATCTTTTTATGAATCATCTCATGGAATACCAATTGAAAACTTGTTTTTTTCTTTTAGATAAAGTTGTTTAGCATCAATCAATTAATATTTAAGACAAACCATGAAGGACAACAATGACCAATGCTAGGGCTAACCAACTAATAATTATACACGTGAATAAGTCAAGAATGTACATTTGAATAAGGGAAGCACAAGTACTCAAAAACACATAAGCCTTGAAGTATACACACGAATACATAGTATACACAAATTAATACAAATTATATGCACGAATACAAGGTATATGCATGAAAATGTGTAAGTCACAAAGTATACATTGGAACACACGTAAGTTGTAAAGTATACACTTGAATACACGTAACTCATATCTATTGAACCATCAATTTAGAATGAAAATATGGACACCATCGATTAAAAATATTTGTATTAACGAAATAGCCATGTAGGAATACATCAATATATGTCGATATAAGTATGAAATATAGGTACAAAATAGCCATATAGGCTTATGAGAATTCCATATAGGCATACAATGTCAAATATATCCTATACAAATTATGTACAAAACTGCCATGTAGGCATACAACAAAGGGCTCTGGAATCGGAGGGCTCTGGAAATAAAATTTTCCCCTTTGCTTGTCGATCAGATGGTGATAGGTCTATCACTCATTTGTGCTACACTCGAGGAGTGCTCCTGTTGCTCTTCCTAGTGTTTAGTTCATGGTGAAGTTTTAACTATTACAATAAGAAGTAAAGACATTAATATATAGAAATTACATTATAAAAAATGATATATTTAACAAAATAATCACTTACCTCCATCTCATGATCTCTCTCCATGAGGAAAATATTCACACGCCCATGCTCAAGCGTGCTCAAGCCCTGTATAAACCATCCAAATAGAAATTAAACTACGAATCAATAATGGTTTGATTTTTCAGTAACTAACATCTATAACAACGAATGTAAATTGAAATTTACTAATATTCCTCATACCTCCCCTGTAAAATCCATCAAGGATTGTATAGCAGATGAAACATCGATCTCAATTTCCCTCATCACATTCAAAGGTGTTTCGGCTTGCAATAACTAAAAATAAAACAACAAATTATTCAATCACAAAAACTACAATACCGATCCACGTCATGACTTATAATGTATGAGATAATGAAAAAAAGTTGGAGTACTTATTAAACTATATATTTCTGATTCTCATGCTTACTATTTTCCCTATCCATATCTTGTTTGACAGGACATGTTTTTAGGCTTTTACCCATAGCAGCAAGTCGGTGAACCGTTTGATCAAATACTTTTGTAGACATGTACGATAATTGTGGTGGCATAGAGAAGCCAACAAACTATTTGAAAAAATGCCTCAAAGAAATGGGGTCTCGTGGTGATGGAATTCCATTACAAACAAATGCACATCATGGCATTCCATGACCATAAGACCACATTTCTTTTAGGCACTTTTTCAGAAAGTTCATTGCCTTGTCTATGGTATTATTGCTTACTATTATGCTTGATAGATATCAAGCACCTATTTTTTTTTCAAGCACCTATTTTAGGCTTTTAGCCATAGCTGCAAGGAAGTTATTAGTTTGATAAAATGATTTGGTACACATGTATGGAAAATGCGGTATCATAGAAAAGGTGGTGAGTTGTTTGAAGAAATTCCTCAAAGAAATGTGGTCTCATGGTGAAGTAATTGCATCACTACTTATGTTGAATTTCTAAACAACTATATTGTAGTTGAAATTATGTCATCTATCAACATCTAGTTATTAGTTATGGAATGTGAAGTAATTCTTTGAGTTTGAATGATGTACAATGCAACGTAATCAATGATATGAATATAAACTAAACAAATCTATTAAGTACAATTCATTAGTTAAACTCTTTATTATATTACCTGCGTGTAGGTTTGAGTAAATCCACTGGCACTACGAGGTGTTCCCTGGAGACCTCCAATATTAGCCTGTTCAACATCCAAAATCACATATTAAAATACCATTCATTAAACAATGCTATTAACATGTAATAAATTTATAATTGTTTACTAGTTACATACACCACCGATAGGTGTACTACATAAATGAGTAGGTGGAGGGCCGGTGTATCCAGTATCAACACTATGACCCTACAATTTTATTAAAATCATAAAACTAAATTAGTTAATCTTGCATTTCAAAATCAAAATTTAATAAATTAAATTCAACGAACATGCTAACTTTTACATGACTATCAATGCCATACACCTCATGTAAAATGTTAGCTTCCCTCTCCATCTCCATAGCTATAGATAGATCCTACGTAGCAACCTCCTGAGTGTCAATGGGGTCATATGAACAAGTCGCCCCACAAGATTGACATGCATGGGTTCGAAGGCCACCACTCGAAGGCTCCCTAGGATGGCACTGTAGAATAGGGCTAGTATGATGGATGACAGTCTAGGTCAAAGTGTTGATCACCTGCAATGTCTCTACATCAACACTTTCCTTTGCAACAGAAGGCATATCAATGTGCTCATGAGGTGGCCTAGTGAGAGTTCGTCTCCCTTGCCACGTAGGATCCGGTTGTGCACCAGTTCAATTATGAGCTGACCCCCCACCTATCGCCTAGAAGTCCCTCATATCAAAATAATTTGGGATTTTGTTCAATATGAACTCACTGTATAGTTTCCTAAGAAAATACTACGGGACTTCACAATTGTTGCACGGTGGGTAATCAAAGACCATGTACCACCTATCATAAAAATAGTTCCTAATCTATTGGTGGTGGCACCAATGAATAGGAAACATCTTTGCATTGAGGGTAAGATTTTGGTTTGTAAATGAGTCAATGAATAATGAGCATAAATCACCTTTTGTAAATTTCAAATCCTTTACATCTTTATATGATAGTTTATTTGCATAAAAATCCCTAGTCGTCTGCTTCCTATCTTGCCATCCAGTTATTTGTTTGCTAATTGAATCTACATTTTTTAACATATCTTTCAATGAAATTGCTAGGGTCATTCTTTTTGCAATTGAACCATTTGGATCACTCAACCTACTAATTAAATCCTTGATTTTCTTTTTGTTGTTCTCAATTTCACTCATCAAATTTTGTTGAGTGCCAGGAGGGTGTTGAGTGATTGGTGGAGGAGGTTGTTGTTGTGGTTGATTTTGTTCTTGAGGATTTTGGTCTTGAGGATTTGGTTGATCTTCTTGTTGAGGATTTTGAGGGTTTGTAGGTTGATTTACATCTCCTATTGTAGACACCCAAATTTGATCACTCCTGTATGATCAAATTTACCTCTTTATTCATCCATTCTGTCAATATTAATTTATTTAATTAATATTACACTTCCCACACAAGGTTCTTAAAGTATTTAATTTAACAATTAAACACTTTATCTAGTACCTTTCTCCTCTCTAAATTAAATAAATACACCAATTTATTTAATTTAGTCATTTTAATCTTTTTGAATTAAAATCAATTTAAAATTCTTCTTTTCTCTCTCCTTGGCTACCCATCTCCATGCACCTGCCTAAGAGTAGAAGGGCATAATGACACATAGGATGGACAAGAAGATATTAGTGGGATGGGCTAGGAGGGGATCATGGAAAATAGGGTTAACTATTAAATGTTAATGGGATTGGATTAGGAAGGAATAAAGGAACAAGAAGTTAATTAGGAGAAGATAATGTGACATGATCAAGGAATACTCATATGATGTTTGTGTTTCTCATCAATTTTTTAGATTTTTATAAGCAAAATTATGAAAAATAGCTAACATTGTTTTACAACACCATTAATAAATAAAGGCTACCTAAGTGTAAGTTGTTTGAGGAAATGAATTGTGAGGTGTGGAGGTCGAAGGTCCACTAGGAAACTATTTGAAATCCAAAGCATGTTATGGGACAAACATTCAAATATAGCATTCAACTATTCAAATGCAATAATAATATCTTTAATACTAGTTGCATACCTGTGGAATCAATGTTGATAATGAATAAGGGTCTGTAAGAATGGAGCACATCTCATTAATACTCTAACCCTGAAATTTCATCATATAAAAATTCTACTAATTTAGTTATTCAAATTTCAAAATATAATTTAATAAACAACATTAAATGAACTTGTAGAATTTTACCTGAGTGTCAATGTTGAATCTATCATTCAACAAATCATCTATGAAAGTCATTGCCTCTATAACTGATGTAGACTGTGTAGCTACATCCTGAGAACTCTGATAATCTTACGTGCAAATAGCACCGCAAGTGCCACAATGGTGGGGTGGAGCTCGAGGCCTACATGTCTCCTCCCCATCAAGATCAACTAAAGGCCTCACACACTATATAATGGTCTAGGTGAACAAGCTAATAGACTCTAACGTGTCGACCTCTACACAGTCCTTAACAATGGAAGGAACGACAACATTCTCCACCATGGGTTTGGCCAAGGGTCTTGGTGCCAACTGTGGATTATATCGTGCAATAGGTCTATGATGTGTGGAGCCCCCACTTCTACCCTAAAAGTCTAAGATGTCAAAATAATTTGGCAAACCTTATTGAGGACAAACTCATAATAGATTTTCTTCAAAAAGTATTATGGTACCTCATGGTTATTGCATGGAGGTTGCTCAAAGACCATCCACCACTACTCCCAAAATTTATTTTTAATTAACTCATGTGGTGGCACCAATGGATGGGAACCTCTTGCATGCATGAGAAAAAGGTGTGTTGGTTCTTGGGTTTGTAAATAGGGCACACAAGTCGGCTTTGCTAAAAAAAAAAATTCACATTTTCATATGACAAACCACTAGCATAAAATTTTCTCATCTCATGCCTCTTATTTGACCAAAACAAAATTTTCTCGCTCATTTCTCCTACATGAGATATAATTTACTTCAAAGATTCAACAATCCCTCTCCTATAAGGGTGGGTTTTAGCATGCTTAGTTAATCTTCCAATTAATTGTTCAATGTCTCTTTTATTGTTTTCAATTTTATTTAGAATATTTTCTTGTGTTCCTTGAGGATGCCTATGAAATGATGGAGGGGTTTCAAGTTTTTCTTGTATAGGAGGCTCTTCATGAGGGAGTGATTGTGAATTATCAATGTTTCAAGGTGGAGATTTATTCTCTGAGAATTAGAAAAAAAATTTATTATAGAACCCTATTTCAATCTACATTGTAAATCAAATTCGAATTAAATTGAATAAAAATACATACCTACTAAAATCTTCAACCTCTCTGACGTGTTGGCAACATCCTCATGAGGAATTGCTAGCTAAGAGTACAAAAAATGGATGAGATTTTCTGAGCACCAGTTGTAGAGAAGAAAACTCCAAGCCAAGCCAAGTTGCGGGTTCAAAAGGAAATGGAGGTTGAAATACAATTTTTTCTTTTTTAATTACTTTTGAATTTTGTGCTCACTAAATTTGGTGCTCGCCATATTTGGTGCTTGCCATTTTTGGCATGTGCCAAATGGCCAATTTGGATGTTATTTGCAATTTTTTCCAATTTGGCATCAAAATTGTGTCACAAATTGGTGCATTTACCTAGATGTCAAAAATTTTGTTCAAATTTTTAGAATTTGTCAAGTTACAAAAGGAAGAAGTTAGAATACTAGATTGTATAAGCCTTTAACAATACTAGAGAGACCTTGGGAAGATATAATTATGGATTTCATATTGGGATAGCGAAGAACACAAAGAGGAAATCATTCTATAATGGTAGTAGTGGAAATATTTTCTAAAATGGCACATTTCATTCCTTGTAAGAAGGCTAATGATGTTGTACATGTTGTTGACTTATTTTTCAAGGAGATTGTGAGATTGCGTGACTTAGTTTCAAACAAAGACACATGATTCATTGTATAATTTTGGAGGACATTATGGAAGAAGATGAAGATATATCTAAAGTTTAGTTCAACATATCACCCACAAACAAATGGACAAATAGAAGTGGTAAACAAAATTTTGGGTAACTTGTTAAGATGTTTGGTTGGAGATAAGGTAGGAAATTGGCAGATAGTTTTACCATCTAGGCAGAGTTTGCATACAATAATTTGAACAATTAACCAGAGTACAAGGAAGACATCATTTGAGATTGTGATAGGAGTAAACCCCAGAGAAGTTGCAGAGTTAAGAGACATGAATATTGAGAATAAGAGAAGTGTTAAGGTAGAAGAGAGCTTATAGATTTCATGGAGACATTCCATAATTAGGTTCAAAAGCATTTGGAAGACATGAACAATCAATATAAGGAGAAGGAAGATGAGCACCGGAGAAATAAGGAATTTTTTGTTGGAGATGAAGTGATGGTGTATCTAAGGAAGGAGAGATTTCCAATGGGAACATACAACAAGTTGAAGATGAGGAAGTTTGGATCCTATAAGATTCTAATGAAGTTTGATTTTGGAAATGCATATAAAGTGGAGTTACCGGAGACATTGGCTATATTGCCTATTTTCAATATTGTAGACATATATAATTATCATGAAGGATATTCAAGTGGCAGTAATAGTGGAGCATATTTGAAAGAGAAGTTACCACATCAAGAACCAAAGGAGATTGAGTGGTTCTTGAATACCAAAACTAGAAGGAGCACTAGGAAAAAGCAATACAAGGAATATCTAGTGAGTGGAAAGGAAGAATAATTGAGGATTCATCATGGATTTCTTAGGATGAGATGAACCATCTTGATTTCCCTCTTAGCCCTAGAAAGTGAGGGAATCACTTTTCTTCCAACCTCAGGTGCTTGATGCAAGAGCATCCCTTGTTGTAAAGCAATCCTGTATCAACCAAAAATAATTATTTTCTTGTGTTGCATTCAGTAGAAATTTTAGTATTTCACTCTACATTTTGATTACATGCTCATTTCTTAGCTTATGAATCAAGCTATAACATCTACACATCAACATCTGTCACATATCTAGATTTCACAACATTTGCATTTTCCTATTGAAATTTATCGCTCTCATAATTTTCTTGTGTTTCATTCTTAGAACATTTGGGGCCAACCTAGTCCATATTTCTTAGTGTGGACCTATTCTAGATCATGCGGAGCTTAAAGGAACATCATACAAGAATCTTGGGTTCATTGGGACCTATCCTAGAGATTAACAAGTTATTTCTTTTTGCATGGGATTATCTTTTTGTATTTTGAGGCCGACCTTCATGTGTGATCATTCATCAAGTTATGAACCCTTGTGGCTAATGTGGACCTTTGTTGGAGCTTGAGAAGCATATTTATAAGCATTTTTAATCATTTAAGAATCATTTAGATTAGTTATCAAATTAGAGTTAGATGAGTAGTTAGATTTTTGGATCAACCCTTTGGGGGCATGTAATAAGGCCTTTGGCTAGTTGTAATATTGAATGCCCTTGTGAAAGGCCTGTGAGCCTTGGATATTCACCCATGAGGCGTATGTTGAATTTAAGATTGTTAATCCAATAAATATTCATGATTGCATATCAACTTCTTATGTTATTTCTGATTTATTGACTCTTCATTGCATGGTTTGGACTGTTCTTTCTAAACCCTCCTACCATGACTACACCATAAAATATCACATCTCAAATAATAGAACCCAATCATTGAGATACCAACTTATGTGGGCCTTATCTACAACTTATATAATCCTCCAAAACTCATTTCACAACTTGGATAGGAAAACATTTTGAGAATAATTGTAAGCATTACTATCAACTCCATCTCCTTCATGAATTCCATTATAGCTAATATTCCATGTGAATGGGGGAATAATAATAAATTAGGATCTCTCATCCATGCAATGGAGCATTGAATTACCTTCTCCAAGGTTTTTCAAAATATGACATGAAATATATACATTATGATTACAATTAAACATCACATTGTCTTGACAAGACTGCGATTTAAGCATTTAATCATTGTGGCATCATTTGAAGGCATAAAGGAGCTTATTAATCCTTAGAAGATTGGTGTTTAAAAATAAATCATGCTGAAATCATATTTCCTTTTCTAGTTTATCAAGAAAATTCTATTTCACTACAAGAGAAAGTTAATACATTTGCACAAGTATGATATAGTGTAAGGAGATATCAAATAATTGAGTAGTGTTTAGTAGCTTAGAAAACAACAAGGGAAACAAGATCAAACTAGGGATTCCCATGTTTATGGTTGCACTTTTGAAGTACAAGAATCATATTATATAAATAATATTGAGGTCTAAACTAATTGTAAGCCCTAAAATATTGGTATTATATATTGTTGAACATATTAAAATTTTATTGAATTCATTATCTTGAAATTTTATTGATAATTAAGTTTGTTGTAAATTAATTGAGTGGTTAAGGTTGCACAAATGGACAATCCTTCATTGGACCATCCATTCATAACTAAATCAATACTAATTTTTAAACTTTATTTTAACCAAGGGAAAAATAATGTTGTAAAATCAATCTATTTCATCTTTTAGCCTAATATTGAATCATTAGTGAAAAATCGACCTACTCTACACAAACTTGAAAAAACAATTCTTACATCTAGAAATTGGTCCATCTTTCCTTTGGGTGTCTAGGATAAGAGTAACGAATAGATAGTGTTTAAAAATATCTTTAAAGTACTTGCTAAACCAAGGTCATGCTCTTCTCAATCAACCATGCAATATGCCTATTTATTGTCACATGTGTATATGTTGATGAAATAATCTTTACTGATGAATTTTTAATGCTCGTTACTAATTCCTAGATGTGTGCTAGATGATTCCTTTGGGAGTCCTAAATGACCATAATATATTACAATTTATCTTTTTTACTACACCCTAGAGTACAATTTAAAATAATGTGCGCTTGATTTAGTAGGCATTGACTGACAAGAATAGTATAAAATGGTTCTAACTTTAAAATATTAGTTTTGAACTTTAAAAAATAACGGTCAATTTTATGCAAAGATCAACCCAAGTTTAATTCTATGTTGCAATTTGAAATTAAGATGGGAAGTAGGTAACTTCATACAAGAAGATAAATATATCAAGATCACATAATAAAACTATACCAATTTTATACTTATACCACATAAAAGTTAACCCATCACAATAAATCTAAAATAAAAAAGAAAATACTAACTATACAATATTCACCCTTACAATAATATTTACGGTGTTTAGTAACCTTTATTTAGTAAACTTTGAATATCTCCCAATTACTATTCATTATAAAACGATTTATTTCAAAAGATATCAACTTTGAAGGAAAAAAAATAAAAAAAATAAAGGGGATGAGTATTTATATTCCATATAATCATTGCGCATACGGAAAGAATGTCAATTCTTCTTAATGAAGGCTGAAGTGTGGCATGCTATGTTTTATGGTTCAGAGAAAATTATGACACAAAAAAAAACAAAAAAAAAAAACAAAAACGGCTAGTTGCAGGAATAGAAGAACTTGCGCTACACCATCTTTCCACATTTTATACTTCCAGCAGACAAAAAAAACGGCTAGTTGCAGAAATAGAAGAACTTCCGCCACACTCTTTATCTTTCCACATTTTATACTTTCAGCAGACATTCACAGCATAGAACGGTAGTTGCCCGCCATTCATCCGACTGAAATACTCCAAACACGAACGTGTCGGCAATCTTCAGATAAAACAACTTTTTGGTGACTTTATTCTGAATACGGAGCTGCATAATTTGGGTCAGCGAATCCACTGTCAGGGTTGCAGTGGTCAGATTGTTATCCTCCGTAAAATATTCTGAGTCGTCACATGCCTTCAAACTATAATTGAGAGTTGCAGGAACTACAGACTGACATTTTAGGTTTGTCACAAGCAAGCATGCGTATTTTAAAGGGCTGGCATGACAATAATATAAGACGTGTTCACAAGTGTGATGCTTTATTGTAGGGCCAACTAAGTATCAAAAGTTAACAGGCACAGCATTGTTAAAGAAATTATATAAACTATATTTAATCAGACCTATCATTATTGTCATGTATAGTTGTGTTTTACGGAAGAGATGTTTCTTGAGGTATGATGTCTATTTAAAAATCTTTGGATTCATCTATTTGTATATAGAAAATCTATTCAAGCTCTTCAGTTTTAACAATTGGTATGAGAGCAAGTTGATTGAGGGAAACTTGACTACTACAAATTTGACCTAATTGAGTTTGTAGAAGCTTGAAGATGAAGATCGGTGAGAGATTGTAAATGAAAGGAGGGAGAAGTTGCACCTAAATGAGATTCATAGAAAATTTGAAGATTAGAGTCAAGTCACAAAAGAAAGGAACTACTCTTGAAAGAATCACAACAAACGAAGGAGATTGATTTATTATTTTTAAAGCCTCAGCTTGCATATGCTAAAGTTCAATAGCCACCAAGTGTAGAAATAAATGAATTGAAGGAAGGGGATTCATGGTATTTTTGTGAAGTGAATAAATAGTAGCTTTTGAAAGGATTTAGAAATAGCATGCAAGGCTAGTTTACTATTCTTTTTGCAAGTGGTAGTAGATATAGGGTGAGATGAAGCTCTACTTAGTTGGTGTCATCATAGAAAGACCACAAGAATGATTGAATAAATTATATGATAAATTATTTAATGAATTAGACAAACAAGCCACCAAATTTTATAAGACATAAACTTGGTAGATATATCCAACCAAACATACCTTTAGTTTTAAGGAAAATTTGAATCCTACATAACCAAGAAACTAACTTGCAGATCTTAATAAGGGTTAATTTTTTTTTTTATGAATGCTTTTAACTGGAGCTATGAACCAGTGAGGCCACAAATGTGGGACCTTATCCCTGACATGAACGCACAAAAACCACCCAAACTTGCAAGCATGGTAGCCCAAGGAGAGCACAAAACCCATGAGAACACCAACCCAACGAGGGTCTGGCATTGGACTAAAACCCCATGAAATCACTGACATGAACGCTACAATAGTGGACAATCCACAAACACACTAGATCAACGAAGGTACAAACCTGCGATCACAACAACCCAACAAGGATTTGAACCTTGGTGGAAATATAAATCATGCCACAACTTAACCAACACACTGTGGGATCAACCCCAAATAAGGGTCAATTTTTGTAATAATATTGAACTAAGTGTAATTATATATTACAATTTGAAATTAAGATGGGAAGTAGGTAATTTCATGCAATAAGATAAAATATGCTACGCCCTTAATATTAGTGTACATCGGGTTATGAATAGTCAGGTTGTGGCTATCTTAACTCTCTATTAAGTCATATTATCATTAGTATATTTTTATTTAGTTGTTTACGTCAGCCTAAGACTTATATAGGTGTGTCTAAGTCGGCCTAGGTGATATCCTAGGCATAAATAGGTATATATAGGAGGTTGTGAGTCTTATTTCATCATCAATTTGTGAAGTGTGTTCTCATTAGAGATATTTGGAGGTTTTCCCCCTTGAAGTGGCTTGCTATTCTTAGTTATTATAAAGTATTTGTAGCATATTTCATATCATATTCTCCTATTGTGCAAGTTATTTCACAACAAGTGGTATCAGAGCATGATCTTGGCACCGTAGAGGCAAGGTTTTTTTCTCAAATTTTGAGGCAATTTTGGGAAGAGAATATCTTTCATATTTTGTCAAAAAAAAATTCTGATTTTTAAATGGTTTTTGAAGAACATATTAAAAAAGCTACAGTCCAAATTTCAAAAGAATTGGAACATAATTAAGCAAATTATTCTAGAATTAGGATTTCTACAAAATATTCTTTTGGAATCTACATATCTCACACATCTTGTCGAAGTGGAGTCTTATTTTTATTGGGTTTTTGAAGAAATACTAAAGGAGATCATAGTAAAAAAAATGGAGGAATTGAAGGGGAAATAAGCAAGTTATTGAAAAATTAAAATTTTCACAATTATCACTCTCCACGCTGCAAATATGCTTATTTCTTGGAAAATTTTCTAGGTGAGTTATTTTGGCCCTAGTAAGTTATAGTAAAATTTTTAGAGAATTTAAGTTTCATTTGTGTGATTTATTTCAAAATTAGTGGTTCCCATCATGACGGGGCCTGCAACAAGGGGCAAAAAGAATGTTGTCACTCCAGGGAAGACTCCTGATAAGGATGGGGTAACAATAGAGGATACTACTCCTAATGAGGAAATCAGTAAGGTCAAGGAAGACATTTCCTCAATGAAGATGGATATGTGTTATCTAAGAGGAGATATATCAGACTTATGAAACATGTTAAGCACCTACATGGCTGAACCAAGAAAGGAGTTCTCAAGTGACCAAGGTGAAATTCTAGGTCAACTAACATTGACACAAGCTTTAGTACTCCTCTGGGATCTATGAATTTATTTCCAAAGGTGGATATGTGCAAGTTTGATGGCAAGGATCCTCTAACATGGATAAACCAAATGGAGAATTTCTTTGAAGTACACCAAATCCCAAATGGACAAAAGGTCATGATGGCTTCCCTATATCTAGAACTAGATCAATTCATTTGGTATCGTTGGCTTTGCACTCATCGAAGGAAAAAGGGGCTCACCGTCTCATGGTCAATTTTTATGGAGGAACTCCAAGCACAATATAGAAATAGTGTGATAGACAACTTCTTCAACCAGCTAGCTAAACTTCAACAAACAAGATCAATTAAGAATTATATTCAACAATTCCAAAATCTATCCTTAAGAGTGGATACAATTACAGAGGAAAACTTGAAGGATTTATTCTTGGGGGGCCTCAAGGATCACATTCAACATGAGGTACGCATGTTTAGCCCTAGCTCCATAAATGAGTCTTTTATCTTAGCATGCAGGGGAGAGGAGAAGTATTTGATTCCTACGAAGCAAGGGGCTAATGTGACAAGAGAGAAAGGATATTCAACACAACCTACTAGGTTGACTCCACAAAAAATTGAGGAGAAAAGAGAAAAAGGGTTGTGTTTCAATTGTGATGGAAAATACAGTTGAGGACATAAATGTAGTGAAAAGAAATTGTTCTATATTGAAGGTCCAAGTGAGGAAGAAAAGGATGAACCCATACTAGAGGATGAAAGGGAGTCAAATGAGGAATCACATGATTCTCAACCAATCATTTCTTTCCATGCACTCTCAGGTTTCAATGCTCCACAAACTCTCAAGGTGGTGGGGTTCTTAAAGAAGCAGAAGGTAATAGTGTTGATCGACTCAGGTAGTACTCATAATTTCATCAACAAGAAGTTAGCTACTTGTCTAAATTCTTTTATATATCTAGCTCTAGAGTTTTAGGTTTTGATTGCAGATGGTGGTACAGTTAGTTGTTCAGGGAAGTGTCATAGCATTAAATTATCCATGGGAGATTATCAACTTGATACCCCAATGTATGTGATATCCATGGGTGCAATAGATATTGTTTTGGGAGTACAATGGCTTACTACATTGGAAATGATTGAGATGAACTTCCAAGAACTATTAATGAGATTTCAATCAGAAGGAAGGGTAGTAGAGCTAAAGGGATTGAAGGAAAAATACCCACAAATGGTAAGCTCTCATCAAATGTAAAAGTTGCTTAAAAAAGGAGTGGATGGATTTGTGGCCCAACTATGTTCATTAGAAGTCTCTCAATCTAATGCTCATACTCATCTAGATTTGCAAGCTATAATTGATCATCACTTAGTTGTTCTTGGAGATATGCCTAAAGTAATTCCTCCTAAGAGGGATCATGATCATGCCATACAGTTAGTTCTAGGGAGCCAACCATCAAACATCAGGCCTTACAGGTATCCACACATACAAGAGAGTGAGATAGAAAAAAAATGTTGAGGAGATGCTAGAGGCAAGAATTATTAGGCATAGCCAAAGTGCTTACTCCTCACCCATGGTAATGGTATGTAAGAAGGATGATACTTGGCGCATGTGTCCAGATTATAAAGTGCTCAACATGTAAACCATTAAAGATAAGTTTCCTATTCCAGTCATTGATGATTTGCTAGATGAATTGAATGGACCTATATATTTTACCAAGTTAGATCTTAGATCTGGTTATCACCAAATTCAAATTAAGGAGGAAGATATTTGTAAGACTGTATTTCAGACTCATGAGGGTCATTATGAATTTTTGGTGATGCCATTTGGTCTTACAAATGCACCATCTACATTCCAAAGTTTGATAAATTCCATTTTTAAGAAGTTCTTGAGAAATTTTGTGTTAGTATTCTTTGATGATATATTAATTTATAACAAGACTTGGGAAGAACATTTGCAACATGTGGATCAAGCATTACAAATGCTCGAAGATCATAAACTCTATGCCAATCCATCTAAGTGTGCTTTTGGTCTTAAGGAGGTGGAGTATTTGGGAAACATAGTTTCACATGAAGGAGTAAAGGTGGACCCTAAAAAAATTAAGGCTATCATGGTATGGCCTATTCCAAAAACCATTAAGAAACTGAGGGGTTTCTTGGGATTGACAAGGTACTATACAAGATTTGTGAAGAATTATGGTCCTATAGCAACACCTCTCACCACTCTATTGAAGAAGGATTCTTTTCATTGGAATGAGTTTGCCAATACAACATTTGAGAGATTGAAGGAGGCTATGTGTATAACTCTAGTGCTTTCCACTCCCGACTTCACCAAGGAATTCATTGTGGAATGTGATGCTTCTGGAAATGGGATAGGAGCAGTGCTCATGCAAGAAGGTCAACCAATTGCTTTTGAGAGTCATCAATTAGAGGGTAAGAATCAACTAAAACCTATTTATGAGAATGAAATGCTAGAAATCCTCCATGCAGTTAAACAATGGAGGCCTTATCTATTGGGTAGACACTTCAAGGTTAAGACAAATTATGATAGCCTAAAATATTTTTTGGAACAAACACTATCTTCTGAAGAGCAACAAAAATGGGTCACTAAGATGTTAGGATATGAATTTGAGATTGTATATAAGAAAGGGAAAGAAAATATTGTAGTAGATGCACTTTCAAGGAAGCATGAGAAATATGAAGCTTTATTGTGTACCCTTTCAATATTACAAACAAATTGGGTGGAGGAAGCCAAAGCAGAGTGGCAAAATGATGTTACGACAAGTAATCTCATCGAACAATTAAAAAGTGATCGTAGTAGTTCAGATAAGTTTTGTTGGAAGGGAGATACTCTTTGGTATAAAGAGCATTTGTATCTTTGCAAGAATTCCACTCTTAAACACAAGATTCTCACAAAGTTGCATGAGTCTCCAGTGGGTGAGTATGTGCAGGATCATGATGGGCCAAAAAGTGGCAATATGATGGGTATTTGTAGTGTATGTGGTTGATGACTTTTTTTTCAAACAATTGATGAAATGAAAAGTTTTTTTAAAGGAGATTCTCAAATTTCCACCAATATAAATTATGCTTTACTTTGAATTTAATAAATAATTATTATTCATTTTCTATTTGAATTACGACTAAAGTGTTGATTGATAGGCTGATTGAAAAAAATCTATAGCTTTCAAATGGTATCACATTTTTGAATCCAAAACATGCATCACATTCTATGCTTCACATACTATAGGATTAAAAAAGGAAAATTGAATTTCATGAAGTTTGACCAAGTTAAGGTGGTCGACATACAAGTTTTTTATATTTTTTAAAAGTTGTAATAAAAATTCATAATTAATTATTTAATTGGGAAAAATTACAAAAAAATATGCATCACATCCAGACATGGAGTCCTCTACTTTCGTCTAAAATATTATACAAAAATATTATCATTTTATTGTGGTTAGGTGGTTAGTGAGACACCTAGTTCTTATTTTTCCTGAAATTTTGGTACTCTTTGCATTGAAATTTCAAATTTTCACCATATATATATATATATATAATATATTTAAATAAACCTAGTAGTTTAGAAACTATATTCAATTTGCTACATATTCTATTCTTACATATTTTTGAAATAATATAGATTATAACTTATTCAAATTTTTACGTCAAGTTGCCTTGGATTTTTCTGAATTTTTTGCCACTTAAGGGCCTATTTTTTCCATGATGATCCTGTACATACCCGGGTGGTCATTTAGGATTTTTGAAGACATATCATCGAGTCAAGCAAGATTTTTTTTGCGAAGGTCTAAAAGGTGATGTTCAAAATTTGTGGCTGAATGTTTGGCTTGTCAAAGGAATAAAGGGGAGACAATTAAGACACCAAGTCTCTTGCAACCCTTATCTATTCCTAGCCAGTGTTGGGAAGAGGTATCCATGGACTTCATCACAGGGCTTCCCAAATCTAAAGGTCATAATGTCATCATGGTAGTACTTGATCACCTCACTAAATATGCATATTTTATTGCATTATCACAACCTTTTACAACAACTACAGTGGAAAAAGCTTTTTTGGAGAATATCCAAAAGCTACATGGTACACCTAAGGCTATTGTTAGTGATCATGATCCTATTTCACTAGTCACTTTTGGAAAGATTTATTCTCATGTTTGGGTACTCAATTGGCTCATAGCTCTTCATACCACCCTAAATCAGATGGGAAAATTGAGGTTGTTAATAAGTGTTTGGAAGGATATCTACATTGTTTCACTTCAGAGAAATAGTCTCAATCGGTAGATTGGCTACCACTTGTAGAATGGTGGTATAACACTTCTTTTCATAGCTCATAAAAAATGTCTCCATTTTTGGCACTTTATGGATATCATCCTCCTTCCATCACATCATCAATAAAGGTGTCACCAAGAGTTCAGGCAGTAGAAGACCACTTTCTTCATCAACAAGTACTTTCAGGACTGAAGGAGAATTTAGCCATGGCACAAAATCGAATGAAACAATAGGCAGAACAACATCATAGTGAAAGAAGTTTTGAAGTTGGGGATTGGGTCTTCTTGAGATTGTAGCCTTATACACAAATATCACTAAAGAAACAAAAAAAGAATAATAAGTTGTCTCCAAGGTATTATAGTCCATACCAAATCATGCAAAAGATCAGTAGTGTTGCCTACAAGCTAGAGTTGGCACCAACAACAAAGATACATCTAGTTTTTCATCTTTCCTGTTTGAAGAAGGTAATTGGGCATAATATTCCCACTTAAGCAACACTACCAGAGCTCGATGAAGAAGGAAGAATCATTTTGGAACTAGAGTGCATTTGTCAAACACAGACAAAGAAGTTGAGGAATAGAACTCTCACTGAGTATATCATCCAATGGAAGAATTTACCAGTTGAAGATGCCACATGGGAGGATGAGGAGTTCATTCAAAAGAATCCAAACTTGATTAGCATTGAGGACAATGCTTCTTTGAAGAAGGGGTCAAGCTACGCCCTTAATATTAGTGTACATCGGGTTATGAATAGTTGGCTTGTGGCTATCTTAACTCTCTATTAAGTCATATTATCATTAGTATATTGTTATTTAGTTATTTAGGTTGGCCTAAAACTTATATAGGTGTGTCTAAGTTAGCCTAGGTGACATCCTAGGCATAAATAGGTATATATAGGAGGTTGTGAGTCTTATTTCATCATCAAGTTGTGAAGTGTGTTCTCATTAGAGATAGTTGAAGGTTTGCCCCCTCAAAATGGCTTGCTATTCTTAGTTATTATAAAGTATTTGCAACATATTTCATATCATATTCTCCTATTGTGCAAGTTATTTCATAACAAAATATATCAAGATCACATAATTTACCATTTTTTAATATAAAACTATACCAATTTTATACTTAGAATTAGATAAAAGTTAACCCATCACAATAAATCTAAATGAAAGAAAAAAGTACCAACTATACAATACTCACCCTTACAATGATATTTATGTTTGTTTAGTAACCTTCTATTTAATAAACTTTGGATATCTCCCAATTACTATTCATTATAAAATGATTTATTTTAAATGATATCAACTTTGAAGGAAAAAAAAAGTTTCAAGGGAATGAGTATTTATAGGAGAGGGCTAAAGTGTAGAAAAAACACACCTATGTACATACAAAAACACATAGAAACATACATAACAACATACATGGAAACATACATAAGATGATGAGATGGCGTAGTGCAGGGCCCACTAGACAGATGATAAAAGTGTTGGAATCAGCACATAAAAGGAAACATCATGGTGAGGAAAGCGAAGAGGTGTCCTATTGATGGATTACGCTTGCATTTTTTTTTTCCTTATGTGAGAATTAATCCGTTACCCGTGGGCAAGAAGGGTAGTGATGTGATTAAGACATGCGTTTAAAATTGTAATGAGTATTATTCTTGGAAAACACTTTGTGTTCTAGGTTTTCTCATTCTATTGGTTGAAATCAAAATGTTGGAGAGTAAGGGTGCATTGTAGGTGGGGGAGTTGACCAACTAACTTGAGGTGAGGGGTTTGTAACTGATTGTATGTAGATAGGTTCCATTTTGTATATTTTTACGTATGGTTGCATACGCTTTGTATGTACATAGGTGTGTTGTTGTGGGTTGTAGGTTTCTCAATGTTTTGAGAATGTGGAATCTTAGAAAATAGTATGAATGTCTTCAAAAAGTTTTGTTATTAAAACCGTAGGAATGTAATGAAATGTGGACCATTTTATAAACACCCATTGTTTTCCAACAACCCTTAACACTATGGGTTTTCTACTCTTTCATTCTATAGGTTGAAAGTGAAAGGTTGGAGAGCAAGGGGAGACTAAAAAAATCTGAAGTGAGTTAAGGGGTTTCTAATCATTTGGGTTGTTAGTTGTAAAGGGTTTTAAAACATTATGAGGGTTTTTTTTTTTGTAAATTGTTTTCAAACTTTAAGTGGGTTGCAAGTTTTGTACAATCCAGTGTTTTGCATCTTAGAAATTTACAAAAGAATATGAATGTATTTGAAAGCTTTGTTATTTAGTCCTTAGGAATGCAATGCAAGGAACTTTTTTTATAAACAACCATTGTTTTCCAAGAACATTAACACTTTGTGTTTCAAAGTTGTGTCACACTTTTATAAAGGAAACAACCAACACTGATCTAACTTTTAAACTTGAATCACTAGAAAGTGGCATATATGTTTTGAATTTTGAAATGATGTAAACTAATTAAATGTGTATTTTTTAGTATATTTTATTTTTGTATTTTTTTGAAAAAATTAAAAAATTATTTGAATATAATTTTTTATAAATTAACACTAAATTTAGTTGCTGATAAAATGCTAAAAAAATGATGTTCCATTCGACATCAAGCTTTATATAGTAATTTTTCCTTTTTTTCCTTCAATTTTTTGTGTATATTTATAATTTGAAACTTTAGGGCATTGATATTTTGTTTTGTAGTTTTAATAAATATATATTTTTAAATAAATATTTAAATGTGCATGTATTAAAAAATGGTTGTTTCCACTCAATGTCAACTTTTATATTGAATATTTATCTAAAATAGAAAACAAATTATACTATCTTAATCTAGATTCTTTTATCTAGGGTATCATATTTAAAAAAAAAAAAATTAATAAGTTTTAGTATTTTTCTTGACATGGTAATCAACCTAATATTTTTGTGCTGATAACCTAGTTTTAGTAAAAAAATAAAAATAAAATAAAAATAATAATTGAACTATTAAAATAAATATATATTTGAAAACTACACTTATGGATCTACAAAAGCGTATTTTTTACAATTTTAAAAATATGTTATTAATATGAGTAGTAGTTGTTGAAACATTAATATTTTCAAATCTTTTCATTTTTTTAGTAAATTGGCCTCAAAGTGGTGCTACATATGCATTTAGCCAACGATTTGAGTTGGAAAAGTTGTGGACATACATAACTTATTTAGAATGAATCTTAATTGATCATATGTTTGTCCAAAATTGATTTTTAGCTATAAATACTAAAATTCATTGGTGTTGATAAGTTGGCCAAAAGTGTGACACAACTTTATACTTTTACCCCACCACTTTCAATAAGGGTACTCATTATTGGCGATAATGGCAAGTAATTAGTGTTCTTTCCATTTATAATACACAAATACATATGCAGGCTTAAAAACCACAAGGGTTTGGGTATGTTGTGATGCGGGTTGTAGTTTTATAAACACCCAATGTTTTCCATTTCATTGCATTGCACATCTTTCAAACTGAAAGAATTACTTCACATTGCATAACTAATAAGTAGATGCTAATAGATAGATGATAAAATTTAAATTACAATATAGTTCTTTTACATAGTCAACCTAAAAGCGGTTATGCAATTACTTCACATTGCATAGGTAATAAATATACCCACAATATAGGGAACTCCACCTTTGCAACCAAGTACTATTCTCAAAAATATTAATTTCATTCTAGAGTGATAATTATAGTTGCTAATTGTATTTTTTTGTCATGGCATTACATGAGACCACATTTGTTTGAGGTATTTTTTGAAATAGTTCACTACCTTGTCTATGAAAGAATAATAGTAAGAAACAACATAGACAAGGTAGTGAACTGTTTGAAAAAATGGTCGAAACAAATGTGGTCTCATGGTCAATGGAATGTCATGCCAAGCCATAGACAAGGAAATGAACTGTTTCTATGTATGATTGCTTATCTATGGCTTGCCACTATGTTTTGGCAGACATACTCATGCCCCACTATTTTTTTTAAAATAATTGCAGATAGTTAGAGTGATAATTGTAGATATATGATGATAATTAGAGTGATATTTCCAAATGGAGACCCCCTAGCCAAATTTTGTTATAAAATAGGAAACACCTTATTTAACAAGCAATGTAGTTTGGCTCGCAGATATATATTATAATATTTAGTAGATGTATCAACAATATATTCTAAAATTATACCCACAACTATAGGTAACTTCACCTATGCAACCAAATACTATTCTCAAAGATATTAATTCATTCATACTAGAGTGATAATTGCAGCTACCAATTGCATTTGTTTTTCATGGAATTCCAAGAGACCACATTTGTTTGAGGCATTTTTTCAAACAATTCATTTCCTTGTCTATGAAAGTTGTCATATTAGTAAGCATAATAGTAAGCAACAACATAGACAAGGCAGTGAAACATTTGAAAAATTCCTCAAAGAAATGGGGTTTCATGGTGATTGGAATGCCATGACAAGCCATAGACAAGGAAATGAACTATTTTTAAGTATGATTTCTTATCTATGGCTTTCCATTGTGTTTTGGCAGACATATACTCACCTCACACTATGTTTTCCAACTTTCAATCATGCAATGCATGCATACAGTTGTTGGAAAATATTGTGTGTTTACTATCAAAGCATAATATTAGATCTAGTTTGTCATGGCATTCCACCACCATGGTGATTGGAATGACATGACAAGCCATAGACAAGGAAATGAACTATTTCTATGTATGATTGCTTGTCTATGGCATGCCATTGTGTTTTGACAGACATATATACTCACCTCACAAGTTGTGTTTCCCAACTTGCAATCAAACTATCCATTAATATGGTTTTTGGAAAACATTGTGTGTTTACTATCAAAGCATAATAGTAAATATATATTTTCATGGTGTTCCAACACAATGTGGGTTGGAATACCATGAAAAGCCATAGATAGGGGAATAAACTGTTTCTATGTATGATTGCTTATCTATGGGTTTCCATTGTGTTTTCGCAGACATGTACTCACCTCACAATGTGTTTTCCAACTTGCAATCATATTGCACATATATATGCTTGTTGGAAAATATTCGGTGTTTACTATCAAATCATAATAGTAAATATGGATTTTCATGGCATTGCAACACCATGGTGATTGGAATGCCATGACAAGCCATTGACAAGGAAATGAACTATTTGTATGTATGATTCCTCATCTATAGGTTGCCATTGTGTTTTGGCAGACATATACTCATCTCACACTATGTTTTCCAACTTGCAATCATATTGTGCATGTATATGCTTGTTGGAAAATATTGGGTGTTTACTATCAAAGCATAATAGTAAATATAGATTGTCATGGTAGTACAATACCATGGTGATTGGAATGCCATGAAAAGCAATAGACTAGGAAATGGATTGTTTCTATTTCTTTTCTATGGCTTGTCATGGCATTCCAAGACCATGGTGTTGGAATGTAATGAAAATCCATATTTAGAATTGTGCTTTGATAGATTTTTTCAACAATCCATATTTGCTCTTTAGCCATGGTGTTGGAAGCCATGAAAATCCATATTTGCTATTATGCTTTGATAGATTTTTTGCAAGCATGTGCAGCTTGTTCAAAAGAACTTGTTGTAGGCTTTTAGCCATAGCAGCAAGGTAGTGAATTGTTTGATAAAATGCTTTGGTAGACATATATGAAAAATGTGGTAGCATAGTGAAATTTTTGATAAAATGCCTCAAAGAAATGTTGTCTCATGGTGATGGAATACCATGAAAATCCATATTGCTGCTATATAGATTTTCATGGCATTCCATCACCACGAGACCACATTTCTTTGAGGCATTTTATCAAACAGTTCACTATGCTACCACATTTTTCATACATATCTACCAAAGGATTTTATCAAACAGTTCACTATCTTGCTTCTATGGCTCAAATCCTACAATAGGTTATTTTGAACAATCTATGCATGTTTTCAAAAAATCTATCAAAGCATAATAGTAAGCAATAACATAGACACTTGGTGTAAGGGCACCATGGCAATTTTGGTACATTTTGGTGTGTAAGCTTGATTTTTGTGTGTTTGATCAGATGTTTGGATGTACTAAGGTCTAATTGGGACCATTTTTATATATTTAAGTCATATAGGGTCATTTAAGTGTGTTTTGTAAATGTTGTCAAAATGGTGCAAAACATTGCTTTGCAACTTTGCAAATTTTGTTTTGTAAGGAAGGTGAACGGTCATCCATTTGAAAATTGGTTGGAGACCATTGGTTTTCAAATACATGTTTAAAATGGCCTCGCAAACTTTGAGGAAACACTCTTGAAGTGATTTTTGTGGACAAGCAATTGAAGAAGCTCTATTTTCTATTAAAATTCAATGTTTTTTTGTAGGTTTTGATTTTGTACGGCTTAATACTGTTGATTCTTGATCTGCAACTCATTTGAAAAGTTAATATAGTGAATTTACTTTGATTTGGTTTTGGTGTGATTGATTTTCATTAAGAAATAAGGTGGTTTGAGGAATTTTTCTACATACCACCTGTAAACCGTACATTTAAGGGTTTGTGACTAAAAAACATGGTTTGCAATCCATTCCATTGTTGAATCTTGGCCAAACTCGGTGGAATGGAGGTCTTGAATGTTGCTTTTGTGTTTTTGAAATTATTTGAGTAGGATATGGAGTTCGGGGAAGATTGGAACTTTCCCTAGCCTAACATCTTCATGTGTTAGGCTTAGGAATGCTAGGTAGGATAGTGATTTTGCAAGACAACAAATTTGTGAGAAGTTTTGGAAATAAAAATTATAGATTTAGAACCTATATGATGTGAATAAACTACGAGAGCTGAGTTTTGAGGTTTTGTGTTGGAATTTAAGATATTTGCTTTGGAAAAGTGGCCTAATTTTTCCTTGGAGCAGCGTAACAGACCTATTTTGAAGATTTTGTTATGAAACAACCCTAGTCCCTATTTGGATATGTTGGAAAGGGGCCTAATGGGTGTCTAAAAAGGTGGTTTTTTTTTGTGGGTTAATGTCTTCTCTAAAAGATAGGTAAGAAATATAAGGTTTGTAGACCTACAAGGTGATATGGAAGAGTGAGTGAGAACCACCATTTTTAGGGTTTTGAGACTTGAAGAAGTTGTGAAATTATGTTGTATGAACCTACTCCACCCTGTTTTGCATTAAGTGGTATCAAAGCATACATTCTGATTGAGAAGTGGACAAGTGGATGAAAGTTGGCAGAAGCAAGATGCCTCCAAAGAGCAATCCAACAACCAAAGAGGCCAGAGAACTAAAGGAGAAATATGAAAAGGAGGTGAGGCTTTATAAGTAGTCTCATGAAGCTTCCCTTGCCATAATTGTAGCCCTGGATAAGAACCAAAGAAGAGGTATGGTCAGTGGTGACCAAAGTGACAAAGAGGATGAGGGTGAGTGTGAGAACCCTCTAGTAGGAGTCCATGATGATGAGGATTTGGAACCTAAAGAGATGAGAATGGTCAGGATGCTAAAGGCTTTCAAGGGGGATAATACTGGAAAGGTGAAGGTATAAGTGCCTATGTATGGTGGAAAGATTGATAGTGAAGAAGTATTGGGTTGGATAGATGCTCTAGATAATTTCTTTGAATTTGAGGAGCTAGAAGACAATTAGAAGGTGAAATTTGCAAAAACCAAGTTAAAGAGCCCTGCCCTAACATGGTCGATCTATGTTCAAGAGGAGAGAGTAAAGAAGGGAAAGACAAAGATAAGTTCATGGGACAAAATGGTAGCTAGGGTGAAAGCACAATTTCTACCTGCGGATTATGCAATTCAGACCTTTAGGAGGCTGCAAAATTTAAAACAAAATTAATTATAAGAGCAGGATATACTAAAGATGAGGTAGAAAAGGTTGCAAGGTATCTAAATGGGCTTAGACTCAACATTCAAGATGAAATTAGTCTCACAACACCTAAGATAGTTGAGGAGTGTTTTCAATTAGGTATCAAGGCAGAGGAAAGCATCAAAAGGAGACAAGAGTAGTAAGGAAGAGGTAGGGGAAATAATTTTAGAGGTAGAGGCAACTTTTGTGCAAGAGGGCAGTCACAAAAGCAACAAGGTGAATCAAACAACCACCAAGAGCAAAGTGGTGAGTCAAGTGGTAGAGATAACTAAATAGGAAGAAGATTTAGTGGTAGAGGTAGGTTTGGTTGACAAGGGAGAGGGTCAAACACCTTCTCAATTAGGTGTTACAATTGCAACCAATTTGGACATCCAGCATGGAAGTGCTCAGACAAACAAATATTAAGGTTCCATGGAGGTGAGCGAAGGACCCAAATTGTGCATGAGGAATGCAATGAAAGTGTTAATTTACCATCTCAGCATGTTTCCCCAGAGATAGGTGAGTCTTTGATGATGAGAAGGACACTCATTAAGGTGCCAACAGTCAAAGAGCCTCCATAAAGGAAATCCTTGTTTAGGACCACATGCAAGTGACATGGAAAGGTATGCATAGTAGTTGTTGATTCAAGTTCTACAGATAACTTGATTTCCTTAGAAATGGTAGAGAAATTGAATATGAAGAGAATTCATCACCCCACACCATAAAAAGTGTCTTGGTTAAACAAAGGTCAAGAAGTCTTGGTAAATGAGCAAACATGGGTATAGTTTAATATTGGGGATTATAAAGATAAAATCATTTGTGACATCATCCCTATGGATGTTTGTCACTTGCTCTAGGAAGGCCCTTTCAGTATGACAAAAAAGCCAAGTATGATGGTCAAAAAAACATTTATGTAATAGATAAGGATAGATTTTCATTTACACTGACACCCCTACAAGATAAAGAGTTTGATAAACAAGTTGGTTCTAGTGTTATGGTAGCTGGGGAGAAAGAATTTTTGAATACATTAAAGGATGAAGGTGGACAAGGATATGCATTAGTAATCAGATCTAACTATGTTTTAGTAGCAAACAAGGTTGATGGCATACCTAGTGAGGTTCAAGCTTTGTTAGACAAATACAACATTGCAGTTGATGAGTTGTCAATTTCTTTGCCTCCCATGAGAGATGTAATCCATCATATAGACCTGATCCCTAGTGCAAATTTTCCAAATAACGCTGCATATAAGAAGACCCCTAAACAAAATGAAGAAATAAGAAGGAAAGTCCAAGAATTGTTAGATAAAGGTCTAATAAGGGAAAGTTTGAGCCCTTGTGTTGTCCCTACAATTTTAGCACCTTAAAAGGATGGGGATTGGAGAATGTGTACCAACTCAAGGGAAATAAAAAAAATCACCATTAGGTATAGGTTTCCAATACCTAGAATGGAGGATCTAATGGACTACTTGGGAGGTGCATGTTATTTTTCAAAGATAGACTTAACCAAAGGAGTTCATTGTTTTCACCAACAACCACGCTTTGCAATTTTTGAATAGTCAAGGAAAGTTGAGTCACAGACATGTAAAATGGGTAGATTATTTACAGAGCTATACCTTCACCATCAAACACAAAAAAGGCCAATCCAACAAGGTAGTTGATGCTCTAAATCGGAGGTCAATGTTGGTGCATGAAATACAACTTTAGAGTGTGGGAATAGAAGGCTTGAAGGATATGCATGTTGAAGATGAAGACTTCAAAGAGGTATATTATGTTTGTGATTAGTTTAAATATGCTTTTCATGGTGAGTATTCTGAATTTATGTTGCAAGGTGGATTGTTGTTTAAAGGTTCTTAGTTATGCATTACAAAGTGTTGTATGAGAAAAAATTGATGAAGGAGAAAAATTGCGGCAGTTTAGGAGGACATTTTGTGGTTGATAAGACATTGGATCAGGTAAGAAGATTCTATTTTTGGGTATGTGCAGATTATGATGGGCCAAAAAGTGGCAATACGATGGGTATGTGGCTGACGACTATTTTTTACCCAAAAATGATGAAATGAAAAGGGTTTTTAAAGGAGATTCTTAGCTTTCAAACAATATAAATTATGCTTTACTTTGAATTTAATAAGTAATTATTATTTATTTTCTATTCAAATTATGAATAAAGTGTTGATTGATAGGATAATTGAAAAACATCTATGCATCACATTCTATGCTTCACATACTATAGGATTAATAAAATAAAAATTGAATTTCATGAAGTTTTGACGAAAATAAGGTGGTTAGACATACAAGTTTTTATATTTTTTAAAAAGTTGTAATAAAAAATTCATAATTAATTATTTACTTGGAAAAAAATTACAAAAAATATGCATCACATTAGGGCATGAGTCCTCTACTTATATCTAAAATCTTTTTTATAAAAAAAATATTATCATTTATTGTGGTTAGGGTGGTCAAACTTTTCCTTCTTATTTTTCCACAGAAATTTGCAGTACCCTTCATTGAATTTCAGAATTTTCACGAAAATAGATTTAAAAAAAAAAAAAAAAAACCCTAGTAGTTTGAAACTACATTCAATTTTCTATAGATTCTATTCATACACATTTTGAAATAATAAATAGATAACTTATTTCAAATTTTTTCCGATCAAGGTGCTCTGATTTTGAATTTTTTTTATAGGTTGATTTTTCCATGATGATCATGCACATACCCTTTTGGCCAAGAATGCAAGTAGATGTCAAAAAGTTTGTGGAAAGTTGTGCAATATTCCAAAGAACCAAGGGTTCTACTTCTAATGAAGGGCTTTATCAGCCCTTACCAATACCTAACAGACCATGGGGGAGTCTAAGCATGGATTTTGTATTAGGTTTGCTAAGAACTCAAAGGGTTTATGATAGTGTATTTGTTGTGGTTGATAGATTTAGTAAGATGGCTCACTTTATTCCATGAAAAATTTACAAATGATGCTTCTCATATTGCAGGGTTATTCTTCAAAGAAATAGATAGAATTAATGGTCTTCCATTTACCATTGTTTCAGAAAGGGATTCAAAGTTCATTGGTCACTTTTGCAGGACCCTTTGGAGAAAGCTTGGAACTAATTTGACTTTTAGTATTGCCTATAATCCACAAATAGATGGGTAGAATGAATTGGTTAATAGGTCACTTGGAAATCCCCTGAGATGTCTCACAAAGAGCATGGAAAACAATAGGACTTGGTTCTTCCATAGACT
>VDFB02137365.1:9685989-9705039 GCA_007258455.2 Sequoia sempervirens | reverse complement strand
TTATGCTTACTAATATGCTTTCATAGACAAGGTAGTGAACTATTTGAAAAAATGCCTCAAACAAATGCAATCTCTTGGAATGCCAGGATAAACAAATGCAATTGGCACCTGGAATTGTCACTCTAGTATGAATGAATTAATATATTTGAGAATAGTATTTGGTTGCATAGGTGGAGTTCCCTATAATTGTGGGAATAGCTTTATAATATATTGTTGATACATCTACTAAAGATGACAATATGTATCTATGAGCCAAATTGCAATGCTTGTTAAATAAGGTGTTTCCCATTTTCTAACAAAATTTGGTTAGGGGTCTCCATTTGCAAATATCACTCTAATTATCATTATATATCTCCAATTATCACTCTAACTATCTATAATTGTTTTGGAAAATAGTGGGAGATGAGTATGTTTTCTGAAACATAGTGGCAAGCCATAGATAAACAATCATACATAAAAAAAATGAATTTCCTTGTCTATGGCTTGGCATGGCATTCCATTGACCATGAGACCACATTTCTTTCAAAAAAAATTTCAAATAGTTCACTGGATTGTCTATGTTGTTACTAACTATTATTCTTTCATAGACACGACAGTGAACTATTTGAAAAAATACCTCAAACAAATGTGGTCTCATGGAATTCCATGATAAAAAAATGTAATTGGCAGCTGCAATTATCACTCTAGAATGAAGAAATTAATATATTTGAGAATAGTACTTGGTTTCATAGGTGGATATCCCTATAGTTGTGGGTATAGTTATTACTTATGCAATGTGAAGTAACTACATAACTACTTTTAGGTTGACTATGTAAAAAAATTATATTGTAATATAAATTTTGTCATCTATCTATCAACATCTACTTATTAGTTATGCAATGTGAAGTAATGCTTTCAGTTTGAAAGATGTGAAATGCAATGAAATGGAAAGAATTAGGTGTTTATAAAACTGCAACCCACATCACAACATACCCAAACCCTCATTTTTAAGCCTGTATATGTACATGTTTATTACAAATAGCAAGAACATTGATTTGTTGCCATTATCACCAATAATGAGTAAACTTGTTGAAAGTGGTGAAACATAGAGTGTTAATGGTTCTTGGAAAGCAATGAGTTTTTATAAAATGATTCCTTTCATTACATTCCTAAGGTCTAAATAACAAAATATTTTAAATACATTCATATTATTTTGTAAAATTCTAAGATGCAAAACACTGGATTTTACAAAACCTGTCACCCACTTAAATTTTGAAAACAAAAACCCTCATAATGTTTTAAAACCCTTTAAAACTAACAACCAAATGATTAGAAACCCCTCAACTCACTTCAGATTTTTTTTAGTCTCCCATTGCTCTCCAACCTTTCACTTGCAACTCCACTCTCCAACCTTTCACTTTCAACCTGCAAAATGAAAGAGCAGAAAGCATAGTGTTAAAGGTTGTTGAAAAATAATGGGTGTTTATAACACAGTCTGCATTTCATTACATTCCTATGGTCCTAATAAAAAATATTTTGAAGACATTCATATTGTTTTCTAAGATTCCAAGTTCTCAAAAAATTGAGAAACCTGTAACCCACAACAACAACACACCTATGTACATACAAAAACGCATGAAACCATACATAAAAACATACAAAATGGAACCTATCTACATATAGGAAGTTACAAACCCCTCACCTAAAGTTGGTTGGTTGTCTCCCCCACCTACAATGCACCCTTGCTCTCCAACATTTTTCTTTCAACCTACAGAATAAGAAAACCTAGAACACAAAGTGTTTTCCAAGAATAATACTCATTACAATTTTAAACGTGTGTCTTAATCACATCACTACCCTTATTGCTCATGAGTAATGGATAAATTCTCGCACAAGGAAAAAAAATGCAAGTGTAATCCATCAACAGGACACCTCTTCACTTTCCTCACCATGATGTTTCCTTTTATGTGCCGATTCCGTCACTTTTATCATTTGTCTAGTGGGCCCCGCACTACACCATCTCATCATCTTATGTATGTTTCCATGTATGTTGTTATGTATGTTTTTATGTGTTTTTGTATGTACATAGGTGTGTTTTGTCTACACTATAGCCCTCTCCTATAAATACTCATTCCCTTGAAACTTTTTTTTTCCTTCAAAGTTGATATCATTTAAAATAAATCATTTTATAATGAATAGTAATTGGGAGATATCCAAAGTTTATTAAATAGAAGGTTACTAAACAAACATAAATATCATTGTAAGGGTGAGTATTGTATAGTTGGTACTTTTTTCTTTCATTTAGATTTATTGTGATGGGTTAACTTTTATCTAATTCTAAGTATAAAATTGGTATAGTTTTAGATTAAAAAATGGTAAATTATGTGATCTTGATATATTTCATCTTATTGCATGAAATTACCTACTTCCCATCTTAATTTCAAATTGTAATATATAATTACACTTGGTTCAATATTATTACATAAAATTGACCCTTATTTGGGGTTGATCCCACAGTGTGTTGGTTAAGTTGTGGCATGATTTATATTTCCACCAAGGTTCAAATCCTTGTTGGGTTGTTGTGATCTCAGGTTTGTACCTTCGTTGATCTAGTGTGTTTGTGGATTGTCCACTATTGTAGCGTTCATGTCGGTGATTTCACGGGGTTTTAGTCCAATGCCAGACCCTCGTTGGGTTGGTGTTCTCGTGGGTTTCGTGCTCTCCTTGGGCTACCATGCTTGCAAGTTTGGGTGGTTTTTGTGCGTTCATGTCAGGGATAAGGTCCCACGTTTGTGGCCTCACTGGTTCATAGCTCCAGTTAAAAGCATTCATAAAAAAAAAAATTAACCCTTATTAAGATCTGCAAGTTAGTTTATTGGTTATGTAGGATTCAAATTTTCCTTAAAACTAAAGGTATGTTTGGTTGGATATATCTACCAAGTTTATGTCTTATAAAATTTGGTGGCTTGTTTGTCTAATTCATTAAATAATCTATCATATAATTTATTCAATCATTCTTGTGGTCTTTCTATGATGACACCAACTAAGTAGAGCTTCATCTCACCCTATATCTACTACCACTTGCAAAAAGAATAGTAAACTAGCCTTGCATGCTATTTCTAAATCCTTTCAAAAGCTACTATTTATTCACTTCACAAAAATACTATGAATCCCCTTCCTTCAATTCATTTATTTCTACACTTGGTGGCTATTGAACTTTAGCATATGCAAGCTGAGGCTTTAAAAATAATAAATCAATCTCCTTCGTTTGTTGTGATTCTTTCAAGAGTAGTTCCTTTCTTTTGTGACTTGACTCTAATCTTCAAATTTTCTATGAATCTCATTTAGGTGCAACTTCTCCCTCCTTTCATTTACAATCTCTCACCGATCTTCATCTTCAAGCTTCTACAAACTCAATTAGGTCAAATTTGTAGTAGTCAAGTTTCCCTCAATCAACTTGCTCTCATACCAATTGTTAAAACTGAAGAGCTTGAATAGATTTTCTATATACAAATAGATGAATCCAAAGATTTTTAAATAGACATCATGCTTGAAGAAACATGTGTCTTTTCAGAAACACAACTATACATGGCAATCATGATAGGTCGATTAAATATAATTTATATAATTTCTTTAACAATGCTTTCCTCATGTTAACTTTTCATACTTAGTTGGACCACAATAAAACATTACACTTCAGCGAACGTGTCTTTTATTATTGTCATGCCAGCCTTTTAAAACGCATGCTTGCTTGTGATAAGCTTAAAATGTCGTCCAGAAGTTCCTAACTCTCAATTATTGTTTGAAGGCATGTGCTTATTCCGCATTATTTTACGACTATAGCACCGACCACCGCAACCCTACATTGGATTCACCCAACCAGCGGTCGCCTTGATTTTCGCATATTTTTGCAGCTCATTCATGAATAAAGCCAAAAAGTTTCCGGCACAGGCCCGTGAGGTCGTAGCCCCTAATTTCTAATTAATCCTACGTCGAAATTTCAAATCACTCCCAATTCTTACAGCAGCTTACTTGGCAAGTTCTCTGCTTCTAAGGTTTCAGGGCCACATCATCAAATATGATGCCACATCAGCATGCATTTTTGTCAAGGTGTCCAAAAAGGCCCCAAAAAATAGTGAGACCAATTCTCATGCATTACATCATGAGTAGTTGAGTGCTGATGTGGTATCACATGATTGGTTGCTTTTTAGATCAAAAGCATACATTTTGTTTAATTATGGGTAGTCAAATCACAACTATTGGACATTATATAAACGACTATTGGGTATTATATTTTATGACAGTGCACGACTATTGGGGTCTCCCTATCTGAACACTGCCGACACGTTCGTGTTTGGTATTTTCTGTCGGATGAATGGCGGCAACTACCGTTCTATGATGTGAATGTCTGCTGAAAGTATAAAATGTGGAAAGATAAAGAGTGTGGCGGAAGTTCTTCTATTTCTGCAACTAGCCGTTTTTTTTGTCTGCTGGAAGTATAAAATGTGGAAAGATGGTGTAGCGCAAGTTCTTCTATTCCTGCAACTAGCCGTTTTTGTTTTTTTTTTTTGTTTTTTTTTGTGTCATAATTTTCTCTGAACCATAAAACATAGCATGCCACACTTCAGCCTTCATTAAGAAGAATTGACATTCTTTCCGTATGCGCAATGATTATATGGAATATAAATACTCATCCCCTTTATTTTTTTTATTTTTTTTCCTTCAAAGTTGATATCTTTTGAAATAAATCGTTTTATAATGAATAGTAATTGGGAGATATTCAAAGTTTACTAAATAAAGGTTACTAAACACCGTAAATATTATTGTAAGGGTGAATATTGTATAGTTAGTATTTTCTTTTTTATTTTAGATTTATTGTGATGGGTTAACTTTTATGTGGTATAAGTATAAAATTGGTATAGTTTTATTATGTGATCTTGATATATTTATCTTCTTGTATGAAGTTACCTACTTCCCATCTTAATTTCAAATTGCAACATAGAATTAAACTTGGGTTGATCTTTGCATAAAATTGACCGTTATTTTTTAAAGTTCAAAACTAATATTTTAAAGTTAGAACCATTTTATACTATTCTTGTCAGTCAATGCCTACTAAATCAAGCGCACATTATTTTAAATTGTACTCTAGGGTGTAGTAAAAAAGATAAATTGTAATATATTATGGTCATTTAGGACTCCCAAAGGAATCATCTAGCACACATCTAGGAATTAGTAACGAGCATTAAAAATTCATCAGTAAAGATTATTTCATCAACATATACACATGTGACAATAAATAGGCATATTGCATGGTTGATTGAGAAGAGCATGACCTTGGTTTAGCAAGTACTTTAAAGATATTTTTAAACACTATCTATTCGTTACTCTTATCCTAGACACCCAAAGGAAAGATGGACCAATTTCTAGATGTAAGAATTGTTTTTTCAAGTTTGTGTAGAGTAGGTCGATTTTTCACTAATGATTCAATATTAGGCTAAAAGATGAAATAGATTGATTTTACAACATTATTTTTCCCTTGGTTAAAATAAAGTTTAAAAATTAGTATTGATTTAGTTATGAATGGATGGTCCAATGAAGGATTGTCCATTTGTGCAACCTTAACCACTCAATTAATTTACAACAAACTTAATTATCAATAAAATTTCAAGATAATGAATTCAATAAAATTTTAATATGTTCAACAATATATAATACCAATATTTTAGGGCTTACAATTAGTTTAGACCTCAATATTATTTATATAATATGATTCTTGTACTTCAAAAGTGCAACCATAAACATGGGAATCCCTAGTTTGATCTTGTTTCCCTTGTTGTTTTCTAAGCTACTAAACACTACTCAATTATTTGATATCTCCTTACACTATATCATACTTGTGCAAATGTATTAACTTTCTCTTGTAGTGAAATAGAATTTTCTTGATAAACTAGAAAAGGAAATATGATTTCAGCATGATTTATTTTTAAACACCAATCTTCTAAGGATTAATAAGCTCCTTTATGCCTTCAAATGATGCCACAATGATTAAATGCTTAAATCGCAGTCTTGTCAAGACAATGTGATGTTTAATTGTAATCATAATGTATATATTTCATGTCATATTTTGAAAAACCTTGGAGAAGGTAATTCAATGCTCCATTGCATGGATGAGAGATCCTAATTTATTATTATTCCCCCATTCACATGGAATATTAGCTATAATGGAATTCATGAAGGAGATGGAGTTGATAGTAATGCTTACAATTATTCTCAAAATGTTTTCCTATCCAAGTTGTGAAATGAGTTTTGGAGGATTATATAAGTTGTAGATAAGGCCCACATAAGTTGGTATCTCAATGATTGGGTTCTATTATTTGAGATGTGATATTTTATGGTGTAGTCATGGTAGGAGGGTTTAGAAAGAACAGTCCAAACCATGCAATGAAGAGTCAATAAATCAGAAATAACATAAGAAGTTGATATGCAATCATGAATATTTATTGGATTAACAATCTTAAATTCAACATACGCCTCATGGGTGAATATCCAAGGCTCACAGGCCTTTCACAAGGGCATTCAATATTACAACTAGCCAAAGGCCTTATTACATGCCCCCAAAGGGTTGATCCAAAAATCTAACTACTCATCTAACTCTAATTTGATAACTAATCTAAATGATTCTTAAATGATTAAAAATGCTTATAAATATGCTTCTCAAGCTCCAACAAAGGTCCACATTAGCCACAAGGGTTCATAACTTGATGAATGATCACACATGAAGGTCGGCCTCAAAATACAAAAAGATAATCCCATGCAAAAAGAAATAACTTGTTAATCTCTAGGATAGGTCCCAATGAACCCAAGATTCTTGTATGATGTTCCTTTAAGCTCCGCATGATCTAGAATAGGTCCACACTAAGAAATATGGACTAGGTTGGCCCCAAATGTTCTAAGAATGAAACACAAGAAAATTATGAGAGCGATAAATTTCAATAGGAAAATGCAAATGTTGTGAAATCTAGATATGTGACAGATGTTGATGTGTAGATGTTATAGCTTGATTCATAAGCTAAGAAATGAGCATGTAATCAAAATGTAGAGTGAAATACTAAAATTTCTACTGAATGCAACACAAGAAAATAATTATTTTTGGTTGATACAGGATTGCTTTACAACAAGGGATGCTCTTGCATCAAGCACCTGAGGTTGGAAGAAAAGTGATTCCCTCACTTTCTAGGGCTAAGAGGGAAATCAAGATGGTTCATCTCATCCTAAGAAATCCATGATGAATCCTCAATTATTCTTCCTTTCCACTCACTAGATATTCCTTGTATTGCTTTTTCCTAGTGCTCCTTCTAGTTTTGGTATTCAAGAACCACTCAATCTCCTTTGGTTCTTGATGTGGTAACTTCTCTTTCAAATATGCTCCACTATTACTGCCACTTGAATATCCTTCATGATAATTATATATGTCTACAATATTGAAAATAGGCAATATAGCCAATGTCTCCGGTAACTCCACTTTATATGCATTTCCAAAATCAAACTTCATTAGAATCTTATAGGATCCAAACTTCCTCATCTTCAACTTGTTGTATGTTCCCATTGGAAATCTCTCCTTCCTTAGATACACCATCACTTCATCTCCAACAAAAAATTCCTTATTTCTCCGGTGCTCATCTTCCTTCTCCTTATATTGATTGTTCATGTCTTCCAAATGCTTTTGAACCTAATTATGGAATGTCTCCATGAAATCTATAAGCTCTCTTCTACCTTAACACTTCTCTTATTCTCAATATTCATGTCTCTTAACTCTGCAACTTCTCTGGGGTTTACTCCTATCACAATCTCAAATGATGTCTTCCTTGTACTCTGGTTAATTGTTCAAATTATTGTATGCAAACTCTGCCTAGATGGTAAAACTATCTGCCAATTTCCTACCTTATCTCCAACCAAACATCTTAACAAGTTACCCAAAATTTTGTTTACCACTTCTATTTGTCCATTTGTTTGTGGGTGATATGTTGAACTAAACTTTAGATATATCTTCATCTTCTTCCATAATGTCCTCCAAAATTATACAATGAATCATGTGTCTTTGTTTGAAACTAAGTCACGCAATCTCACAATCTCCTTGAAAAATAAGTCAACAACATGTACAACATCATTAGCCTTCTTACAAGGAATGAAATGTGCCATTTTAGAAAATATTTCCACTACTACCATTATAGAATGATTTCCTCTTTGTGTTCTTCGCTATCCCAATATGAAATCCATAATTATATCTTCCCAAGGTCTCTCTAGTATTGTTAAAGGCTTATACAATCTAGTATTCTAACTTCTTCCTTTTGTAACTTGACAAATTCTAAAAATTTGAACAAAATTTTTGACATCTAGGTAAATGCACCAATTTGTGACACAATTTTGATGCCAAATTGGAAAAAATTGCAAATAACATCCAAATTGGCCATTTGGCACATGCCAAAAATGGCAAGCACCAAATATGGCGAGCACCAAATTTAGTGAGCACAAAATTCAAAAGTAATTAAAAAAGAAAAAATTGTATTTCAACCTCCATTTCCTTTTGAACCCGCAACTTGGCTTGGCTTGGAGTTTTCTTCTCTACAACTGGTGCTCAGAAAATCTCATCCATTTTTTGTACTCTTAGCTAGCAATTCCTCATGAGGATGTTGCCAACACGTCAGAGAGGTTGAAGATTTTAGTAGGTATGTATTTTTATTCAATTTAATTCGAATTTGATTTACAATGTAGATTGAAATAGGGTTCTATAATAAATTTTTTTTCTAATTCTCAGAGAATAAATCTCCACCTTGAAACATTGATAATTCACAATCACTCCCTCATGAAGAGCCTCCTATACAAGAAAAACTTGAAACCCCTCCATCATTTCATAGGCATCCTCAAGGAACACAAGAAAATATTCTAAATAAAATTGAAAACAATAAAAGAGACATTGAACAATTAATTGGAAGATTAACTAAGCATGCTAAAACCCACCCTTATAGGAGAGGGATTGTTGAATCTTTGAAGTAAATTATATCTCATGTAGGAGAAATGAGCGAGAAAATTTTGTTTTGGTCAAATAAGAGGCATGAGATGAGAAAATTTTATGCTAGTGGTTTGTCATATGAAAATGTGAATTTTTTTTTTTAGCAAAGCCGACTTGTGTGCCCTATTTACAAACCCAAGAACCAACACACCTTTTTCTCATGCATGCAAGAGGTTCCCATCCATTGGTGCCACCACATGAGTTAATTAAAAATAAATTTTGGGAGTAGTGGTGGATGGTCTTTGAGCAACCTCCATGCAATAACCATGAGGTACCATAATACTTTTTGAAGAAAATCTATTATGAGTTTGTCCTCAATAAGGTTTGCCAAATTATTTTGACATCTTAGACTTTTAGGGTAGAAGTGGGGGCTCCACACATCATAGACCTATTGCACGATATAATCCACAGTTGGCACCAAGACCCTTGGCCAAACCCATGGTGGAGAATGTTGTCGTTCCTTCCATTGTTAAGGACTGTGTAGAGGTCGACACGTTAGAGTCTATTAGCTTGTTCACCTAGACCATTATATAGTGTGTGAGGCCTTTAGTTGATCTTGATGGGGAGGAGACATGTAGGCCTCGAGCTCCACCCCACCATTGTGGCACTTGCGGTGCTATTTGCACGTAAGATTATCAGAGTTCTCAGGATGTAGCTACACAGTCTACATCAGTTATAGAGGCAATGACTTTCATAGATGATTTGTTGAATGATAGATTCAACATTGACACTCAGGTAAAATTCTACAAGTTCATTTAATGTTGTTTATTAAATTATATTTTGAAATTTGAATAACTAAATTAGTAGAATTTTTATATGATGAAATTTCAGGGTTAGAGTATTAATGAGATGTGCTCCATTCTTACAGACCCTTATTCATTATCAACATTGATTCCACAGGTATGCAACTAGTATTAAAGATATTATTATTGCATTTGAATAGTTGAATGCTATATTTGAATGTTTGTCCCATAACATGCTTTGGATTTCAAATAGTTTCCTAGTGGACCTTCGACCTCCACACCTCACAATTCATTTCCTCAAACAACTTACACTTAGGTAGCCTTTATTTATTAATGGTGTTGTAAAACAATGTTAGCTATTTTTCATAATTTTGCTTATAAAAATCTAAAAAATTGATGAGAAACACAAACATCATATGAGTATTCCTTGATCATGTCACATTATCTTCTCCTAATTAACTTCTTGTTCCTTTATTCCTTCCTAATCCGATCCCATTAACATTTAATAGTTAACCCTATTTTCCATGATCCCCTCCTAGCCCATCCCACTAATATCTTCTAGTCCATCCTATGTGTCATTATGCCCTTCTACTCTTAGGCAGGTGCATGGAGATGGGTAGCCAATTTGTGGGCCACTTAAAAATTTTGAAAGTCATAGCTAATATAATGTGCTCATAAGAGGAGTTGGTGTGCTAAGCCTGAGGCTTCAAGTACAACGAGGCTCCCATAATGCAAGCATGTTATAAAGCGCCATGTTAAGCATTACGTTAAAAAAAAAAGTGAAAGCCATTCATTTTTCATTTCAAATATTTTTTTTGTTGTGCTCATGACCAAAACCCCTATTTTTCGTGCTCACGTTCTAGGAGGAGGCATTGTGCAAAAATATTCACCAAGGGTTGCTATTTCTTCGCAAGGATGGCGCCATGATGATGAGGATGTGTGAGAAGTAAGGACTGTTTGATTTTTGTTTTGAATTTGTTAGTTTTAGATTGAATTTGTTAGTTTTAGGTTGTATTTTTTTTTTTTTTTTTGAAAATTTTTAGTGTGATATCTAAATGTAATTTATTCTAAGCAACTAAAATGTGCAGTAAATGGAAAACACAAAGAAATACCTCCTCAAGATTAGGTTAAGAAAATTTACCACAATGCAAAAGAAAAGTGTAAATGATTGTGCGGTTGTAAATTTCCCTTTGCAACTAAAACCTTGGTTGGTTCTCTTTGATGTTGATTTGTTTTGAATGCTCCTGATGGTTCTTTGATATGGCTAAATGCAAGATTTAATCTATATTCTGGATGCAAATGCAAATAGATGAAATTACGTATAGATGAGTGCACAAATGGAAACATTTTAGTTGCAAAATGGCTATAAGTTAGAAATGTGTCAGAGGAGGGGTATTTAGATAAAATTGAATTTCTAGAGAATCTGCCGAGATTTGTTCAATACACAAGATGAAGGCTACAGTGAGCTGAGGACTCACAAGCCCCCCATCTTGACATGTGGACTGTGATGTACATGCGAGACATGCAGGGTGACGGGAAGGAGTACATGATGGGAGGAAGGAAAGCACCCTCCAAGCACTGGGGAGTGAGAATATTTCTCAAAAGGAACTTGCTGTCTCAAGGAGTGAAATGACATTTGGAAGAATTTTGGAATCTCAAAATCTCCATGGAAAAAGAGGAAATAAATGTGAATTAAAATTCACATTCCTTGTAGAGAATCTTAATGACAAGAACAGGCCCAGACACTGAGATTTGATGGACACATGGTGAGGGTCAATGTGAAAGAAAAATGGAAAGATTGACTAGAAAGTGAGCCTAAAAAGTGGCTAATGACTTTGATTAAAGTTGTGCAAATACTTGATTATGATAATTAATAGAAGATTAGAGACAAGTGGAAAATGTAGGAGAATATGACATTAATCCTTGATTAAGAGGATGCACATCCTAATTATGAATTAATTAAATTAATCCAAACTTGAGATGGATTATGGAGGATGTGATAAGGAGAGAGAAAAAAAAATTTTAAATTGATTTTAATTCAAAAAGATTAAAATTATTAAATTAAATAAATTGGTGCATTTATTTAATTTAGAGAGGAGAAAGGTACCAGATAAAGTGTTTAATTGTTAAATTAAATACTTTAAGAACCTTATGTGGGAAGTGTAATATTAATTAAATAAATTAATATTGACAGAATGGATGAATAAAGAGGTAAATTTGATCATACAGGAGTGATCAAATTTAAAAGTCTACAACAAGAGATGTAAATCAACCTACAAACCCCTCAAAAACTCTCAACAAGAAGACGATCAACCAAATCCCTGGGACTGCACCAAGAACAAAAATCAACCAACACAACAACCTTCCTCCCACCAATCACTCAACATTCTCCCTGGCACTCAACAAATTTGATGAAAGTGAAATTGAGAACAACAAAAAGAAAAAATCAAGGATTTCCACTATTAGTAGGTTGAGGATCCAAATGGTTCAATTGAAAAAAAAAGAATGACCCTAGCAAGTTCATTGAAAGATATGTTAAAAATGTAGATTCAATTAGCAAACAAATAACTAGATGGCAAGATAGGAGGCAAGAAGCTAGGGCTTATTATGCATATAAACTATCCTATAAAGATGTAAAGGATTTAAAAATTACAAAGGTGATTTGTGCTCATTATTCACTAACTCATGCACAAACCAAAATCTACCTCAATGCAAGAGGTTTCGGTTCATTAGTGTCACTCACTCAATAGATTAGAACTATTTTTTATAATAGGTGGTACATGGTCTTTGATTACCCACCGCGGCAACAATTGTGAAGTCCGTAGTATTTTCTTAGGAAACTATACAAGGAGTTCATATTGAACAAAAAAATCCCAAATTATTTTGATATGAGGGACTTCTAGGCGATAGGTGGGGTCGCCTGCACTGAACCGTGCACAAACCTGATCCCACGTGGCAAGGGAGCCAAACTCCTTACCAGGGCCACCTCATGAGCACATTGTTATGCTCTGTTATAAAGGAAAAGTGTTTACGGGGAGACATTGCAGGATCAAATACTTTGACCTAGGGATCAATATCCATCATAATTAGCCCTATTCTGCTAAAGGCTATCCAGGGCTCACAGTGGTGGCTCTTCAACCCATGCGGCACACCTAGGTTTACTTGTTCACGACCCCACCCACACTCGTGAGGGCCAAGCAGCATTGCAGATCTATCTATAGCTAAGGGAGATGAGAGAGCTGAAATTTTACATGAGGTATGGCATTGATAGTCATGTGGGTGCTAGCATGTTCATTGAATTTAATTTATTAAATTTGGATTTTGAAATGCAAGATTAACTAATTTAGTTTTATGATTTAATAAAATCTCGCAAGGTCATAGTGTTGATAATCGATACACCGCCGCCCACCTACCACGTGGCGTAGTAGCACCAATTGTTGAGGTATGCAACTAGTAAACAATTATAAATCTATTACATGTTAATAGCATTGTTTTATGAATGGTATTTTAATATGTGATTTTGGATGTTGAATAAAGTTATTGGAGGTCTCTGTGAACACCCTCAGAGTGCCAATGGATTTACTCAAACCCACACGCAGGTAATAGAATAAAGAGTTTAACTAATGAATTATACTTAATAGATTTGTGTAGTTCATATTCATATCGTTGATTACGTTGCATTGTACATCATTCAAACTCAAAGCATTACTTCACATTCCATAACTAATAACTAGATGTTGATAGATTTATTATAATTTCAACCACAATATAGTTGTTTATGAAATTCAACATAAGTAGTGATGCACCATTTCACCATGAGACTACATTTCTTTTGAGGAATTTCTTCAAACAACTCACCTTTTCTATGAGGATACCGCTTTTTCCATATGTGTACCAAATCATTTTCTCAAACTAATCACTTTGCAGCTATGGCTAAAAGCCTAAAATAGGTGCTTGAAAAAATATCTATCAAAGCGTAATAGTAAGCAATAATACCATAGACAAGGCAATGAACTTTCTGAAAAAGTGCCTAAAAGAAATGTGGTCTTATGGTCATGGAATGCCATGATGTGCATTTGTTTGTAATGGAATTCCATCACCACGAGACCCCATTTCTTTGAGGCATTTTTTCAAATAGTTTGTTGGCTTCTCTATGCCACCACAATTATCGTACATGTCTACAAAAGTATTTGATCAAACGGTTCACCGACTTGCTGCTATGGGTAAAAGCCTAAAAACATGTCCTGTCAAACAAGATATGGATAGGGAAAATAGTAAGCATGAGAATCAGAAATATATAGTTTAATAAGTACTCCAACTTTTTTTCATTATCTCATACATTATAAGTCATGACGTGGATCGGTATTGTAGTTTTTGTGATTGAATAATTTGTTGTTTTATTTTTAGTTATTGCAAGCCGAAACACCTTTGAATGTGATGAGGGAAATTGAGATCGATGTTTCATCTGCTATACAATCCTTGATGGATTTTACAGGGGAGGTATGAGGAATATTAGTAAATTTCAATTTACATTCGTTGTTATAGATGTTAGTTACTGAAAAATCAAACCATTATTGATTCGTAGTTTAATTTCTATTTGGATGGTTTATACAGGGCTTGAGCACGCTTGAGCATGGGCGTGTGAATATTTTCCTCATGGAGAGAGATCATGAGATGGAGGTAAGTGATTATTTTGTTAAATATATCATTTTTTATAATGTAATTTCTATATATTAATGTCTTTACTTCTTATTGTAATAGTTAAAACTTCACCATGAACTAAACACTAGGAAGAGCAACAGGAGCACTCCTCGAGTGTAGCACAAATGAGTGATAGACCTATCACCATCTGATCGACAAGCAAAGGGGAAAATTTTATTTCCAGAGCCCTCCGATTCCAGAGCCCTTTGTTGTATGCCTACATGGCAGTTTTGTACATAATTTGTATAGGATATATTTGACATTGTATGCCTATATGGAATTCTCATAAGCCTATATGGCTATTTTGTACCTATATTTCATACTTATATCGACATATATTGATGTATTCCTACATGGCTATTTCGTTAATACAAATATTTTTAATCGATGGTGTCCATATTTTCATTCTAAATTGATGGTTCAATAGATATGAGTTACGTGTATTCAAGTGTATACTTTACAACTTACGTGTGTTCCAATGTATACTTTGTGACTTACACATTTTCATGCATATACCTTGTATTCGTGCATATAATTTGTATTAATTTGTGTATACTATGTATTCGTGTGTATACTTCAAGGCTTATGTGTTTTTGAGTACTTGTGCTTCCCTTATTCAAATGTACATTCTTGACTTATTCACGTGTATAATTATTAGTTGGTTAGCCCTAGCATTGGTCATTGTTGTCCTTCATGGTTTGTCTTAAATATTAATTGATTGATGCTAAACAACTTTATCTAAAAGAAAAAAACAAGTTTTCAATTGGTATTCCATGAGATGATTCATAAAAAGATTCAAATATATTTAATCCTTTGATTGGAACAACTCAATTAAGCAAAGGATACATAATCTTCACAACACTCGCAAAACATAATATTTAGAGTAGATGAAGTAGTTAACTTCTTGACACATTATCATACTAAAATTTTCACAGCATAATCCTGATAGTGCAAAATGAATTGTTATGTTCTTGATGTGTCACCATATAAACATGTCGAAAGATTTATATGTCAACTTTTTGCAATATTATTTCTTCTATATGAAATGGACTCAGGAGAAAGCAAGTTATAATTTATAATAAAAATAATAAATGGACTCAACGCTATCCTAGACCCCCGAATAGGTCTATTTAACAAAGCAACACACTCTCAATCACTCCTCCAATTGGAAAACACCATTGGGCATCATTTACCAAATTATGTTGCCCCTTGACTTTACCCACTTTTACTCCCTCAAACCTCTCTTTTTCATTCAAAACCCCTCTATTCCCAATTAGGGCATCATGCCATAACATACTTTTGACCTCCCTTATCCTTGCAGACTGTTTAAACACATCAAACTCCACAACCTCACCCTATTTCCAACCTATTCTAACTTATTCTCAAGAAATTTCTTCTTTTCACCTCGTCTAGTCTTGCTTTTAAGGCCTAAATTCTGAATTTTGAATAGGGCAATGTTAGTAATCTCTTCCAATGCCTTTACTAGTGCTATTTTCTTATCTGTACTTACATAATTGACTCAAATGGCCCCACACTAACTCAAAACTAAATGAAAGATTACAAAATGGCCTATCATGGCCTTATTTGACATTATAATGACTAAAACCACTGAACTAGACCTTCTTCATCAAATGGAAGAACAAGGTGCTTTGTACCAATGATCATATGCTTTTTGTGTTAAATACTCAGACTTCTCAACTGTCGTGTGTACATTTCTCTTTTCCATTGTTTTGCATGCCATCATAAGGGATCAAGTCGGTTCAACATAGCTCGGACAATTTTGCATGTTTGTGTACGAAAGAGGACAATGCCTAGCATAAACCTACCTATCGAGATGTGTTGGAGAAATTAGTTTGCTCACATGAATTACAAAATGAAAGTTGCACCACTTTGCAACTTTATGCTTCTTCAATTTGACACTTTTTCCATCAAGTGAAAACTAGACACCACAGGAAAACGACTCTGAGATAACAAAAAATTAGAGAGGTTATTGTAGAGGGGCCCAACTCGATCCTATAGGCTTAGACGAAGATTTTGTAAGCATCATAGTTTCTGAGTAATAGTTCGTCAAAGTTTACTTCCCTTTTGTACTTTGGACCCTTAAGGGATCGGTCCGGTTGAACATAGCTCAGAGTGATTCCATGTGTTTGGGTGCGAAAGAGGACCATGCCTAGTGTAAACATACCTATTCAGACACGTTGAAACAGTCTGTTTGGTCATACAAGCTGCAGAATGAAAGTTGCACCAGTTTGCAACTTTACACTGCTTGCATTTGATACTTTTTCCATCAAGTGGAAATTTGTTTCCATGGGAAAACCACTTTGAGATAGCCAAAACCGAGCGAGGTTTTTGTAGAGGGTCCCAACGTGATCTTGTAGGATCATACAAGAAGTTTCTAAGCATCACAGTATCTGAGTAACAACATGTTGAAGTTTTCTTCCCTTTTGCACTTTGGACCCTTAAGGGATCGGTCTGGGTGAACGTAGCTCAGAGTGATTGCGCATTTTTGTGTGCAAAAGAGGACCATTCCTAGTGTAAACATACCTATTCGGATGTGTTGGAACAGTCCGTTTGGTCACATGAGTTGCAGAACGAAAGTTGCACCACTTTGCAACTTTGCACTGCTTGCATTTGACACTTTTTCCATCAAGTGAAAATATTCCGCCACAAGAAAACCACTATGAGATAGCCAAAACCGAGAGAGGTTTTTGTAGAGGGGCCCAACACAATCCTATAGGATCAGATGATAATTTTCTAACTATCACGGTATTCGAGTAACAACATGCTGAAGTTTGTAGTCATTTTGCACTTTGGACTCTTAAGGGATCAAATAGTTAAGGAGTTGAAAAGGTAGTTAGATACGTTGGGAAAGCTTAGTTTGAAGTAGAAACATTATAAATATATTGTAAATGCTCGATGAGAGGGGGATCTTAAATATTCGAAGCAATAAAAGTTGATTAGCACTACTTTTTATTAGATTTTCTGTATTTTTCCATTCTTGGTAGACTTGTATGATCTCGTACAGGGGTGTTTTGACTTGCAAACTATGGAAATATATTATAGCATGTGTTAAATTTCATTTCAAAAGTTTTGTGAGTCTTATTTTATATTTGTGAAGTTTTATCTCATATTTTCTTAATCTACCCTGTTAACCCTATTTTTGGGGTGTTCAAAGTGACATAAATGTAATTTTTTCCCATTCCACCCCCTGTGACTACTGTGATTAGTGGAATGGGATTTTTTTAGTTGGGAATAGGTGGTTTCAAGCTTTTTTGTGGAGGGGAGGTTTGATATTGTGTTGGGTGTGATTCCCTAATGTGAAAATATGAGTTTTCCACGTGAAAAGTGGAGGTTTTGGTGGGCCAAAGTGAGTTTTGTGAGAAGGAAGCATTATTTCATGTTTGATTAAGCTTGTGTAGACCAATTCAAACTTTTTTGAAGAAGTTTTGGGTAGATTGGGAAGTGACTTTTCAATAAACCCCTAGGGTTTTGGCTAAAAAGTAGGGTTTTGTGGATTACCCTTTGTACAATGGTATGTCAGAGGTCTGATTATGGTTTTGGAGGTTTTGGAACATTTAAATTGCTATCTCAAGGTTTGTTAGGGTTCAGATAAGTTTCAAGTATAGTTGCTTTGGAAAAAGAGGCTAATTAGAAGCCTAAACTGGCGAAAAGGTGAAATTTGAGTGCTCTAGTCTGAAGTGATCATAGGTGGATTTTGAGTATGTCAAATTTTGTTCAAATAGGTCCTTGAATAGGTTCATGTCATGGGCTGATGAGGTTTCATTGAGATAATTTACGTGATTGAGTTGATTCCCAGTGCTACAAGGGAAAAGAGTGATTTTGAAGAAATGATGAAATTGTGAGGAGTTTATGGCTTGACAGTTGTGTTTGTAGATTGGAATTGTGACTTTGTGTGTTGTAGGCCTCCCCCTATTGCAGCAATCCACAAACCATCATATTGATTGTATCACATGACCTTTTACATACATTTTACATTTCAAAATTCATTTTTTACATTTGAATACTAATCAAGAATCAAAGTATAAGGTGCTATGCAATCCGCACAAGCTTGAAACAAAAAAAGGAAAAGTGCTTCAAATACATAAACATCATCCTTTATTTACTAATTTTGCAATTGTGCAACTAATGCAAGTTTTTATTTTTACACGAAATGGCATCTTTTGTGTAATATCACTTCTCTAATTAGCTAATGACCTCTTTGATACTTTGAATACATTACATATGACCTTCACATGACCTTTTTCACATTGTTTACATTTTAAAATTCAAAATTTTCAAATTTTCCTATTGAAGGAATTTATAGGACAAGGTGCTACTGCACCAAACATGAATTGGGTATGTGCAGGATCATGATGGGCCAAACAGGCCCTTAAGTGGCAATGAAAATTCAGAAAAATCAGAGTTAGGCAACTTGAAGTAAAAATTTGAATAAGTTATCTATATTATTTCAAAAACATGTAAGAATAGAATCTGTGGGAAATTGAATGTAGTTTCTAAACTACTAGGTTTATTTTTAAAAACAAAATCTATTTGGTG
>VDFB02137365.1:9558808-9684594 GCA_007258455.2 Sequoia sempervirens | reverse complement strand
AATCAGATATCCGATTTGAAACGGATATCTGATTTATAAAAAGCATATATATACAACTATTTTCATTGTTTTAAAGTAACAGTCTAGAAATCGGATATCTGTTTCAAATCGGATATCCGATTTGTAGACCATTACTTTAAAACAACAACAAATTTTTTATATATATTCTTTTTACAAATCGGATATCCGATCCAAATCGGATATCCGATATTGAAAACTAGGATTGGTGTTTTCTTTGGTGGTGTGTACTGACACCCGAGCCTAAAAAAAGTCAACACGATATTTTTGCATTTTTGGGTCGATGAAAGACATGTTTTTTTCCTCATTGCCACTTTTTGGCATACCATGATCCTGCACATACCCAACTCCAAAATTACAATATTTGAGTAAATCTCATTACAAGTAAATCTCATTACAATTCCTTAGGAACTTCATTCTCACAGATCATTAACAATGTCACTCATACATTTGAGATTCTCTTTAAATTTCTACATCATAGGTGCTCATTATGAGGTTAACTTCAATTGAGTAACTTGAGATTCCCTCGCTAAGCTTCACACGATCTTTTATAATGGCTTCAAATCAGAATTGAGATTTCTCAAGATCATAAAAATAAGGATGTTGCATTTCTTTTTTGGCTGAGATTCTCTCTGATGGCTCATAAATCAACATTTTTTGCAATGAGAGGCTAATCAATTTTTAGTAGTTTACTAACAAATATGCAAAGTAAAAGAGAAAAAGAAAGAGCATCCAAAATGGAAATGAAATGAAAAATATAGATGGAAGACACTTATAGATAGGCATGCCAGTCTCTCAACTTAGTCACTCTTGGTCATACATCTTCACTACAAGTTCCAAGATACCTATTGCACACAACACCTCTCATGAATAGAGTAAGTTGAAATTTGAGATGCTCTTATAATGTCTACATCATAGCTACTCATGATAAGGTTAACTTCAAATGAATAACTTGAAATTCCCTCACCAAGCTTTGCACACACTTTTGTAATGGCTTAAAATCATGATTGAGATTTATCAAGATCATTAAAATAAGGATGTTGCATTACTTTTCTGGCTGACATTCTCTTGGATGACTCATAAATCTACATTTTTTGCAAGGGGACACCAATCAATTTATAGTAGGTTACTTACAAATAGGAAAAGTAAAAGAAGATGATAGCATTTCCATGAAACAAATTAATGCACATACAAGTATAAATTAATAAGAACTGATGTGCATACTTACAAATTAATCCAACGAACCATCTGGGTCTTCTCTGCTCTTTATTGTGTCTAGTATTGCTTCATGGTCAGACTCATGGACCTTCCACAAGACCTTGTTCAAAGGTATACCACCATATTTGGTCAAAAAAACATTGGATGCCACAAAATGGTTTGAGTAATGAAGAATTTTATGATGCGTGTCAAAGTCTTGAAACAACCAATGGTTAACACTCTTATGTGGGTACCTTCTAAGCCATGTTCCAGTAACAACAACTGAGCCTGTAGGGTATTCAATGTTTTCTCCATCTATAATTGGGGCCTCCAATTTCTTTTTGGCCTCAACACAACGACACAAGTAATATTTTTTTCCTCTTTGTTGTTTACATCTACAATAACTGCATAAACTTGCCCTGCATTAATATGTGCAACAAATCTCTTGAAATTAGTCAACATTACAAATACACTACAAAGTAATATAAAAATATAGAATTTCAAAAACTAAGAAATCTAATATATTACCTGGTTGAACTAAATCTGATACGTGGTCAAAGTCGCTAGAGGGAGATACGTGTGAACAGGGTTGAGATAACTTGTCAACCATTTGTCAACCAAATCCCTTGACTCACAATCATTCCAAGATTGCATTGTACATGAAGAACAAAAGCATTCCATCTTCTGTGTATGAATATTTCATGAACCTGCATTTGAGCTAAGGAAAGAGTGTAGCTCACTCGATCCTGCTAGTGTACAACAATCCTCATATGGTGCAATGTTAGTATCATCCATCAACCAAAAATACCTACAAATGAAGATGTACCATCATTACCTAGACCCATCGAAGCATTACACCACTTGACAATTGATCTTGCATCTATCAACTTTGCACTATCTTTATACTTTAACTCTTCTCATGCTAATGCTCTTTTCACTCATGCTCCTACACCATCATGCTCCCCCTTTCCATGCCCTACCTCACAAAATTTCCATATATGTTATACACCTATAATGACATGCATCTTTCTCAACCAGTAGAACATGCGTGAGTTCTTGAACTATGTTGCACAGTTATCTGACCATATTATATGCCAATTGTATGCTATGCCTCTATGAGCCAAATCACTATAGAACGTCTGGAAGCAACCTTACACAAACTATAGAGAATGTGTATGATCATCACTAATATAAAAGTGATAGTCTCTCAGTACCTTCCTTTGGTCCTCTGTACTATCAGTTGCATGAATGAATGCTATTTGCACAAATATCAAAACTTGTATGGAGTTGTAATACTATGACTGCACCTCATGTTGTGGCTATAAAGTGTAGTTCTCTACAAAGTCAACCACTGATACTATGCTACCAACTAGAAAGGTGTCCTTGCATAGCTTGAACTGCATGTCCAGCCATTGGGCTCTATGGGTATGCCTTGCATACTCATACACTATATTTTCACAAAACATGGACATAAACTGATACACTAGAATCTTCTGAGCAACCAAATCACACCTTTTTGCTTGAGACCCATATTTTGTAGTGTATGCCACCATTTTATACATCCTGAACTCTACTAGTTTATGTTCCACCTCATATGTGCTTTACATATGTCGACATACTGGCATACGTTGCAAGCCACTGCAACGCTCGCATGAACCATCCAAGCATGTTGTCCTGTAGAATATTTGTCCATCCTCTATTTCACATAATTTTTTTGATAAGAACTCTCTTGAATATTTTGGTGGGGCTTCTATGCCACAATCATGCAAAACATTGTTAGTATGCATATCACAACATATAAAATGATAAACATCATAATGGTTACATAATTCAATATGTAGTCTACAACAACAAGTAGTGTGTGTGTGATTTATCTTGACATAAAAAGGTTTAAGAATTTCAAAAAATATTTGAAAAATACTAATTTGAGGATAATCTATTTGAAATTTATGAAAAAATTTGAGTTTGAGTCATATCCAAAAAAATTCTTTGGATGTGGCTCACAGTTTCGACTACTGATTCTCCTTCTTACCACATCCCTTTGATTTGGAGATGGCCTTGTGTTATTCTTCCAACACTCTTCAATTAGTGTTCTCAATGCCTCAACAACTTTTTAATATTTTTGTGGCAGTCTCCCTGAGAATTCCCATAATTCATTTGAATCGGTGCCCTCAATTCTTTTTTTCCTTTAAACGGATTTTGATAAAGTTGTTCTACTAATTCTCATTTGTTCACTAGTCTTTCTAATGAGATGAGCTCTCTTTGTTTGATTGCTTACCAAAGTTGATGTAATGGCATGTTGTGTGACACTACTATCCTTTGAGCATGAGGTATTGCCCACACTCTCATATGCATCCATTAGATTCTTCACAATAGTGTTTTCACTCGATGCATTCAATGTTCTCAACCCAAGAGTCTTCATGATGTCTCTATACTTTATACCCCGCATCATTTGAAGAAATGGTTGGCATCTTGTAGTCTCATTTAGCCTTTAAAAGTAGAATTTCCAAATCTTATCAGCATATCTTCTACAAGTGCATGCTGGAATCTTACCTTCCATGTGCTGCAAAATATCCTCATCAATATTAATTAAATACTTTGGCTTTCTACACAAAATTCTAGGTGGTGTTCTCCTAGGTACATACATCTCAACATTAGGACTTTCATCAATATTTAATTGAGGTGAGCTAGATTGTGTACCTTCGATTAATGTTGGAGTAGAAGAAATACCTTGAGGTTCTCGTGGGGATGATGGCATACCTTCTTTGTCAAATTCGAGTGATGATGTACTCTCGACTTGAGATGCATTGGACACCTTGTGATAGATGGTGTCCCTCCATATTCACTTGTGGTAGCTGGTGTCCCTCCATATTCACTTGTGCTTAATGGTGTCCCTTTGTATTCACTTTCCGTAGAGGGTGTGTCCCCAACTATGGTATCTGAATCTATCTTAGCATGATGCTTTTGCATTCATGCCCTTTGTACTACCAAATCATGTTCTCTCTTTGATGGTTGATGTTCTTCTTTAGTTGGCTTGTTTTTGTCAATACTACCCAGTTTCTTCTTTTCACGATATGCCACCACCCGTTCTCTCTCCTCTGCTTTGAAGGTTTCATACTCATCATTTTTTAGTTTATTCCTTCTTCGTTTCTTCGGAATGGAAGATAATTTTACCTGTAGAATGGTAATGAGATGAATATTAGTTCCTAAAGTATTTTTCCATTCAAATAAATGAAATATATGTCATTCAAGGCTTCATTAAAATTACTTATAATCATCTTGTACAAGAATATTTCTATCATAGACAAAGGTGGTGCATGGTTTGGTTTGTTGTTTCAGTCTGATCATTTTGAGTTGGTTGGGGTCTTGACCACCTAGGTTGCTACCACGCTTCCCCTACCTTCTCAATCCTACCATATTAGCAAGCTAGCCCACTCACTAGCTTACCAATGCAGTAGGGTTGAGAAGTTAGGGGCAGCATATGCCTCATAGAAATAGGGTGCCACAGATACATCACTGTGGCACCCCATTTCTATGAGGCATATGTTGCCCCTACCTTCTCAACCCTACTGCATTGGAAATCTAGTGGAGTGTTGGCAAGCTAGCTCACTCACTAGCTTTCCAATGTGGTAGGGTTGAGAAGGTAGGGGTAGTGTATGCCTCATAGAAATGGGGTGCCATACCATGGCACCCCATTTCTATGAGGCATACACTGCCCCTATAAATGGGGTGCCATGGTGATGTATATCAATATGGCACCCCATTTCTATGAGGCATACACTACCCCTAGAAATTGGGTGCCATGGTGATGTATATCACTATAGCACCCCATTTCTATGAGGCATACGCTGCCCCTACCTTCTCAACCCTACCGTATTAGCAAGCTAGTGGAGTTTTGGCAAGCTATCTCACTCACTAGCTTTCCAATGCAGTAGGGTTGAGAAGGTATGCCTTATAGAAATGGGGTGTCATGGTGATAGGGGAAGTGTATGCCTCATAGAAATGGGGTGACATGGTGATGCACATCACCATGTCACCCCATTTCTATGAGGCATACACTGCCCCTACCCTCTCAACCCTACTGCATTTGCAAGCTAGTGAGTGAGCTAGTGTCACAGTGATTATATATCACTGTGGCTATCATCATGGCACCCCATTTCACTGCCTCATAGAAATTGAGTGTCACGGTGATTATATATCACTATGGAACCCCATTTCTATGAGGCATACAATGCCTCTACCTTCTCAACCCTATCACATTGGCAAGCTAGTGGAGTGTTGGAAAGCTAGCTCACTCACTAGCTTGCCAATGTGGTAGGGTTGAGAAGGTAGGGGCAGCGTATGCCTCATATAAATGGGGTGCCATGGTAACACCATGGCACCCCATTTCTATGAGGCATACGCGGTCACCGTGGAACCCCATTTTTATGAGGAATACATTGCCCCTACCTACTCAACCCTACCGCATTGGCAAGCTAGCTCACTCACTAGCTTGCCAATGCGGTAGGGTTGAGTAGGTAGGGGCAATGTATTCCTCATAAAAATGGGGTTCCACGGTGACCGCGTATGCCTCATAGAAATGGGGTGCCATAATGCGGTATGGTTGAGAAGGTAGGGGTAGTGTATGCCTCATAGAAATGGGGTTTCATGGTGATGTAATCACTACGACACCCCATTTCTATGAGGCACACACTGCCCCTACCATGTCAACCATTTTTGAGACTGGCCTGAACACACGATTTTAAGGTTTGAAAGTCATTTAAAATGGTGTTTTGACCCATTCCTCTCACTGTTATAACTCTAACTTGAGGAATGGGTCTGCAACATCACTAAAAATGTGAAGGAATTTTGAGTGTGTGTAGGGGAGGTCAAGAGTTGAGTTGGGCATGAAGCCCTATAGTGAAATTTGGTGTTTTCCATGTGAATTTGAGAGGTTTTGACATGCTAAAGTGAGTATTGTGTTAGGTCAGCGTTGTTTCTTGTTGAATTGAGTTTTTGTAGGCAATTTAGACCTATTTAAGGTGGTGGCATATTTTGATAAGGTTGGGAAGTTTGTTTTCCAATAAGCTCTAGGTTATTTGTCTTAAAAGAGGGTTTTTGGTTTTCTCATCTTGGTGGATGAATTTCAGAGAATTAATTGTGAATTCTTTGGTTTGAATACATATAAATTGCTTCCCACATGTGTTTTGGGTTTTTGGTCAAGTTTCAAGATAAGTTTCTTTGCTAAAGTGTCCTAATTTGAGGCCTAGTTGGCGTAGAAAGCCTAATTTGAGAAAGTTTTTACAAAGTAACCAATAGTGGTTTGCTAGCATATGATTGTGTACCCTGAAGGGTCCTTGAAATGGTTCAATTCTTGGTCTAAAAGAATCTTATTGAGAATAAATACTCGATTGAATGAGTTGGCAATACTACAAGGAAGAGTGTTGATTTTGTGAGAAGTGAAGAGTTTTGAGAATTGTGACTTGTGAATTGTTGTTGTTGGTTGATTTTTTGTGTTTAGTTGTGTTGCAGGACCTCCCCTAGTTGCATCACAATTTAAATTATTTTTCCATTCTTCCATTTTGATCCATGATTGCAAGATAGGTTGCACCTTTCCCCATGTTGCTAACTTAGCCTTCAATAAAGAGTCTTCTAACAGTGGATAGAAGGGTTAGAATCCCTTGTAGGTAGACTAATCAAGGAAACATTTAAAATATATCACGAATAAAAGTGATGAGGTAGGTTTAGTGATGAGGTAAATTTAGAAATAGAGATGAAAACCAAAATAGCTTCTAAGATCTATCAATGTTCGAGGAGTATATTCCAATTTTTTAGAGAGATGTATGAAAATTTTGGTAGCATACACAAGGCAATGAGCTGCTTTATATAATTTTTTGACAAAATACCTCAATGAAATCTTCAGAGAGTGGTATGCAATTCCATAATAAAGGATTGAGAAATGATGTTTTATTTTACTTCCTTAAAACACATGTCATATATATGTGTATACAAAATGTGGAAGCATACACAAGGTAAGTCAATTGTTAAATAACAAAATTCCTCAAAGAGATGTGGTTTAAAAATGTAATTGGAAAATGTATAGAATTGTGTAATTTAAAATTTGCATTGACAACCTAAGGTTATAATGACAAACAAACAATGATCAACATGGAATATGAAAAATAATAAAAATGAAAGGAATCCATAATAGAATGAAAGAAAATGTGTAAAGACTTCACATACCTAAAAAACTAGAGTTTCAATGGAGAAGTTCAACCCAATTATGTAGCCTTAGCTTCTTCTTTCTTCAAACTCCTCAACAATTTGACTTTTTCAAAAGCTTCTTCCCCTCCAAACTTCAATTGTATATCAGTTTTCAATGGAATTCAAACTTGAATTGATATTATGTCTTTCAATGTTAAAACTCTACTATTTCATGCAAAGGTGGTATAAAGATCATGAAAAAGGTGGTGGAATGTGAAAAACATGAATGCACACTTCACATCATGAAATTGCTACTTTCTGTCAGAGCATGCAAAGAACTAGGAGAATATGCAGAATGTGGGCCTTGAGATCATGGGTATATTGATTTTTTTTACCATTTTTAGTGCAACACAAAACATGCTTGCATTATAACGTGAGCACGTTATTTCTTCCTAAAATAGCCATATCTCTACTTCTTCAAAAAGTGCTCGCATTATGAGAAAGTTGGTTTTTTAATAGGTTTCTTTTTTCTCTCTTTGTCTATACCCTATATATCTTGATCCTATCTCTCTTCCCTCCACCCTTATACCCTAATTCTATCTCTCTCCCCTCTACCCTCTACCTATAGCCCTTATACCCTCTATCTCTCTCCCATTCCCTCCCTCTCTCTTTATCGAGTCTCTCCCTCGTCTCTCAACTCCTACCCCCTCTCCCTCTCTCAACTCCCTCTCTCTCACTCACTCACTTCTCTCTCACTCACCCACTCTCTTTCTCACTCACTCACTCACTCCCTCTCTCTTTCTCTCTCTCTCTCTCTCACTCACTCTCTCCCAATCCCTCCCTCTCTCTCTCAAGTCTCTCCCTCGTCTCTCAACCCCTATACCCTCTCCCTCTCTCAACTCCCTATCACTCACTCACTCACTCACTCACTCGATCTCTCTCCCCTCTACCCTCTACCCTTAATTGTAAACCCTAAACCCTTAACCCTTAAACCTTAATCCCTTCAACTTGAAACCCTTAAACCTGAAACATTCTACTCTTAACCCTCTACCCTCTATCTCTCTTAATTCTCTCCCTCCTATGCCATCTCCCTCACTGAAGTCTCTCTCACTCACTCACTCACTCCTATCTCTCTCCCCTCTACCCTTAACCCTTAACCCTTAAACCTTCTACCCTTAACCCTTAAATCCTCTACCCACTACCCTCTACCCTATAAACCCTTACTACCTTAACCCTTAACCCTTAAATCCTCTACCCACTACCCTCTACCCTATAAACCCTTAAAAACTCAACTCTAAACCCTAAAACCTCAACCCTTAAACCCTAAACCCTTAAACCCTCTACCCTCTACCCTTAATCCTCTACCCTCTACCCTCAACCATAATCCCTCAACCCTTAAACCCTTAAACCCACTTCATAAACTCTCTACCCTAATCCCTCAACCCTCTACCCTCAACCCTTAAACCCACTTACTAAACTCTCTACCCTAATCCCTCAACCCTCTTGACCCTTAATCCCTCAACCCTTCAACCCTAATTTGTCAACCCCTATACCCTCAACCCTAATCCCTCAACCCTTAAACCTACTTAGTAAACTCTCTACCCTAATCCATCAACCCTCTTCACCCTTAATCCCTTAACCCTTCAACTCTAATCCATCAACCCCTATACCCTCTGCCCTATACATTGGACCCTTGACCCTAATCCCCCAACCCTATACACTCAATCCTCTACCCTCAACCTTAAACCCTCAACCCTTAAACCCTCTACCCACTACCCTCTATCCTATAAACCCTTAAAAACTCAACCCTAAACCCTAAACTATCAACCTTTAAACCCTCTACCCTCAACCCTTAAACCCTCTACCCACTACCCTCTACCCTATAAACCCTTAAACACTCAACCCTAAACCGTTAAACCCTCTACCCTCTACCCTGAATCCTCTACCCTCTACCCTCTACCCTAATCCCTCAACCCTTAAACCATTAAACCCACTTAGTAAAATCTCTACCCTAATCTCTCAACCCTCTTGACCCTTAATCCCTCAACCCTTAAACCCTAATCCCTCAGCCCTTATACCCTTTACCCTATACATTGGACCCTCAACCTTAATCCCCTAATCCTATACCCTCAATCCTCTACCCTCAACCTTAAACCCTCAACCCTCAACCCTTAAATGCTCTACCCTTTACCCTCTACCCTATACATTAAACACCCAACCCTCAATTATGTACCCTCAACCCTTAATCCCTCAATCCTCAACCCTCAAACCCTAAACCCTCAACCCTGATACCCTCTACCCCATACATTAGACTCTTAACACCAATCCTTCAACCATATGTACTCTCAACCATAATCCCCCAACCCTATACCATCAACCCAATACCCTAAGCCCTCAACCCTATAGGTCCTCAACCCTATACCCTCTATTATCAACCCTCTACCCTATACATTGGATCCTCAACCCTCATATATCTATGTCCCTCCCTCCTCGTCTATCCTTCTCTTTATCCATCCATCCCTCCTTGTCTACCCTAATCCCTCAACCCTAAACCTTAAACCCTTAAACACTCGACCCTAATCCCTCAACCTCAACCCTTAAACCCTAATACCCTAGAAACCATCAACCCTAAACCCTCAACCCCTATCGCTTTATGTCTATCTATACATCTCACCTCTCCCTCCATCCCTCTCTCCTACCTCTCTAATTGTCTCTATCTACCCTCTCCCTCTTTCTATGTACCTCGTGGTTCAATCAATCCCTACCACCCTTTATCACTCCCTCTATATATCTCTCTTTTATCCCCCTCCCACTCTCTCCCACTCCTCTCTCTCTCCCTCTCTCTCAAGTATCTTCAATATCCTACCCCCTCTCCCTCTCTTAAGTCTCTCCCTCTAGCAACCTACCTAGGTAACTCTCTCTCTCTCTCTCTCTCTCTCTCTCTCTCCCCCTCTCTCTATCTATCCCACCCACCCTACCTAGATAAGTCCCTCTCACTACACCCCCCTCTTTCTCTCCCTTTATTAGGTCACTCCCTCCCACAACCTCTCCCTCTCTCTCCCACTCTATCACTCTCGCACTCCCTCTCACTACCTATCTCTCAAGTCTCTCCCTCTCAGCCCCCTCACACTCTCAAGTCTACCCCTTTTGCACCCTACCTACATAAATCTCTCTTTCTCTCTATCTCTCTGTCTCTCCCCTCTCTCTATCTAACTCCCTTTATCCCTCCCACCCTACCTAGCTAAGTCCCTCTCACTTCAACCCCTTCTCTCCCACTCCCTCTCTTAAACTCTCACTTTATCCCTTTATCCCTCTCACCTCCCCTCACACTCTCAAGTCTCTCCCTTTGGTACCCTACCTACATAACTCTCTCTTTATCTCTATCTCTCTCTCTCCCCCCCTCTCTCTCTTAATTCTCTCTCTCCCTCACTCCCTTTATCCCTCCCACCCTACCTAGCTAAGTCTGTCTCACTCCAACCCCTTCTCTCCCACTCCCTCTCTCTTAAACTCTCACTTCCACCTCCTCTCCCTCTCTCTAGACTTGCTCTCTCTCTCTCTCTTAAAATTCTCCCTCCCTCTAAAGACATACATAAATACATACATACAATAATAATACATATGTACATACAATCCTACATACATACAAGCATACATGTACATGCACGTATATACAATCTTACATACAAGTAGGCATACATACAATATACATGCATACATACATACATACATGAAATACAAGCATACATGTGCATACAAACATATAAATATATAAACATACATTCAATATGCATTTAACATAAAGCAAGACATAACGTGAGTGTATTATACCGCGCTCGTGCTATGTCTTGCTAGATGTGCTCCCCACAAACAAAAACCATGTCAAAATTGACATATAACACAAGTGCCTTATAACATTCTTGTGTTATATCTTGCTTTGGGAATTCTTGAGCCTTAGGATTGGTATTTTCCTTGGAATACCAAACCAAAGGGTTGGAGGGAATTCCTAATGACCTGAGACATTTTTTTGCAATTTCTACAATATTTCACATAATCGAATTCATGCTCACCATCAGGATTGCACATGGCTCAATATCGATCAAATCGAGCACTTGGGTAATGTTAAGTTCTCTCTTATCTATCCAACAATGTAATTTTTTTCACTTTCTAACAATGTTAAGTCGTTCATCCATAATTTATTTTGTTTGTATGTCTCTTTTTTGGAAAAAAAGCAGTGTTTGGTGTTTTTTTTGTTATAAATTAACCATTCATCAAAATTTCAACAAAAATACATTTTTAGAAACAAGACTTCATTCTACATTTTTTTTTAAAAATAAAAAATTCAATTAGTTTCCAAAATTTGTAGGGGTAGCATGGCCAAAATTCTATTTTTTAGGAAGTGTCAACTTCGAAAATTAGTAAAAAATAAAATATTCATTAAAAAATTATCAGCAAAATCATGCATCAACTACATACTGTTACCTAACTTTTGACTATAGTGATTTTAAAAATACTAAAAAAAATTTACCATACGAGGGTCGTACAAGAGTTGCTATGTTATGTTTTTCTAACAAAAACAACACCAATTTGTGTATGTCCCTCATTTGACCCCCTTAATCTCAACCATTTTCAAAATAAATTAGTAGTTTAGAAAGTAGACTCAGAGCACTTGAATCCTTATTTTTGTTCCATCTCAAAATTTTGAGTGTAATTATCCTCAATTTCACGTCCAAGATCAGTATTTCCTAATTTCAGAAAAAAGTGGCCACTTAAGCCCCCTTTTTGGGAACCATCTTGGTGCACTTACCCTCCCATCTTATTGTACTCATTATTATTTCACCCTAGATGTTCCATGATCCCCTATGTTCTACCCTATGTTCCTTTATCCATTCTATGTTATACCATCATTATCCACATTTCATTCCAGATAATTCTTCTCCATTACTACACACAAGTCAAATTCACACTTCATGTACTATAGTCAAACCCTAGACACCTCCTATTTCACCATATGTTGCATTATTCCCTACTAATCACATCCCATTAACCTCTAATTGTCCACCCTATATTTTGTTATCCCATTGTAGCCCATCCCATCAATCTATACTAGTTTGTCCTATGTTCCATTAACCCCTTTTATTCCCATCCCATTACCCTCTCTTATTTCACCTTATGTTCCATTATCGCCTCTTGGTCTTGTTCCACTATCTTTCCATAATTCACCCTATGTTCCTTTATTCCCTCCTAATCCCATCCTATTAACCTCTAATAGTTCACGCTATATTTTTTTATCTCATCCTAGCCCATTCCATTAATCTATTCTAGTCCATCCCATCTTCCATTATCGCATTTGACTCCCATCCCATTGTACCCTCTATTATTTGACCATATGTTCCATTATCCCCCATTGGTCTTGTATATTTATCCCTTCTATGCTATAGCACCTCCATCCAAATTTTATCATATATACCATTAGAAGAAATATTTCCTTCCACTCATTATTGACCAAAGTTGTCTTCTCCATTACTACTGCACACCTCAACAACCAACTTCATGCACTACAGTAAAACCCTAGACATGTCCTAATTCATCATATGTTCCATTATCCCTTTGAAAGCTACTACGAACATAGTAATCCTCATTTCATTCATGTGAACTTCATTTTGGCATTATCACTATGTTGACAACATGCCCTCATTAAAATTAGTTCATTAGTATATGCAATATGAATCTCAATGAGCACTAAACTTTGGAATTTACAAGAGTTTGGACTATCCCAGTGGACTTAATACTTTAACCATTTTGTGATCTATAAGCACTATACTGTAGTCTCAACTAAGGCCAACCATTTACTCTTTCATTTATGGTAGTTATAAAGGGACTACTTGAACTTCTTCATATTACTGCTAGATATGTTGTTTCATTTGCAGCTGTTCACTTTAGACAACCCTAGTGATTTTGGTGGCATGATGGACCATGGAGTTGCTGCAACAATAGCTAGTTATGATCCATTGATAGAGGTATGCAATAGATTAGTCGATTTGACATTATATATATTTTTTCTTTTATGGTCTCTTATAGAAAATTTTCACGATACTTTTATGTAGTTTAATTTCTATCTTGATGGTTGCTATAGGTGGGTGTCACTCCAAATCGTGGATGTGGTGATGTTGTAAATGTGCATGATGACTATTTTTTTGTGGTAAGTGACTATATTTTATTATATGTCATTCCATAATTCAATTTCTATGTATTAACATCTATACTTTTTATTGTGTCAGATGCAGCTACAGAGGAGTCTAGAGAGGAGGTCTAGTGAGTGTGTTTGAAAGACAAGAGAACCAACAAGCACTCCATCTAGCCAAATTTCTAAGGAAGCATGTGACCTTTTTCCTTCCCCTAGAGGTAAATGACTATGTATTTGGGTCACTTGTATGCCTATGTGGTATTTTGGAACATATGTTTTGTACTATTGATATATATGTGACATTTTATGTGGACATATAGCTATTTTTTACTAAGCCTATATTGAACTTTTTGATATATTGTATATACTTTTATCAATATATATCATTGTATAGCCTTAAAACATTTTGATTAAAGAAAACCTTATTTTTCTATTGCCATTCTTGAATGATGTTATCATGCGTATTGTGTAAATTGTATGCTTGAATTTTGTAGGCATGGATTTTGTTTACATATAATGCTTAATTAATTACTATCGATTGCTCAATAAGATCCATCTAATGCGTATTGTGTAAATAAGATCCATTCTTGGTCGTTTGTATCCTTTGCAATGCTTCAATTGCTTGTGTCTCACTTATTCTCATGTATGCTTCACTTATTCATGAGAATGTTTCACGTATATTTCAGGTATTCATGTGTATGATTCATGCTTCCAATGCATAGTAGAAAAAAAAAATTGGGGAAAAAATCGACAAACTAAAAGTATAAAAGTTTTTAAAAAAATTAGGGAAAAATCTAGAAAAAATTAGAGAAAATCATATTTTAAAAAATGTAAAAAAATTGTAGAAGAAGAGATAAAAACTTTTTTTTTTTAAATTGAAAGGTATTTCCATAGTATAGAGATATAGAGAGAAAATAAAATAAAGATTTTAACTAATGAATTGTAAAAAATAGAATTTTGTAGTTTATGTTCATATCGTTGATTACATTGCATTGCACATCTTTCAAACTCAAAGAATTACTTCACATGACATTGAATACTACATGTTCACAAACACACATAGAAAAAAAGTAAGTAATGCATTTTATGAAACATATTTATAATGCTGATTACATTGCATATTATTGAACACACCAAAGCATTTTATGAAAGAAGGCAGCAAGTTTTTTGGAATTATCAAACATGTCTATTCTAAAATTTTTTGTATACATACATCTACCTCCATACCACAAGAAAAGTACTTGTAATGCATTTTTTCAAACATATCCATACCGTTGATTACATTGAATTTTATGAAACATATTGATATTGTTGGCTACATTGCATTGCATATCTGTAAAACTCAAAGCATTGCTTTGCATTGCATAACTAATGTGACTTATCAAACATTTCATAACTTATAAAACATGGTTGTCCCTAACCCAAGGTTTATAGCGAGATTCAAAAAATCCATAACTTTTGATGCGTCTAGAGAAAATATATGAAACTTGGTACTAATTTTATGTATGCCTATATGCATGTGTTGACAACAGGAGAGTTGCTAAATCATCATTTTTTGTGAGTTATTGAGGAAATTTTGTTTCTTTTTGCAACTATATTACATGTAAAACCTATTACTTTGAGGGATTTGTACAAAATTGCTTCATGTAAGCATTGATCAACATTAAGAAAGGTTTGAGGGGAGTATTTGGAGTGTGGACAAGTTCATATGAGAAAATGCTTGTGTTAAACCTGGGGTATAAGTTGTTGCCACCTTTGGAAACTAGAGAATAGTGTGCTTATTTTCCTTCTTTTTTTTTTCTTAGAATGGTAATGGTATGATGAATGCAAACTTGCATTAAACCAACTATGTTTTGAGTCACTTAAAATTATTTAAGCACATGATGAAGGTTATTTTTTCTCTCTCTCTCTCTCTACCATCAACCCTCTACCCTCAACCCTCAACTCCCCCCTCTCTCTATCTCTCAACCCTACACCCTCTACCCTTAAACCATAAACCATAAACCCTAAACCCTAAACCCTTAAACCTTTTATCCTCTACCCCTAACCCTCTAACATGTACCTTGTACCCTCAACCCTCAACCCTGAACCCTCTATCCTTAACCCTCTACCCTCTACCCTCTACCTTCTACCCTAAAACCCTCAACCCTCTCTCTCTCTCTCTACCCTCTACCCTCTTCCCTCAACCATCAACCCTTAAACCCTAGAACCCTAAAATACTAAAACCTTGACCCTTAAACCCTAAAACCCTTAAACCCTAGAACGCTCTACCCTTAAACTGTAAATTGTAATCCCTAAACCCTAAACCCTAAGCCCTACACCCTCTACCCTCTACCCTTAACCCTCAACACTCAACCCTCAACCCTCTACCCTATACCCTCTACCCTCAACCCTCTACCCTCAACCCTCAACCCTTAAACCCAACACTTAAACCATCAAGCCCCATCTCTCTCTCTCTCTCAACCCTACAACCTCTACCCTTATACCATAAACTATAATCCCTAAACCCTAAAACATAAACTCTCTACCCTTAGCCATGAAAACCTTAATCCTATACCCTCTACCCTAAACCCTAAAACCCTCAACCCTATCTCTATCTTTTTCTCTCTCTATCTCTCTACCATCTACCCTATACTCTCTACCCTCTACCCTCAAACTTTTACCCTCAACCCTCAACTCTTAAACCATAAACCCTCAACCTTCAAAAATTAAACCCTCAACCCACCCTCTCTCTCTCTCTCAACCCTACACCCTCTACCCTTAAACTATAAACCGTAATCCCTAAACCCTAAAACCTCTACCCCTAACCCTTAAACCCTAAACCCTTACACCATCTACCTACTACCCTTAACCGTCTACCCTAAAACCCTCAACCCTCTCTCTCTCTACCCTCTACACTCTACCCTCAACACTCAACCCTTAAACCCTAAACCCTGAAACATAAACCCTTTACCCTCTACCCTAAACCATGTACCCTTACCCCTTAAAACCTCTACCCTATACCCTTAACCATCTACCCTCTACCCTCTACCCTAAACCATCAACCCTCTAGGTCCTTAACCCGATGCCCTCAATTATCAACCCTCTAAACTAAATATTGGATCCTTAATCCTCATCTATCTCTATCCCCTTTCCCCTCCTCTCCTCTATCTCACTCTTCCTCCATCTCTCCCTCTCCATCCATTACTCCTCTCTACCATAATCCCTCAACCCTATACCCTCAATAACTCCTTAAACTCCCTACCCCTCTACCTCTTAACTCCTTAAACTCTACTCCCTCTACTCCATAACCCTACCCCTCTACCATCGAATTTAAACCCTCTCCTTCTTCTCTAGTCTCTCCCTCCTATCCCTCTCCTAATTTCCTCTGTGTCTCTCTCTCTCTCTCTCAACACTCCTATTTCCCTCTTACACTTAAACCTGCACTCTCAGACTTGCCCTTAAAACCCCCTACCCTCTACTCATTAACCCTCTACCCTACCCTCTAATAATTTAAATCTCCTCTCTCCTACCTCTCTAATTCTAGAAACCCACCAACCCTCTGAATCTAAACATTGATTTTCAATTTTCATCTATCTCTACTTCCACTTATCCTCTGATCCATTCCCTCCCTCTCTACCCTATAATCGGCCAACCCTTAAACCCCTCTACCCCTCAAACTCTAATCCATCAACCCTACAAATCTCCCCAACCCTTAAAACACTCAACATTGAACATCTAACCCTAACTCCTCATCCCTTCCTTTCTCTTCTCTCACCTCTTCAAGTCTCCCTCCACCCAAGAGAGGGGGAGAGGGAGGGAGAGGGAGGGAGGGGAGAGAGAGGGATGGGAGAGAGATAGAGGGAGTGAGAGAGAAAGCAGGAGGAGAGAGAGAGGGAGGGAGAGAGATAGAGCCGCTGAGAGAGAACTAGAGAGAGAATTGAGAGAGGAGATTGGGGTAGAGGGAGAGACTGAGAGAGAGGGAGGAGATAATCTGAGAGAGATGGAGAGGGAGAGAGGGTGGGATGGAGATACCTAAGAGAGAGGGAGAGAGAGTGAGAGAGGGTGGGGTGGGAAGGAGATACCTAAGAGAGAGGGAGAGACATAGAGAAATAGAGTGAGTGAGAGAGAGGTAGTGGAAGAGAGAGAGAGAGTGAGAGAGAGAGAGAGAGAGGGGGTTGGATGGAGAAACCCAAGATAGACAGAGATGGAGAGAGGGTGGGATGGAGAGATCTAAGAGAGAGGGAGAGCGAGAGGGAATCAGGGTGGGAGAGAGGGGGTGGGAGGGAAAGACCTGATAGATTAGATGAGAGAGGGAGTGGGAGATAAAGGGATGTGAGAGATAAAAGGAGTGTAAGAGAGAGAGACTTGAGATAGGGAGAGGGTGGGAAGGAGAGGGAGTGCCCGAGATAAAGGGATGGGAGAGAGATGGAGGGAGTGTGTGTGTGTGTGTGAGAGAGAGAGAGAGAGAAAGGTGGGGGAGATACCTAAGAGAGAGGGAGAGAGAGAGATAGGGAAGGGGTGGGTGGGAGATACCTAAGAGAGAGGGAGTAAAAGAGAGAGGGCATGGGAGAGAGATAGAGGGAGTGAGAGAGAGATACAGAGAGAGACCTAAGAGAGGGAGAGGGGGTAGGAGGGAGAGACTTGAGAGAGAGGGGGAGGGAGAGACCAAAGAGAGAGTGGGACCTGAGAGAGAGAGGGGGAGAGGTGGTCGAAGGGATATACTTGAGAGAGAGCTAGAGGGAGAGGGAGAGAGATAGAGGGATTGAGAGACGGAGGGAGATACTTGAGAGAGAGAGAGGGAGAAGGGGTGGGAGGGAGAACCGAGATGGGAGAGATAGAGGAGATACTGAGGAGGAGAGACAGAGGAGGAGAGAGAGAGAGAGAGAGAGAGAGAGAGAGAGAGAGAGAGAGAGAGAGAGAGAGAGAGAGAGAGAGAGAGAGAGAGAGAGAGAGAGAGAGAGAGAGAGAGAGGAACCTGGAGGAAGCAAAGAGACACGAGAGAGAGAGGGGGCAGGAGGAGAGACCTTGAGAGAGAGGAAAGGAGGGAGAGGGGTGGGCAGGAGAGACTTGAGAGAGAGGGGGAGAGAGAGTGGGAGAGAGATAGAGGGGGTGAGGGAGAGGGAGTGGGAGAGAGAGAGAGGAGGTGTGTGAGAGAGAGAGAGAGGAGTGAGAGAGGAGAGAGGGATATACTTGAGAGAGAGTGAGAAAGAGAGAGATAGAGGGAGTGAGAGAGTGAGGGATTGGGAGATAGATAGAGGAAGTGAGTGAGAGACCTAAGAGAGGGAGAGGGGGTAGGAGGGAGAGACTTGAGAGAGAGACAAAGAAAGATAATGACCTAAGAGAGGGAGATGGAATGAAAGAGACAAAAAGACCAGAGGGGGAGAGAGAGAGTGAGAGTGAGAAAGGCAGTTAGAGTGAGATAGATTTATCTATGTAGGATTGGAGGGAACGAGACCTGAGAGAGGGATTTGGAGTGAGAGAGAGTAGTTGGTAGCATGAGAGGGAGTGAGACCTGAGAGAGAGAGGGAGACTTTAGAGGGATAGAGAGTTATCCAGTTAGGGTAACGAGGTAGATAGCATATGAAAGGTAAAACCTCAACTATCCATCTACGATCGAAAACCACACATTGTCAACATTATTAGAGTGGTTGACCAAAGAGATGAGAAAGTTAAATTTTTTTCAAATTAGGTCATTTGGCTAGTGCTAAATTTGGTCCTCGCCAAATGACCAACTTTGGACATGTTAATTGATAGGATTTGCCAAATTTTCTCATATTTTTGTTATGCTCCACATGATGTTTGCACGTATTTCAATGCAAGTTTATAAAAAATTGTGATAACATTAACCTCTCTCTTAGCTATCTAAATATATAATTCATTTTTCATTTTGATTCAGTTGAGGTTTTGATCCATAGCTTCTATTGTAAATGCCTCTATTTTTGGTCAAAAACTAGCATGTGCTAGTTTTAGGATATATTTTTACTCATTCATCAAAACATGAAACAAATTACATTTTTTGAAACTAGACTCCATTCTACACATGATGAAAATAAAATTTCAATTTGTGATTAGTTTTCAAAAAAATTAGGCAGGAGCATGCTCAAATTTCAAATTTTCAGGATGTGTCCACTTTGAAAATTCATAAATTATTATATATTCATTAAAAAATATATCTGAAAGAATGTGGATAAATTGCATGGTGTTAGCTAATTTCTCATTGTTGGGATTTTTGTAATTCTTAAAAAAAAATTAATCAAAAATGGGGGAGTCCTTAGGTTCTATACTTTTTTTTTATAGAAACTGGACCTTTTCCCCCCCTTTTTGATACCCTTAAGCTTCACTAATTTCAAAATAAATTATTAGCTTAGAAACTAGAGTCAGAGCACTTCAACTTTTGTTCTTGCAACATCTTGAAATTTTGAGCACAACTATCGTCATTTTCTTGTGCAAATCATATTTTTCTGATTTCAGAAAAAGGTGACATCTTAAGAGCCAAAATTGTGTCATAGATCCATGCACTTACCCATTATTATATATCTACAACCAATAATAATGTTCACTTGCCATAGCTACTCTCTTATCCACTCCAAAATTTTCTGCCTAACATCCACTATGATTTTCCTTGATCAAATTCTCCCCCATTTAAGTTCTTGGTATACACAACTAATTTCCCTTAAATAACATACCTTCTTGAATGATGTAATCCAACCATTGGCTCTGGTCTATAACTATTGGTTCCTTACATGCTTTCCATGCTTCAAAAAAATATGCATCATCCTCATACATATGCTTTAACTCCTCAAATACCAATACTTCTACTCTCATCTCTGTTAGTAAATTCCTTCTACTCAATGCATCTACAACTTTGTTTAACTTTCCACTCCTACATTTCAACACAAATGTATAACTCTACAAGAACTCAACCCATCTCATATGTCTTTGATTCAACTTCCCTTGATTGTTCAAATATTGTAAAGCTTCATGATCCATATACAACACAAACTCCTTAAGCAACAAATAATGTTTCCACTTCTTGATGACTTGAATTATGACATAAAATTTTTGATCATAAATTGAATATATTCTTCTTGAATCATTCAACTTCTCACTAAAATAAGCTATAGTTCTTCCTTCTTGCCTCAACATTTCTCCGATTGAATTTCTAGTTACATCACAATCAACTTGAAATACTTTGTCAAAATCTAGTAATGTTAACACTAGTTGCTCTGTCACCTTTTTCTTAAACAATTCAAAAATTCTTTATGCTCCGAATGTCCACTTAAATTCCTTCTTATCTCTTGTTGAGCATTGTCTCTGTCATAGGGTTACAAAATGTTACTAAAAATTCTAGTAGAAACTAGCTAATCCATGAAATGATCTCACCTCTCCAATGTTTACCGATGTAGTCCAGTCAACAATTACTTTTACTTTCTTAGGGTCCATCATCAATTCTTCAACAAAAATAACAAATCCCAAGTATACTAACTCTATCTTCATAAAGCTACACTTCTTGACATTAATCAACAACTTCTCTTCTCTCAACCTCTGCAATACTTGTTAGATGTGCCACAAATGCTCCTCTATAGTCTTACTGAAAATTAGAATATCATCCAGGTAAACAATTACAAACTTACCCAAAAGTTTATTTAATACCTCATTCATAAATCTCATGAAGGTGCTAGGTGCATTGTTCAATCCAAAAGGAATTACTAACCACTCATGCAATCCCTCATTAGTCTTACATTCATCTCCTTCTTTGATTCTAATATGATGGTATCCACTCTTTAGGTCAATCTTTGTGAAAATTTTTTCTCCACTCAAACATTCCATAATGTCATCCATCCTTGGTAATGGAAATAAGTACTTGACAATGATCCTATAGATTTCTCTTTAATCTATACACATTATCCACTCTCCATCTTTCTTCGATGCAAGTACAATAGGTACTACACATGGGATCAAACTTTATCTGATCTTTATCTGATCAATCCCCTCCTCAACAACTTTTACATCTATCGGTTCAACTCTACTTTCTCTATCAGTGTCATTTTATGTGCTACCTTCTTTGGAAAAATTTATCTTGGTATTAGGTTTATATGATGACTAATACTTCGGACTAGAGGAATTACCTCTAATACATTCTCTAACATGATGTCTTCATACTCTACAAGCAATTCTACTACCTCTTCATTCTTTGTGGTAGGATCCTCTACCTCCAGACTATTGATTTTGTTTGGAATCAATGCAAAATACATATTCTCATGCCTCAATCCATCTAGAAATTTCCTTCCATCTATGAAAAATAGTTAGGCAGTGCCACAAGCTTCACTCTTCTCCTCTTCCTATAAAGGTATCAACTTGATTCTCTTTCCATTTAATGTCACAATATAAGTATTCCTTCTTCTATCATGAATCACTTTCTTATCACATTTCCATTGTCTTCCTAACAATAAATGACAAGAATCAATAGGCATTATATCACACAATACTTCATCCCTATATGATCCAATATGAAATTTCACCAAAAATTACTCATTCACCAATATCTTATGATCATCTTGAATCCATGCTATCCTATAGGGGTTTGGATGTTCCAATCTCTTCAAATTCAACATGCTTACCATCTCCTTAGAAACTAGATTATCAATACTACAACTTTCAATGATAACTTTGCACACCTTTCCTCTGGACTTACATTTGGTTCTAAAAAACTCTTCCTTTGTGGTGGTTCTTCATTCACTTCTTCATGCATCAAATCTCTCCTCATCACTAATGATTCACCTTTCTCTGGTTTCCCAGCTGAATTAGGGGATTCAATAGGTTCTTCATCCACATAAGTTGCTCTTACGATATGTTCAAGTTTCTTTCCATTACTTCCTTGATGACACTCAAATGCTCTCTTTCCCTCACCTCCACACTTGAAATAGGTTCCTCAGAATGGTCTTCTCTCAGATCTTCCTTCATCTCTCCATTATTCATCATTGTAGTAAGAATTATGTCCTCCTTTATCACTGTAGTAGAAATTTTTATCTTCTCTACCTTTGTGGTATGAATTGTCATCCTTTTCTTCACTCTAGTAGGGTTTTACATCTTTTTTCTAATCGACATAGGATCTTATTCCTTTGGATTGGGTTTCATTCCTCTAGAATCTTCCTCTTGCACTTATCTATCTTTGTTCAAACTTATTGTTCAAATTATCTTCTACCTTTAATGCAAACCAATGTGCTTCTTCAACTAATTTCATCTTTACCAGGCTCAATTATTTTTGAATGTTTGATCTTGGTCCATTAATGTATTTTGCAACCTTTTCTTTGATTTCTTCACTATGACCAATTTTGATTATCATCTTGTAGAATTATTTAGTGAATTCCTTCACAGATCTTTCCTTTTGTCTTAGGTTTTGTAATCTCTTCAACAATTCAAGCTCATAGTCTACTAGTACGAATCAATTCTTCAATTTTTTCACCATTCTATCCCACATGATGATCTTCTCTTTCCCTCAACTATTTCTATCCAATTGAACTTCTTTCCACCATAAAGTAGCATGACCTTTCAACTTTGATTTGGAAATTTTGACTTTCTCTGAATCTTCAATTTCTTCATATTCAAAGTATTCTTTCATTTCATTGATCCAATCAATCAATTCTTTAGGATTTAAATTTCTTGCATAATTTTGAATTTCAACTCTAGGTATTTTTCCAATTTTGGAGATCACTTTCAACATCTTCATCTGATCTGATTCTTCTTCTTCACCTAGGGAATCTTCCATTCATTTCATAACATGTGTTGCTTCATCATCACTTTCACCCTTAGGTCTAGGGTTTAGGTGTCTCCTTCAATCTTCTCCTATTACATCTAATCAGACTTGCATCTCACGCATCATTTACAACATCTCATCCATTCTTCCAATAACATTCACTATAGTAGGTGCTCTCCTTAGCAAAATATCTCCAATAAAATTTAGTTCAACTTCTTCAATTTTGTGATCTAGCTACAAAGGTTTCAACTACCTCGCAATCGATGACTGTGATTTTTTTAGTGGCTAATATTCACCAATTGGCTAATAGTTGAAATTTGGGAATCTAAAATTGGCTAATAGTTTGAACTATAAAATGACTTGAATTGCCACACTTTTACAAAATTTTAATATAGTCTTATTTAAATCACCAAAGAAATTATTTTATTAAAAAAATAACTCAAAAAATTTCCACAATATTCGATACATGATTAGATCAGATTCAACTCAATTTTGTAAATTATAGTAGAAATCTATATTAATTCGCCAATATTATATCATAATTATTACTTTCTTTAGGACCATATTTCTAACCTTTAATTTCCACCATTGATTTATAATATAATCTAATGGTCCTTGTTGTATTACATGAGGTAAAATGTACCCACAAGTTGTAATGCTCATGGGTCCCATAATTTTGAGTCTTATGATCATTATAGATTGTGGGTAAATTGAGCTCACAAAGTACAATAAGGGTCATTATCTCAATGATCTAAAATAATTTTTTTGAGCCCCATGGGAATTATAAATTGTGGGTACATTTTACCTTACAAAATACAATGAGCACCATTATATTATATTTTTAAACAATGGTGACATGTAAATATTATAGTCTACCCCTTAAACCCATCAATAATTTCCACCCTTAGATTTTCCACGAGAATTATTTTTAGATTGCATAGATTTCCCATCATAATTAATGTATTTTCCTATTATTTTTCAATATTTCCCAAAAATTTCCACAAAATTTTAGTGATGTAAAAAATCGCCAATAAAATTAATATTTTTTCAAAAAAAGGAAAGATTCGTCAATAGAAATTTATATTTTTCCCTAAAAAAATGAAAGATTTTCCAAGATTTTATATCATATTTTGATGGGGGTTTCATAAAGTTATCACTACTTCTATTGTCATCAAACCCCAATCATTGAATAATATGATCAAATCTAAAAATAATTTTTAAAACATAAAAATTCAAATGTATTTGGTGGAATGTAATGATCTATTGCTTCTTTTTTTCTCCAATTTTTCCAATTAGTTTTCAAATGGTGAAATAACTAGGTATGTATAGGAATTTGATCTAATTTCCCAAAAAATTGATCTTGATGGGTGACTTTAGAAAAAAAAAAAAAGAAAAGAAAATGTTGACACCAACATATTCAAATTTTGAGTCAAAATAGGGGGACTAAGTTTCCCTAGGTGACTGTGTCCCAACCCTATTTTTGTGGAATTAAGCTATTGGGGGAAAATTATTAAATGAATATTTTTTTTTTCTACTTGCAATTTGTTGAAAAAGGATAAAATAGGCCATGGAATACACAACTTTAAAAATTAGGACCTAATTAAGGGAAGTTGAAATGCATAAATACAAGGGTCACTAAAATAGGTCCAAATAAAGTGTGAAATTGTGCCTTCACCTAAAAGGGAGTACAATTTCTGACTCTACAACAATATTAACACTCATATGGCATCTTAGAATCCACTATCAAAGGTAGATATTCTTAAGTTTGATGGGGAGGATCCACTAAATTTGAAAAATAAAATCAATATTTTTACATACACCAAATTATAAATGTGAAAAGGATAAAAAATTATTTATAATGGGTAGACAAAGGTGTGGCTCAATTATTTTCATTGGAAGTGCAACTATCACATATTCTTACATTGATAATTTGTAAGATCTTTAAGGGATTATACAAAAGGATTACCTCCCAAAATAGAGCCTAAGCACAAAATTCAATCAATATGATGGCACTATCTATCATCCTTCACCTGTTTCTAAAGGTACATATAAAGGTTAGATAAATGGATAAATTAAAAATTATTTCCAAAAAGAGGTACTCTCTAGTTGCACAAAAAAATAAAAAAAATACATAAATCAAAATGAAGTAACAATCTAATAACTCAAAATTTAACATTATTAGTATTGTAATGTCAAAAATAATACCCTTACAATTTCAAACTATGTTTTGTATCCACGTTGGTGTCAATTCCCTTATTGTTTTTGTAGGATCATTTTATCCCTTGCATTATCCTTTTTCCAGCTTGAGGTTCTCAAAAATTCTTTCTTGTGGTAATATTTTGATGTCACCTTCATGTTAGGTCTATATTTTTCTAGCGTCTCATCATTTTTAGGATAAATTATTTAGACATGAGCACATCATGTAGTTATCTATTCATTGCGCTAACATCCCATGATGTTTTTTATTTTTTATTTTATTTTTGAGTACTTTTCCACTTGTCCCCTTACACATGTTAGTGGAAATGGATTAGGATGATTCTAGATGGCTCAGCCTCATCCTCTTCCTTCCTCCATTTTTGAATCAATATTTTCCTTTTTAGACTCTCTATTGGCTCACTAATATACTTTTAGTTATCTACAACTATATTGCATTCTACAACTCTCTATAGTACTCTTTCAACATTCTAATTTTTTTTGGGTCAACATAAAGGAGATGTAAATTTCCTAATGCTTTGCATTTTCCCCAAAAGGAGTAAAAATACATTTACAAAAAATGGAAGAATGAAGATACACATAGAATAATGTCACAAAAGAATTTATTCCCTTTTTAGCCTTGTGCTAATGAGAACATCAAGTTTCATCCAAAGAGAAATTAGAACAAAATACACACAAAGAAACACATTATGGGGAGTGATGGTGTAGACTTAAGCATAACACAAAGAAACAAGGTAGAATGATTTAAGTTGTTCTATAGTAGATCATTTAGATCCCAATATTTCTCTTCATATAGCTTAATGGTAAAAAACATGCTAAAGGGAATACAACAAGTGCAATATAAGGAGAGATACCAGGTTCAACATGTTTTTGATCACTTGTTGAAGGATCATCATGCTTTCCCCCCAACTAAGTTCATTAGTTTTACATATATAAGAGATAATTCTATATTATCTTCTAGTGGATTTTTTTATGATATTCTAGTGGTTCATCTATGTTATCATTTGAATCAGTGTTGGAACATACCACAATGGGTACTGTATTAGTGCTATCAGTGTAGACATGAGAATAATTGTTTATTGGAGAAGATTTGGGAGGAGGGAAGGAAGAATCCAAAGGACTGGATGGTGGTAAAGGTGACAACATTTTAATTCTTTGGCTTGGTTGGGAAATATAAAGCTCAAGTAATGTGAATGAATGTGTGGATCCATAAATGGATAAGGTGATATCCCCCCTTAAAATTTTAGCATATTTACTATTTTGATATTTTAAGGAAAAGAAGGGGTTCCTCAATGAAGATACTCACTATAAAAACCAATTATCCTTGCCCCCTATTGGCAAGAGAAATGGGGAAAGTGAAGTGCAAATATTTGTACCCCAACACTCCTTGTGTAGTATTTTTGTACCCTAGATGATATAGTAAGAGAGAAAAAGCATCTACAATAAAGTTCTAGAGTGAATAATTAACATACATCACATCAACATCAAAAGAAATATTCATACATTCATCACATCTTAGTCTTTTCTCTAGTATTATATCATTCTATTTATAATTCTATATTCTATCTTCTATCTCTCCTCTATTCACATGTGATTTACATCACATATATACATTCATTCCCTTGAAGGGACATGATCCCTAACTATAAAAAATTCATTTTTCTTGATACTGTAGACCTTTTTGGTAGCCTGAGGTATGCTCTACTCATATCTATGACCTTCTAACATCATCACCCATTTTAAAATCATGTCTTGTCCTCAATACATAATGCTTTGTTGGTAAGGATGTGCTAGTATTGTATCTTTATTCTAGCCATGGTAGACATCCAATGTACCTATGCCTACAATAATGTACCTATATATTCTTGGATTTGTACAAGAACATGTTCTACTTCTAAAAGATTAGTTGGGACTGAATTTTTTTTTTTGATCTACTTGGCTTCTTTCAAAATGAGTTGGATGAGTCTTAACTTTCTACTAATAGTCCCCATCAAATGTTGTATTTGTTACTTTACTAGCTCCCTTTGATTATGTAACTTTTATAGCTAGCTATGAACATTCTCCACTTGATCCTTACTTGGTTTGGTCGGGTCTTGTAGAGGGTCATAGGGAACTTATGCTATCTAATCTTCAAGTTGAATTATTTATGTGTAGAGGCTCTTTGTGGTATTGGGTCACTATAAGCAAAGATGTTATAAGACTCAACATTCTTGGATTTTGTCTCCCACCTATTTAATATGTGTATCTAGTTGGGAGTGTGCAGTACTACATATCTTTGTGAACTCCTTAATTTTATTCTTGATCAACTCTTCCTAGGCCTCCTTTCTTATGTTGTCCCTTTCAGAATCCATATCTACTTGTAGGTGTGCCACCAATTGCTTGAGTTGTTGCAACAAGGAGATGGATTTATCCTAGGAAAAATGTGGGATTTCCCCTGGGAGCGTGTCCATAGCTTCTTGTATCTACTTTGCATGTTGGAAATGTTCTTGGAGAAGCTATTCCTAGGTGGTAGCATGAAAATGTTGCCTAACTGCATCTTCTAGAGAGGTGAGATGCTAGATAAGTTGACTTGTGATTTTTCCATAAACACTTGTAGAAACTATGAAGATGGTACTATTTGTATCTTCTATTGTTATGCTAAGAAACTCTTAATCACAGAGATAGTATCCAAAGGAGTGGATACCTCTTGGGAATCATCTTTATTATTTTCTTTTCTTCTAGGACTTGTATTATCCGTGGGATTCTAGTATTATTTTCCTTAAGAGTCTAACCCTTGAATTTCTCTTTATTCTTTTTCATCTCTTCATAGAGCTTCCAACTGACCATTTTTGTCTCTTTCTGAATAACCTTTATGTCCTCTATATTTCCCTCCATAAATATGTTGATTTTTTTTTTTGTGTCGAGCTCTTGTGCTTGTGCTTTTGTCAAGGCTTAATTTTTCTCCTTAGTAATATTTGGGATAATCAAGAATATTTATTGCTCCTTTATTTATTTGTCTCAACTCAGTTCCTTTGCTCTTTTTTCCTTTATTGTGCAATTATTTCTATGAGGAAGTCTTTCATGGATTCCTCTATCCTCTTATTGGATTGGTTAATGTACCAGAGGATGCATTGTATTATCCTCTCCTTATTGTATGTATTTGACTCCCTATATGTCTCAAATACTATTGGTTGCATGTCATGGTGGATAATGGCAATTTTGGTTGCCATTATGTTGATGAGTTCTTTTGTCTATTCTAGAGACTCCTATGGTTGCTCTAGAATGGTTTTCATTTTCTTTAGGGAATCTTCTATTGGAGGTTCCTGAGCTTGTTATCCTCTTCTCCTTCTCTTAAGATGTTTTGGATCTCTTGTTATTCCTTTGATATTTCTTCTACATCATCTTGTTGTGTCTCCTCCTTTGCCTATGTTTTGGCCCACTATTTCAGTTAGGCTAGTTTGGTTCTTTTAGGGGCTTGTGGTGGATTCCTTGGGTTGATATTGTTTGTGCAAATGTTTCTAGGCCTTCTAATTTTCTCATTGAAGTGTTGTGTATCATCTTGAGCCCTCATTTAAAGGGATCTAATTGTATTGTAGTATCCATAAACTATCTGAACCCTCCTTTTGGTATGCCCCATTACTTATGGAGTTTAATTTTTTTCTTCTCCAAGTTCTCAGTTTCTTAGTTGATCATTTTTTCCATTATATATTTATATGTTCCAAACCTTTTTGCGATAGAATCCTTGTGATGTTGAAGTAAGTTTTCCACATATGTGTATATTTATTGTAAGGAGACTATTGCAAGGTGTGTGCCCTTGGTCATGTTGCAAGTATGAGCTAGTCTAGTGTTGTTGTAATTAATGTTGTCATTGATTTCAACATAGTTCAGTATGTTATAGATTCTACATGTATAGCTGAAATGTTACTGAGATCTTGTGAGTACATGGGTCTATCTTTATGTTGTTGTAGATGTGTTGTGTTGATGATTTTCCAAGTGATTTTGAGAAAATTAATAAACAAGAGAAGTCATAGTGATGAATGTGTTTAGAATGTGATTTGTTTTTCTCATGTGTTGATCCTATGCTTGCGCGGATCTGAAGATTTGATAATGGTGATCTTGTGGTGATATATCCTAAGTTTTAGCTTATGGTGTGATAGTACATGAAAGTTACATTCACCTGTGTGTGAATTGTTCTAGCTGAGTCAATCTTTTGTGCACTGAGAAAAATGTTTCTACTCCATATTCCTCCACTATTTTTTTTTTGATCTTGCGGATCTGGGATGTCTTGAGATGGTGTTCTTTGGGTTTTGGCAAAGAAAGTTGAAGTTTGGTGATTCAAAAGTTATGTTTTAGTATTTCAATATGGGTTTGCATAGTCTAGATGAACTTGTGAAAGGTGTTTAGAGTTTGAAGCATATTTCATTTGTTGTAGATGTATCTAAAGAGATTTGAGATGTATTATTGTGCATAATGAAGTGTGTTGTGGATTCCACATGTCATATTCTTGTTGGGAAGTGTGTACATCAATGTTCATTTGTGTTTTCATTAGGTTTGGCCAACCTGGTGTTTACACTTCATTCAAAGAACAAAATTTAATTAAGGAAGCATGTGGTTGATTCAAGATATTATTTTTTGATCTTGAATTTTTTTTTTATTCTTCCACTCTCATTCCTTTCCATCATGGGAATGTTGAGTTACTGACCTAATTTTAATTTATGGAATGAGGAATTTGTGGCTAACCTTGGAGAAATTTTCTAAGGTTGAGGATGGTATAAAATCAAGTTAAATTGTGAAGAATTATATGACAATGTGATGCAAAGTGACAGAAGTGAGCCAAAAATAATAGGAGAAGTGTGTGTGTGAGTGAGTTGAGACATCAATTTTTTATTGTGTTGGATTCTTGAAGGAAGTGAGCTTAAGGTTTCTGCAATCCTTATTCAAGCTGCAGACGTGTGTTAATTTTTTTGGTGGATCTTTTGTTCTCTTTTGTATCTGTAGGCAGTGAGCCTCCCTGATGGACAGTGAGTCCTTTCCATAGGCAGTAAGCCTTTTTACTTGGACAGTAAGTCCTCTTCTAGGAAATGAGCCCTTGGAAGTGAGGATTTTTATTTAGTTTTATAATATTTTTATATTGTGAGTTAACCCTCACCATGGTTTTTCCCTTATTGGGTTTTCCACATAAAAATATGTTCATTATGTTGATTTACTTTTTGTTATTTATTTTTCATGCTCTTACTTAATAAAAAAATAGTGTGGTTGTGAATTGATAAGTGTTGAAGTCTTAAGTTTGAATTTTGTGACAACTAATTCATCCCCCCATCTCAGTTGTCCTAGGCATGTTTAACAATTCGTATCAGAGTGTTGGTTACATGGTGTAGAGCTTAACCGCTTAAGGAAGATCTGATGGTGCATAAGTTGGTGATACCTATGTTCGATGGAACTGATTATAATGATTGGAAGAAATAGATGAAAAGATATATTATCCCTCTTGGTTTCAAGACCTAGAAAGCTATTGAGACAAAGTATACACCCTTGTCTGGTGGTCTTACTATTACAGATGGGATTTTTTCTTATGAAGAAAATGAGAAGGAAAAGTATGCATTTATAGTGGCTTATCTAAAAATGAGTGAGCTAAGGTTCTCTCTTTGGATACTGTATATGAAGTCTGGAAGAAGTTGGAAGACATGTATGAAGGAAATGAAAGATTGAAATTGATAAAGAAGTTGGCAGAAAAGCATAGATTAAAATCTGCAAAATGGAGAAGGTGGAGAATTTTAACATTCTTGAAATAATGAACACATGCAAATGCAATAAAAATGGAACAAGGAAAACTATTAGATGAATATGAAAGACAGAATCCTTGATATCTCATAGTGGATGCTACAATGATGTGCTAGTGTTATTTCCCAATCCTTGATCCTAAGAAGTAGATTTGAATTGTTATCAATGATGGAGATGCATTTGGACAAGAAAGTTCTGGAAAGAGAACAAGATAAAAGAAAAGAAAGAAATGGCATGTAAGGAAATGAGATTGAAGATGAACCGATGTGAGGTGATGATGAGGATGAAGAAAACTTTTAAAGATTTTGAAGAAAGGCAGTGTTGAAGATAAACCAATGTTTCCCTTTAAATGTTTCATTGTGATAATATTGGTCATTATGCTTCAAGATTTCCAAATAGAGTTGTACATAAGAAGAACAAGGATTATAAGGATAAGGATAGAAATGATAAGAAATATAAGAAGTTTTACTATGTTAAAGAAGAAGCAGGAATTTCTGATGATGAATTTGAGAATGAGGTTGATGATAGTCAATTCTTATTCTTAGCTTTGGAAAGTAAATCTATATCCACTAACCTTGGAAAATGTGTAAGCAAGAAGGCTCCAGAGAATAAGAGGAATAAGATGGAAGGTACTTTGGTTACCACTTTTCATGCAAGACAGGACAAAGACTACTAGGTAATTGATAGTGGATGTTCTAATCATATGACTGGAGATAGGAGTAAGTTCACTAAACTTGAGAGATATGATGGTGGTTTAGTTATGTTTGGTGATGGTTTAGGAGCTAATATTTGTAGGAAAGGTTCAATTAGTTTTGATGGAGTGCATAGGTATTATGATGTATATTATGTGAAGGGTTTGAGGCATAACCTTCTGAGTGTTGGTCAAATGTGTAGCAATGGTTTTAAACTTGTGTTTCAAAATAACACCTGTGAAATCAGAAAAGGATTCAGAAATGGAGATATGGTTGTTGTTGGAAGAAGAACTCCTGGAAACATCTATCATCTTAAGGGAGTTGATGGTCAATTCCTCGTATCTCAAATCAGTGAAAGTTGGTTATGGCACCATAGAATGGGACATGGAAATTTTGATAACGTGGTCAAAATTAGTTCAAAGGAGATTTTTTAAGGGCTTCCCAGAATCAGAAGACCTGCTAATGCTATTTTTAGAAGTTGTCAACTGGGGAAAAAAACAAGATGCAACTTTAAGGAAAAAGAGCACTCTACTGCTTGAATGTTGGAGTTAGTTCATACTAATCTTTACGGTCTGACTAGAACTAGAATCCTTAATGGTGATAGGTATTTCATGTTGCTTATTGATGATTATACTCAAATGACATGGGTTGATTTGCTTAGAGAAAAGAATAGAGCTCTGGATAGGTTTAAGGTATTCAAAGTAAGAGTGGAAAATGAAGTAAATTTGAAAATCAAGTGTTTGAGATCCAATAGAGGTGGAGAATTCACTTCTGGTGAATTTAATGCATTCTGTGAACAACATGGCATGAAAAGATAATTTTCTACTCTAAGAACCCCTCAGCAAAATGGAGTAGTTTAAAGGAAAAATAGGACAGTATAGGAAGCTTCTAGAACCATGATGAAAGAATCAAATATATCGGATGTGTACTAGAGAGAGGCGATACACAATGTTGTTTATGTTCTTAATAGAGTTCAGATTAGATACAATAGCACAAAGAATCCTTTTGAGTTATGGATTTTCAAGACTCCTACTGTGAAGCATTTCAAGGTATTTGGAAGCAGATGTTATATTAGAAGAGATGATGAAAATATTGGAAAGTTAGATGCTATTTGTGATGAAGGAATCTTTCTTGGATACTCTGCTACTAGAAAAACATACAGATGCTTTAATAAAAAGATTGAGAATGATTGTTGAAAGTGTTGATGTAAAAGTTGATGAAGACATACACAGACCTATTGAGATAAGTAAAGTTGAACTTGATGATCCTATCTATGGACATGTACCTAAGGAGAATAAGGAGAAGGAAGAAGAAGAGAAAGAAGAACAAATGGAAGAAGAAGAAGAAGAGAATTAGTCAGAACCTACTATTAAGACTCCTAAGTATATACAAAAGAATCATTCAGAGGAGCAGATAATTGGAGATAAAAGTGAAGGTGTGAAGACAAGAAGTAAGGTAGTAGCTGAGGAAAATCTGTGTTTACTCTCTAAATTTGAACCTAAGTTTGTGAGTGAAGCATGTGAAGATGAGAGTTGGATGAAAGCTATGAAAGAAGATTTTTAGTAGATAGAAAAGAATCAAACATGGGAACTAGGCCCTACGCCTATGAATAAAAATGTGATTGGATCAAAATAGGTGTTCTAGAATAAGCTAAATGAAAGTGGAGAAGTTGTAAGGAATAAGGAATGACTTGTATGCAAGGGATATTCATAACTTGAAGGTATATATTTTGAAGAGAAATTTTCCCTTATAACTAGAATGGAAGCTATTAAGATGTTTTTGGAATTTTCTGCCCACAAGGACTTCAAAGTGTATCAGATGGATGTTAATTCAACATTTATGAATGGTGAATTAGAGGAGGAAGTGTACATGGAACAACCTAAATGGTTTCAATTATCTGACAAATTGGACATGGTTTATAAGTTAAAGAAGGTGTTGTATGGATTGAAGCAAGCTCCCAAAGCTTGGTATGCGAGATTGGATAGATACTTGACAAAGAAAGGATTCAAGAAAGGCTCCGCCGACATAAATCTTTACTTCAAAGTGGAAGGTAACAAAGTATTGATAGTAGTTGTATATGTTGATGACATCATTCTTGGTGGAAATGAAGGCATGTGTAAAAGGTTTGCTGAAGAGATACAAAAAGAATTTGATATGCCTATGATTGGTGAATTGAATTTCTTCCTTGGTCTACAAGTGAATCAAACTGATAAAGGGATATTCATTTCACAATCTAAGTATGTAAAAGAGTTATTGAAGAATTTTTGGATGGATGATTCCAAACCGGTTTGTACTCCTATGATAACTGGATGTAAACTAAGCAAAGATGATGAATCTGCTAAGACTGCTTAGAGAAAATACAGATCTATGATTGGCAGGATGTTATATCTTACTGCTACTAGACCGAATATTATGCATGTAGTATGTTTAGTTACCAGATTCCAAGTAGATCCTAAAGAAGCACATGTTACAGTTGTAAAGAGGATATTTAGATATCTTAAAGGTACACCTGATTATGGATTATGGTATCCTAAGAGTGATGATTTTACACTGAGTGCTTATACCAATGCTAATTGGGCCGGATGTGTAGATGACTAGAAGAGTACTAGTGGTGGTTTTTTCTTTCTTGGAAAAAGATTTGTTTCATGGTTGAGTAAAAAGAAAGAATCGGTTTCTTTATCCACTATAGAGGCAAAATATGTTGTTGTGGCATCTTGCTATACACAGGTTTTGTGGATGAAGCAAACTCTGAAAGACATTGGAGTGATATGTGATGAGCCTATTTCTATTTTCGATGACAACACAAGTGCAATAAACATTTTAAAGAACCCAGTTATGCATCCAAGAAAAAAACACATATCTATCAAATATAATTTCCTGAGAAAAAAAGTGTTGGAGAATGAAGTCAGATTGGAGTATGTGACAACAAAGGAACAAATTGTAGACATATTTACTAAGGATCTTCCAAAGGATACTTTTGAGCATCTTAGGGAGAGGTTGGGGGTCATTTTCCCTTTGAACTAAGTGCACATGAAGGTGCATCAGTCCAGTGAATTCATAGATTCTTTATTTATCTAGACTGATAAATGGGTCTACTCTATAGGGGGAGTAGAAAGGGTTTGCATTGTTGCAGTATGAGTGTACTCCTAAGGGGGAGTAATCGGTGTTGTTGGCCTTTTCCATTCATGTCAAAGGAGGAGTGAAATTCATGTGAAAAATAGTTGTAGTAGAAGCGAAGGTTTTCTCTTGGGATATTGTGTAAAAAGTTATCTTTGTTTTTTTTTCACATCAAGTGTTGCCGTCAATGACAAAGGGGGAGATTGTTGCAAGTATGAGCTAGTCTAGAGGTGTTGTCACTAATGTTTTCATTGATGTCAACATAGTTTAGTATGTTGCAGATTGTACATGTATAGCTGAGATGTTGCTGAGATGTTGTGAGTACATGGAGCTATCTTTATGTCATTGCAGATGTGTTGTGTTGATGAGTTTCCAAGTGCTTTTGAGAAAATTAATAAAGAAGAGAAGTAAGAGTGATGAATGTGTTCAGAATGTGCTCTGGTATGTGCTCCACATTTCTCCTATGTTGATCATATGCTTATGCGGATTTGAAGATTTGATAATGGTGATCTTGTGGTGATATATCCTAAGTTTTAGCTTCTAGTGTGATAGTACATGAAAGTAGCGTTCATCGGTGTGTTAATAATTCTAGCAGAGTTGATCTTCTATGGACTGAGATAAATGTTTATGTTTTGCAATCCTCAACTGTTTTGTTTTTGATCTTGCAGATCTGGGATATGCCTTGAGATGGTGTTCTCTGGGTTTTGGAAAGGAAGGTTGAATTTTAGTGATTCAGAAGTTATGTTTCAGTGTTTTAGTATGGGTTTGCATAGTCTGGATGAACTGGTGAAAGGTGTTCAGAGTTTGAAGCATATTACATTTTCTACGGATGTATCTAAAGAAATCTAAGATGTATTCTCATTCATAATGAAGTGTGTTGTGGATTCTACGCGTCATCTACTTGTTGTGAAGCATGTACATCAATGTTCATTTTTGTTTTCATTAGGTTTGGTTGACCTAGTGTTTACACTTCATTCGAAGAATAAAATTTAATTAAGGAAGCATGTGGTTGATTCGAGATATTTTTTTTTATCTTGAAAAATATTTTTATTGGTCCACTCTCATTCCTTTCCACCGCAGGAATGTTGAGTTAACAACCTAATTTGAATTTATGGAATGAGGAATTTATGGTCAACCTTGGAGAATTTTTCTAAGATTGAGGATGGTATAAAAGCAAGTTGAATTGTGAAGAATTGTATGAAAATGTGATGCAAAGTGATGAAAGTGAGCCAAAAATCATAAGAGAAGAAGTGTGTGTGTGTGTGTGTGTGTGAGTGAGTTGAGACAACATTTTTTTATTGTGTTGGATTCCTAAAGGAAGTGAGCTAAAGGTTTATGCAATCCTTATTCAAGTTGTGGATGTGTGTTAATTTTTGTGGTGGATCTTTTTTTTCTATTTTGTATGTGTAGGCAGTAAGTCTCCCTATTGGATAGTGAGTCCTTTCTATAGGCAGTGAACCTTTGTACTTGGAAAGTGAGTCCTCTTTTGGGAAACAAGCCCTTAGTATTGTGAACCTTTGTATTTAGTTTTATAATCTTTTTAGATTGTGAGTAAACCCTCACCATGGTTTTTCCCTTATTGGGTTTTCCACATAAAAATCTAATGTGCATTGTGTTGATTTACTTTCGGTTATTTGTGTTTCATTCTCTTACTTAATAACACAATAGTGTGGTTGTGAATTGATAAGTGTTGAAGTATTAAGTTTTAGTTTTGTGACAATAGATTCATCCCCACCCTCTCAGTTGTCTTATGCATGTTTAATAGGTCTCCTTGTGATATGTAGTACAATTCTTAGGTTCATGACATGGATTAACCACCTCCTATGGATTCATTAACTCTTGTGGTTGTATCAAGCATTAATAGGTCAATATTTTGGTGCAACATCTGCCTATGCAACAATCGGTATCAGATTTTGGGTCATGGGTTTGAACCCCTTACTTGCATTGGGGGGATTGTTGCAATGTGTGATCCCTTGGTCCCCTTGTGTTGTGTAGTACAACACTTAGGTTCATGACATGGATTAACCTCCTTCTATGAATTCATTAACTCTAGTGGTTGTATCGGGCATTAATACATCAATTTTTTGATGCAATGGGAACTGTCTTTGCAATAGAGACTTCATAGGGTAGCTGTGAGATCCAAACTTTGCATAGCTCTACTATCTCCATATAAGTGTAATCCTTGTCCACCATAAATGTAATGGTGTTGGTGTATTCTTGGGTGGATGCATAGGGGATCCTCTCCCTTTTTTGCATTTGTTCCTAAACTTTTTTGAAAGCCCCCAATATGTGGCTTTGTATGTTTGCAGGTTCGAGAACTAGTGGATGTGATATTTTAATTGAGCTACTATAATCTAGTTTAATTACCACACTTTTCCCTTGAATTTTTGTAGTTCATTAAGAAAATAAAACATCAAACATATCAGTAATGGACCATATTGAAAAAGGAACTTGAAGGTCTTAATATTTTGTATATTCTCCATTATCTTCTCTCACATGATGTTGCATAAGTCAAAGTATTTTCCTTCTACCACCATTTGATATGTCATATGAATGGTGGTGGTGGTGGTGGAATCCTCCTGGTTGGCATAGTAGACCTTGTGGGATATTCCATTGCCACATATCAGATTCCATCATTTGTAATTATTTTTAGATTCATGCTCCTCATGTTAGAAGTTTCTCTACTCAAATATTCAACTTCACTATTTTTTATTTCCATTTTGGTTGGAATGCCTCTCACCATTCTTAATCTGGTCACCACATGAATTTATTCCTTGGTGATCTAGTAGTGCTTATTCAGGAAAATGAATTCATCATGCACCTAACTCAACATGATTTGAACCCATGTATCCTGATTAGAAAAGTCTGGATAATATTTCAATATATCTAGGCTCTTTTGATTGATCTCTACATACTATGTCTTGTAATTTTTTTCATCATCCTCTAGAATTTTGTTCAGAGGTCTTCAAGCTTTATGTGGTTGATTTATGTAATTTTCTCATGGATGTATTTCTAGACATCCTCCAAATATACAACACTGTGGGGAACTAAGGAGAGTGTTCCATCCTTATCTATTTTGAGTGCCTTGTAGCGGTACCTTCTGAATGTGGGTCGAGGCTTCTTAGAGAACTTTAATACTATGAGAGTGGCCATTGTTATGTGAGATAATTTGATAGAGTGTGAAGAGCTTAGTGTTTTAGACTAAAATGTAGAGAGCTAAAAATTCAAGTGTGAGAAAGAAAGTGAGTGATTGAGTGGGGTGTGAGCTATCATATAGGGTGGGGGGTAGCTAGGAATTTAATGTTCTTCCTATTTTGTGGTAGCAATTTTATAGATTTGATGGGTGACTTTTGGGTTTTTTTATTTTATTTTCTTAAGGTTTAACTATAATACATAATATGAATTAGGGTGTTTAAGGTTGATTATTTTCAATCTATTTGTAAGTGGTCATGTTTCAAGTGTGCACCATTAATATGCCCATCATGAGAGTTTCATCTATTGGACACTAGGAACACTGAGAGGGGGGTGAATCAGTGTTCCACAATATTTGAATTTCAAATTAGATCTTAAACTATCAACAAAAATATTTAACCTTTAATAGCATTCATAGCATATAAATAGAAGGAAACATGCAAACTCATTAAAGAGACAATGTGAAAACCATAACGCCAATTTTTTTACGTGGAAACCCTGTTAGGGGAAAAACCATGGTGGAGATTGATCCAAAAAGTATACTCTAAAAAAAGTATGATCAAAAGGGAATGCACTTGCATTCAAGAACAATGCCTAGAGCTCACTACTCAAAATAGGGAAGGCTCACTGCCTTACAAAATATTTGAGATGACAACAAAATGTTGAAGTAAGAATATAGCATCTACAAATGCTTGGATTCAGTTCCAATGAGGCACATAAAATAGATTTTGGACCTTTTTTCCAATTTTCACTTTTGCTCTACTCTGCTCTTCTTTCCTACATAAAACCCCTTCTGCTACACAAAAAAAAATCACTTCTGATATGAGCTCATGTAGCTGCTCTACACTTTTTCGCTCACACACCAAAAATGATTTACTAATCTCACATATATATATCTGCTAACAAGATTTTATTACTATATGTTGGCTTGAAAAAATATATAATATAATACTCTTCCACATGTCGGCTCAAATCATCAATTAGAATCAATGCGTACCCACACAAGTCAGCTAGACTATAGTGGGGACCCAAATAAAAATTCCTAACACAAGAAATAGTTAAACAACTATACATCTGCAATACACTATACACAACAGGTCAGCCATAATGAGAAAATAAACAATAATTCATTCTATTGAATCTCCAAACATGTACACCGATCAATGCAACATTACAAAACTTACCAATCAGGTAACATACATGCTTGAAAAGCTTCCCTAGGGATCCACACAACAAAATAATGATTCAGTGAAGTATTCAAACCAACTATTGAACCAAATACTCTATTCTTCATACTTTCTATTGGTAGAATACAGTCTTCTACTTTTCCTGCCGGTATGAGCTACTTCTAAACTGCGGACCACACTACTAACTCTAGTTGCCATCAATGAAAACACTAGCAACCAAAAAAAATCTCCCAAAGCCATATGCCAAAAATCTACCCCTTTTGCATTCATGGCAACAATTAGTGAAAAATGACTAAGTGTCAAAATTCAAAGCATCAAAACACAACAAAACACTGCCCCCCCTTTAGATGTCAAGGAATTTTTCACTACATTCTCTCCCCCTTTGACATGAATGACAAAAAATTCCACTACTTTCTCTTCCCCTTTAATATTTTTACTACACTCTCTCTTACTGCAATCTCTTCCCCAATTTATCAAAAAAAAGTTGCAACTGCTACTAAATTCAAAAAATTATTCTATACTTATCTTTCATCTCCGAAAGAAATTTCTTCCAAGAGTCCACTTCAATTCTAGTAGCTATTATTAGACTGTTATTTTATGATGTCCTCTTGATGACCTGGACAAGGGATTTAGGAATGGTAATGGCTTCTTCCAACTTTTCTCCTTTCTTCAGAACTTCAATCATTTGCTCTAATTGCATTTAGTCCGATCCTTCACTTTCTAGAAAGTAACCATAAGAGTGTTTTTGGAAAAGTGAACCTTTGCATGTTCAATATATAGCTCATGAATCTTCTTCTTAACTGCTCCATCCTTGTCCTAAAACATATTGTAGCCCTGTCTAATTTTGACAAGCTCATTCTCAATTTTTTCCAACATGTCCTTGTATTTACCAACCACATGAGGCCACCTAAGACAATAATTGTAGATCTTATTTGTTGATTCAATGCACTATCTTAACACATTCATTTTCCTTTTCAGTTTGGAAAAAGATATCCTAAACTGCATCTTCAGATGTGAGATTATTTCATCCTATTTTTTGTCCAAAGGCACAGAGTCCATAGCCTCCCTAATACATTCAATCAATTCTTCTGGAAATACATTTTGCAGACTCTACAGTTCAATTTTGTTATCAATAAAGTATCTTCCTAGAGTTTCCTCAATGAAGTCATGTTCATGGGTATGTGTACGTTCATGACGGGCCAAAAAGTGGTGATATGATGGGTATGTGTAGGGTATGTGGCTGATGACTTTTTTTTTACCCAAAATTGATGAAATGAAAAGGGTTTTTAAAGGAGATTCTCAGCTTTCCACCAATATAAATTATTCTTTACTTTGAATTTAATAAATAATTATTATTCATTTTCTATTTGAATTATGACTAAAGTCTTGATTGATAGGTGGATTGAAAAACATCTATAGCTTTCAAATGGTATCAATTTTTTTGAATCTGAAACATGCGTCACATTCTATGCTTCTCATACTATAGGATTTAAAAAAAATGAATTTCATGAAGTTCTGACCAAGTTAAGGTGGTCAGACATATGATTTTTTATATTTTAAAAAAAATTAGTTAAAAATTCATAATTAATTATTTACTAGGAAAAAAATTACAAAAAAAATGCATAACATTGGTGCATGAGTCCTCTACTTATATCTAAAATCTTATGAAAAAATATTATCATTTTATTGTGGTTAGGGTGGTCAGACAGACACCTAGTTCTTATTATTCCCCTAAAATTTAAGTACTACTGCATTGAAATTTCAAATTTTCACCAAATAGATCTTCCTTTTTTAAAAAATAAACCTAGTAGTTTAGAAACTACATTCAATTTGTTACAGATTCTTACATATTTTTGAAATAATATAGATAACTTATTCAAATTTTTACGTCAAGTTTCCTAACTTTGATTTTTCTGAATTTCTTGCCACTTAAGGGCCTATTTTTTCCATGATGATCCTACACATACCTCATATGATGGGCCATTTATCCATATGTCAGCTATCTTTTGCATTCTATCTTCCTCCTAAACAATCTGCAATATCTTTTCTTTAAGTAAAGTACCTTCTTCATCACTTTCTTCTGCTATTATCACATCTAGTTCAACTAGTTTTGGTTCATCTCTTGGTGTATATTCCTTAGAATCTTCATCCACTATATCCACAACCATCTAATCTTTACCTTTTCCCTCAACTTTTGTTGACTTAGGTTTTAGAAGAGTGTCACTAGCCAACTCTCTTTCTATCTTTTGATTTTTCTCTGCCTTATTGGAGGATGATCTAGCTTGAACTACTTTTACCGGGAGAGGAATATCACTTACACCAAAATTTCCTAACAAGTTCCTAAAGAATCTTTCATAATCTTGTTCACCATTTTCAAAAGTGTTGAAATGCTCAAAAAATTTCTTGCAAACCGACATATTTCCTTCCATACCACATTGTCATTCCAAGGCAAGCAATTTAGGAAATACATCATAATGCATATAGCTAGGGTGCCAAACCTAAAGAGTAATCTATATCCTTCGTCAATTGCACATTCTCCATCAATTGATCCTTCAACAATCCACATATATCAAAGTCTTCATTTTCTATTATCATCTTGTGAGCGATATACACTACGCTTGCCGAGGTTGATCCTTCTCTGTTTCTGAAGAAAATTTTACATGAAATTCCATGTGCAATATACCTCATTAATGGATCTTTGATTGTTGAGATTACCAAATCCCTCTAATCTCCTATTATTCTGATTAGGGCTTCAACTTCGACATGTCGAATCAACTTCTTTTTCGGAACAACACCAACATTGTACAATCCTGGTAGATTTCTAATTGCATCCTTAGAAATTTGATAGCGTTTATCTAGAGTAAGGATATCACCATCCAATTTGTTCAAGATAAATCACACTACATCTGTGTTGACAAAATGAGGAAATTCATTCTAGATGTCCAAGTTCTTATGTTTCCCTCCTCCAAGCTTCTTCAATTTGATGATAGACAAAAAATTTCTTACATCCCTAACCTTTTGACTACTATATTCATCCAGAGTTATTGTTCCTTTTATTTGCTTCATTTTTGTACCAAACAGGGTTCTACTGATCATTGAATAAGTATGAAATTGACAAGCAACTGAAATACCTGGAGAATTCGCCACTAAATTGATTCTCACTCCTTCAAAATTTTGCTGAAAAAGAGTCTCCAACTGTTCTCCTTCAATTCAAGGTGACAAATGAGGGTTCCAAATTCCATTTTATAACTTTGCACACCTAACCTCCTTGTGGAATTAAATGCTTTTCCCTAGGAGTTTTGGTTACTCTGCATTTTCAGATAGCAAGAGAAGAATCTATCTACAAACCTTCAAGAAGCAATCACCAATACATTTGAGGATGAATAATACACCTACTAACAACTTCCTATGATCTAATACCAATTACTCATAGGGGGACAAAATATTTTCATGAAAACTCCCCCTAGAATCCATTACTGGATGAATTACCAGAGGGAGCTTCTGGTACAGTCTTATTACCTTCATCAGATCCACTCTTCTTTAACCACATTTTCTTCATCTGATCTCCTATCTCTTCCATAGATGATTTTCCTTTTCCCTTATCACCTTTCTATGAATTTCTACCTTGATAAACTAGACCTCTCTTATCCATGTTTTTGTTCCTATATAATCTTGCAATGTGACCAAATTTGTTACAAGTGTAGCATACCAAATTTTTATATCTATACCATCCATTCCACTAGTTTCCTCCTGATCTGCATTGATTAGCAGCATGTCCAAATCTTCCATAGATATAGCATTTAATGTTCCTTATACTGACAAACATACTTCTGCATTCTAATGAGTTATGGCCAAACTTCTCGCATTTAAAACACTAACTAGAAAATGATGGAGTGACAGAGTTTATCTTACTTCTACTTTGAGAAGCCATATGTCCAAATTTATTACAAACAAAGCAATGCCCATTAAATTTATGAACATTGGGTTGCCTTACCAGATATCTTCTACCTTTGTTCTTCTATGTTTTCTTTTTAGGGTCCTTTTGTTCAAATATGGAGCTCTCATCCTTCACATAGCCAAGACCTATCTTATCATTTGCATCCTTTTAACCTTTAGTTATCTCATCAATCCTAGTAGAACTAATCCTGAACTTCTCCTTAAACTCATTTGCAGTAGTAAGCTCATCTCTGAGAATAACTACTTGTCTCTCAAAATCTTGTTCATTATTTCTGGATTGTTGCAGTTCAATCTCTAGTTGAATGAATCCAATATTAACTCTATTACATTCTTCATATTTTTCTTTTAGGGATTGGGCTAGATTCTCCTCATTCTTCTTCCTTTCTTCAATCTATTTAGTTAGCTTCATCTCCATAGATTACATTTAAAGCTTTAGGGAAACATTGTCCTTAGCAAGCTTTCACACTCTTCTGTTATTTCTTTTAGGGTTTGATTCAAATGAACATCTTATGGGCCTTTTCTTTCTTTTTTATTCAACTGACCACATAGTTCCTTCCTATTTTCCCTAGACTCATTTATTTTATCCTTCAGTGATTGAATGAATTTTTTGGCAACCACAAGATTTTTTTTAGTTCCATGACCTCTGCTTTAGACTGATCAAGATCATCAAGTGCCACCATAAGTTGCTGTTGAAGACCACCTATGTCTATTGTAATCCAAGATCCACCTCAAGATGCTAAACTTAGAAGAGGAACCTACTCTAATACCAATTGTTGGACACTAGGAATACTGAGAGGGGGGGTGAATCAGTGTTCCACAATATTTGAATTTCAAATAAGATCTTAAACTATCAACAAAAATATTTAACCTTTAATAGCATTCACAACATATAAACAGAAGGAAACTTGCAAAATCATTAAAGAGACAATGTGAAAACCATAACACCAATTTTTTTACATGGAAACCCTATTAGGGGAAAAACCACAGTGGAGATTAATCCACAAAGTATACTCTGTTAAAAGTATGATCAAAAGGGAATGCACTTGCATTCAGACACACTACCTAGAGCTCACTGCTCAAAATAGGGAAGGATCACTTCCTTACAAAATATTTGAGATTACAACAAAATTTTGAACTAAGAATATAGCATCTACAGATCCCTGGAATCAATTCCAATGAGGCAAATAAAATAGATTATGGACCTTTTGTCCAATTTGCACTTCTACTCTACTCTGCTCTGCTTTCCTACATAAAACCCCTTCTGTTGCACAAACAAAATTCACTTTTGATATGAGCTCATGTAGTTGCTCTGAAATTTTTCACTCACACACCTTCTTACTTCTTGATCCACACACCAAAAATGATTTACCGATCTCACATATATATTTGCTAACAAGATTATATTACTATATGTCAGCTTAAAAAAAAGAAAATATTCTTCAACATGTCGGCTCAAATCACCAATTAGAATTAATGAGTACCCACACAAGTCAGCTAGACTATAGTAGGGACCCAAATCAAAATTCCCAAGATAAGAAATAGTTAAACAACTATACATCCATGACACGCTATACACAATAGGTTGACCATAATGAGAAAATAAACAATAAGTCATTCTATCGAATCTCCAAACCCATACACCAATCAATGTAGCATTACAAAACTTACCAATCAAGTAACATACATGCTTGAAAAGCTTCCTTGGGGATCCACAACAAATAATGATCCAGTGAAGTATTCAGACCAACTATTCAACCGAATACTTTGTTCTTCATGCTTTTTGTTGGTAGAATAGAGTCTTCTACTTATCCTATCAGTATGAGCTACTTCTAAGCTGTGGACCACACTACTAACTCTAGTTGTCATCAATGACAACACTAGCAACCAAAAACAATCTCTCAAATCCATATGCCAACATCATCCATGTGTCACAATTTTACCACTTTGGAGTCATGTATTTCATGAATGTAATAGAGACCCAACCATCAAGCCTTCAATTTTCCTTTTTTCTTCAATTTACTATCATATAAAATATGATGAATTTGGTCTTTAATGTTTTTAATCATAGGTTCCTATCATGCGATGTCTTTTGTATTTTCCTTTCTAAGTAATGGTTATATATTATAACTTGCCAAAATTCAACCATTTTCTTTGAATATTCTATCCTTTTCCTTAAGGATTGACCCTCCTCTAATGATAAAGTGAGTGTGGTACATATGTTAGGGATAATGAAGTTCATAGGTACAATTACATCAATCTCATAGACTAAATAAAAGGGGGTGAACTTACTAGTACTTTTTTATGATGTGTGGAATGCCCAAAGTACCATAGTTATCTTTACATCCCAATCTATTATGTTCCCATCACACATATTGGTTAATGCTTTTCCAATTGTCTTGTTGAATGCTTCACTAGCCCCATTAGTTTGTGAATGGTAATGAGAAACTTTATTATTTGTTATCATAAAATTCTATAGTAGTTCATTTACTAATCTTATTTACAAAGTGTTTACCTTGATCACTACCTATGCTCAGAGGTCATCCATAGCTTGTAATCATATTTTCATATAGAAACTTTGTGGTAGTTTTTGCAGTGTAACCTTTTGTTGGTTTTTTCTCTACCCACTTTATCAGATATTCTACTTCAGTTATAATGAATCTAGCTTTGGAATTCTTTTTCGAAGGGTCACTTAGTCCTACAAAGTCTATTACCCATTATTCAAATGGATTTTGGCCTAATACCAGTCTAAGTGAAATTTCATCTCATCTAGTAGGTTTCCCTATCCTTTTGTAAATGTCAAAACCATTTGTGTATTTCCTAGCATCTTTGTGTAGTGTTGGCCACCATAGGCTAATAAGTTTTACCCTTTTGGTTGTGGTTTCTCTAGAATTATGGCCTCTAGAAATTTCTTCATGTGCCTCCTTTAAAATTGATTTCCTCTCATGTTTGTATACAAATATTCACAAAATATCGTCTCTTCCTAGATGGTGTAGTTCTTCTACTAAGGTGTATGGTGTAGCTCTCCACACTAGAGACTACTTGTCTTGTAGTGATATTTCCTCTAGGAATTCTCCTATAGATAACAAATATAAATGTTTTATAACTCTTTCGATACTTCATTAATGCATAATAAATGTGTATCAAGCAACTCTTCTCCCTGGGCATTCAGGTCTTCTCTGATTTTAATCCATGACAAGTAGTCCAGTCCTTTGTTATTATTTTTGGGTTTTACCATAATATTAAAATTAAACTCTTAGAATAACAAAAACCATATAGATATATGGCCATGGGTTACTAATTTGTAAACTAAGTACTTGAGAGGTTTGTGATTTCTAAATAAGGTGAATGGTTTAGACAATAAATAATGTTTGTACTTTTGTAACACATACACCATTTCCAGGGCTTCCCTCTCTATAGCAGTATAATTATTTTTTTTAACACAAATTCCTACTAGAAAAATTGATTGCATGATCCTTTTCTCCCTTGGGTTGAGTGAGTGTAGCTCCTATAGCTAACCCAAAGGCATCTACATGAACATGAAAGGGATTATTCCAAACCAAAAATATTAAAATTGGTGCCTCTACAATCTTTTATTTTAAGGTTTGAAAGGCCTGCACTATGATTCTACATTACATTTGATACTTCTACTAGTTTTATTCTTTAAATATCCTCCAATGGAGTAGCAATTTTGGCATAACATTTGATGAATTTCTTATGGTATCTTGTATACCCTAAAAATGTTTTTCACTTTTGGTGCATTCTTTGGTGGTTGTAATTTAAAGATAAAAGAAAATTTTAGGGTGTCTACCATTAACCCTTCCTTACATATAATGTGGCCTAGAAGAGTTCCATATGGTACTTAAAAGGTACATTTCTTCAAGTTTAGAGATATCTTCATACTTCTACATCTATTTAACATCATCTACAGGACCTATACATGATATTTTACAAGACCATAAAGAGTCTTGTAATCCAAGTATACTTCCAAGAAATCATGAATACAATCATTGAAAGGGTTTATCCTTATCTGACTAAATACCATAGAGGAATTCTTTAATCCAAATGGAATTATTGTATACATATAGGAGCCCCATTCAGTAGAAAAATTAGTCTTAGTTTGTTCTTCCTCCTTGATTTTCACTTGATGGTATCTCGAGATGTAATTAGAGAATGAATAAATCTCTTCTTTGACTATTGATTCTATTATTTATTTTGTAAAGGGAGTTGGGAATGGATCATGTATGCAGGCCTCATTGAAATCTTGAAATTATACACACACCCTTATCTCTCTTTTTTTCTTGTTCTATACAAACATGGGACTTATCTACTCAACATCTTCTATTGGTTTGATTATTTTGATAGCTAGCATTTTATCTATTTCAATTCTTACTTTCTTCTTCATATTTGGATTTAATTTATACAACCTTTTCCTTACCATTTTAACCCCATCTTTGATTTGAATATTCATCACTCCAACTTTCTCCTTGATTCCTTTCATATCTATAAAATTCTTGGGAAACAGATCTTTAAATTATGGTAGGGATTCTATTGCTTGTGCTACCACCTTTTCACCCCAATAGTCACTTATTATTTCCATTTTAGGATCCCCTTATATTGCAATATTTGTCTCCTTCAATTTTATAGGGTCATTGTAGCACTTTTGTTTTGTTGTGGTGGATTATTCTATTTCTTGCTCTCCTTGATTTATTTCCTATGTCTAATGTATATTATTCTTCGTCATCTTATACTGCACAAAAATTATTTTCTAAATTAGTTTCTTCCTAGTTTTTCTAGTTAGCATACTCAAAGGATAGTGTGGAAGAAGGTTGTGGTACTAGTATTTCCTTATCTTCTACTAGACTAGATATAATTTCCTTTATTTGAAGTAGTGCACTCTGAATTTGAGGATTTTTTCTATCAAAGGTAAAATTATGGAGGAAATCCACATTCATTTATTCCCATGAGCTAGTTTTTTCCCATCTCTCATCTAATTTGTGTTGCAAAAAGATATACCCTTCATAGGTGGGTATATCTTTGTATTCTCCTACCTATGGTAGAAATATTTCTTTGATCAAGGTCTTAAAGGCTTCTCATTTTTTGATAGTTTGTTTGTGCATGTTGTACAAGCACATGATAGTGCATGTAAGAGTATGTAGTAAAATATCTAGCCTATTTTCTTTGTTAGGGAAGACTCTCTCAATTGGGGATATAAAAGATATAAAATTTTGTACTCCAGTGTATTTAGGTAGCTTAATATGATAATTTCCCTTTGTAATATGATAAACCTTATGAGAAACTTCTGTATCATCCTCCTCATCTCTTGTGATACCATACATCTCCTATGCTACACTGCATGGTATTTCTTATCATAAATACTCTCTAGGAATCAAAAATTCTATGAGAATATGCCTCTTATTCATCCTACGTCCATGCCTCTAGTTCAATTTTGTTGTCATTAATCCCTTTAATTTCATTTACCTCAATTTATCATTCTAAATTAGGCTCTTCCAAGGTTTTAGTTGTTGGTATTGTAGTTATGGCATTTATGGTCCTATCATTATCCTTATGCTCCTCTACATTGACTTCTATGTAGGATTCTTCTTGATTTTTACCTAGGAGAATGTGGAAAATTCTCTTTTAATCTACAAATGAGATCTCTTCCTTCCTGACATTTATTATTCCTCAAGAATCTACAAACCACCTCATCCCTAAAAAATGAATCAAAGGTTTCTTTCATTGTGATCACTTCAAAGTCCACAAATAGTCTTACCCTTTTTACACTAACTTCTACATTCCTCTAGGTATCTGGGGTCTTCATTTTGATACCATCTTCTAAACTAATATTATAGGGAGTTGGCTCTAGTACCAATATTCCTAGATACTCCTAGATTCTCTTTAGAATTTGGTTTACATCTGATTCCAAATCAACCATCACCTTAGGAATCTTTTTATGGTTTATGCAGAGATCAATCATTATAGGTATTGTCTTCCAATGTTTTCATTATAGGAATCTTGTTATAGTACTTACCAAATTGTTTCAACTTCGTTAGAAGGTCATACTTTCCTATCAATTTTTCTAGTTGTTTGAGTGATTTTACTTCTTGTTCTGGAAAGTATATTTTCCACTCTTTTCCCTTTTCATACTCTTGCTCAATGATTCTTTTTATTTGACTTAATATCTAGTCATTTTTCTCTTTAGTAGAGCAGAATACTCCTTCCCCTTTAGAGATTTTTCTTTTTGTGGTTACCAAATTTGATCTTTCAGTATCAATACCATTTCTGGTTACCACTTTTAGTGTATAAAATTATTCACCTTTACAATTTCACACTATTTTTCCATCCCCTTAACTAATTGGACTTAATTTAATTTCTAATTGACCAAATTATGCATTCGAAAGCCTTAATATTCCCATTTTATGAAAAGGAATCCTATATTAAACAATTGTGAAAATTAATTTAAAACACCTTGGAAATTGAGTGTCCTAGATTTAGGTCCTAGGACCCATTCACCCAAGAGAGAATGAATCTCCTTTAAGTTCCAGGACATAATTTTTAATATGTTTTTGGTAACATTTTAATAATTCAAATTCAAGTTTCAAATGTCGGCTTGTGGAATCCAATTTTTGAGAAATTAGATATACACCTATAAATGCAAGGTCTTTTTATCAATTCAAATATAACAGACTTTATTAGAGTAATCCTATAGAAAATATTTTTTTCAACATTGAAGAGAATATTTATCAGTCATGTATAATAGTAATCAAGATCATATCATCATGTCAAATTTCATGTGTGTTCATGTCATGTTTTGTAGATAACATTGTGATGTAGGTTTCAAGAATTAAAGCATCAAACAAGCAATAAATCAAGTAAATTCATGCAATTTACAAGCCTTAGAGTGATGTGTTACACTTCAGTCCTCTAAGGGCATCCATTAAGGGTTTGGTGAGTTGTGACATTGCATTGTTCATTCATAAATTCCTTCCATTTATCATCATTTCAATATCAAGGTTTGATTACCAACATGGTGTTTGACTGGGGAAAACCCCTATTCACAAAAAAAAAAACATTTTTATTCTATCTTTGTATGTGCAATTTTACAAGTGAAGAAGGAATGAAGATTTGTCAAAGGAAAAATTTTGCAAAGTTTTTCAAAGTTGTCATCATTGTTGTCAAACCACTGAAACTGAGATTCAAATTTTATTTCCAATTTTTTGACAGCCAAACCTGGAGAAATCGGAAGATTAGATATAGGATCTAAGGATTACAAAATTAGATTTTGGACCCCTACACTAGGACCCATTCACACTAGCACAAACTGGTCTTGCTATAGAGCTCAGAACATGCTTTTTAGGCCAAGTGCATACCATACTACCCTTCTCACATATGCTTGTAAATTACTATTTATATTTTTGTTATCATAATATTCTACATATTGAGATTTATTAGTTCATGCAATTTAGTTATTTAATGCATTTTAAATTATCTCCCAAAAGTGTTCACCAGTCATTTTTGTCATAAGAAAACAATAGACTTCCCAAATATGGTTGTCTCACCTCAAGGTTGAAAGTCAATCCTACCTTTGGGAGATCTCTTTTTCAAATGAAATTAGGGAATGTGTAGGTGTGTCTAAACCTTTAGATCATTCTAAACCTTTAGATAATTCCATATTGGTAACCACATATCACACACATGAATACATTTTCCTTTATTTCATTTTGGTGAACCCAACAATGTACATCATACATTTTGATTTGGAATTCTTTAAAACCCTAGATCTAGGATTTGAATTACTTATTCTTGCATCTCATTTAGGGTTTCATAATTATATTATTCATCATCTAAAATATCAAAAATCCAAAAATTCTCCATACATATTGCATTGATTTTACATAGTATTATACATATTAGTGTATTTCAATCATTTACATTAGAAATTTCAATCAAAATTGTATTTAAAACTTGTCATTTTGCTTTCTATTTTCTGTCAAATTACATTTGCATCTAATCATTAATTATATAAATCCGTAAGTGTAAGTATCTATCTAAAACCTAAAACAAAGACCTTAAACATTAACTCAGAAACTCAAACTTTAATTTTTCCAACCCTTGTGCAAAGACCCACTTTCTCTTGGGTGAATTTGTCCTTGTATAGGTCAATTTTCAATTTTTTGGGAATAGATATTTCTCTATCTGCTTTATATATTTTTGTTTGTAGATCTTAAATTGAGTTTCTAAAATTTTAGTTTACTCTAGTTGTTTGTATTCACATCAATTTGTCAAAACAAGTGCATTGTTCAAAACTAAAATTTGCATTCAAAAGACATCATTTTTGGACTGTTGCATTTTAAAATCATTAAATCCTTATGTATCAGACCTAAAAATTTGCATCAAACTTCATTATGGATATGTGTTTTGGAAACATATGGATGCCCTTGAAATATTTGGTTGATATTTCCAATTATATATTTGGATATGATCGTAATGCAATTGATAACATTCATGAACCTTCACCTCCTAATGAATGTCCTTGTGAGGTTGACATCTTAGGCCAAGATGAAGATATCATACAACAATTAATACAAGACTCCTTATGTAACCTTGAGAACAATTCATCCTTATATCCATCCATAAAAACACCTCCTATCATCCCACCACTTGATATGTTCAACATTTTTCATCTTGAAGTTGAAACACAAAGCAAGCCTCAACCATCAATCATGAAAGAACTTGTTAACAAGGAAAATAGTGATCTAATCTTCTATCCTATGCTCATCGAGTTACCAAAACACCTATCAACTTAGAAGAGATTTATGGTCAAGGCTTTAAAATATTAAGCAAACAAGGATGTGACATATTGAATGAACATGAAATCCATCAATTACTAGAACAACAACCATCAAAAGATACAAAGGAGTAAAGTATCAAGATCCTCCTCCCCCACCTCCACCTCAACAAGTGGCCTAATCAAGTAAGAAACCCAAGCCCTATAAACTCAAAAGTTACCATTTTTATATACAATAACCAAGAATGAACAAAAAATAAACCTTCTCCATCTAGGATTAATTACACTACCACCTATTAAAGAGAATACAAAAGGAAAAAATTACAAACACAAATTACTGTGCATTTCATAGAACTCTTGGACATCATACTAATGAGTGTCATTTTTTACAAAGACTGATATGAAAATGATATTATCGATGTAATTGGATAGAATGCACACACTTTGCTCCTTGCCATGTGATAGTTGTAGACTCATAGCATACTAGCTACTACATGTATTAAATTTCATGCAAATTATTTCTATATTGCAAGGAGCATGTTCTCATCACCTATCTCATCTCATCCTTCTTATTACATTTAGGGGGGCAAGGGATTAGATAGCCTTGTCCTAGGATGGAACATGTTGTTTCCCCTTTGGCTAGTTACTTTCTGGTACAGGAGCACCTACACCTCATCCTCCAATTGTGTTCATTTGATGGAAAATGGTGATCAGTAGGTTAACAATGGATATTTTGAGTCTTTTTGTCATGGATAAGGTCTAACAAGACCATTAGTTATGTTCTAGGTTGATTTTTTAGGTTGTGGAGTCAAAATGTGGAAAAATGGTGATCTTGCACTAAAGATTCTTTGTAGCCTTTGAAGGAAAATTAGTGAGTTTGTATAGGGATGTGCAAGAATAGTGTTTTTTAAATGTAACAAGGCTATTTCCAAGCCTTTGGTATGGTTTTAGGACGTCATAATGTGCAAATACTTTACTATGTTTGTAAAGGCATTAAATTGTGTCAAATGTGGAATTATGAATTCCAACGGTCATAAGTAGTTCAAATTTCAGTTAGGAGGTAGTTGGTCAGTGGATGAAGAGGAAAAATCCTTCAAAAAGGCATGAAGACATAATTTTTGTTGTTGGTTCAAAATACAAGGTTTTGGTAATAAGAAATTATGATTTTTTCTCTAATTTTTTGTGTTTCTTTCAGATTTGCAAACTTGTACAGGCCGTATAGGCTCATATATGTTATGTAATCTTTCTTTCCTTGTGGGGTCCTATATTAATATTCATTTCTATTTGGTTTAAAGGTTTAATACGTAGTTTGAAGTTTTATTTAAGTGTTTTCATGTGCACAACTGGTATACCCTATTTGTGAGGGTTTTGTGATCAAACATGAGTTAAAGGGACCTTACACTTTCTATGGAAACTGTAACTCATGTAAGGGAAGCTATGGATTCTTATTTAAGTATAGGATGCATGGTTAGAGCATTGGGAGAGAAATAAGGAAGAAGAACCTGTTGTTCTTGTGAGTTTTAGTGAACAAAGTGCATGTGAATAAGGGCTTAGGCGTAGGGTTTGATAGAATCTATATGGAAGGTCCTATATTTTGAATCTCTAAGCATGTGCGGGGCTATTAGACAATGTTCAATTAGGTTTTAAGGTCTAGGAGGTTGTGGAAGTATCAAATTTAGTAAACCCTCAAGAAATGTGCATAGAATAAGGGTTTTCAAGTTTAGCATGAGTTTTTCTATACCAGAGGAATCTAATAGTGTATTTCAAGGTTTTTGAGCATTTTAATTGCTTCCCCAAGGTTTCATAGGGTTTGGAGAAGCTTGAAGGGTACTCTCTTTGAAAAAGAGGCCTATTTCACTAGGTTTTCCCATGGTAGGGGTGTTGGATCTCCATGTTGGTCCAAAGGAGTTTAATTTGGGGCTTACACATGTTTTATAGCCTTGAAGTGGGTATATAAATCCATCTTTTTTTCCAAGTGTTTTTGAGGATATTGGAGTTAGAAGTCAAAAACTAGGTTTGCACTACTATTAGCGTTCAAGGGGTGAAAGTGGGAAGTCTAATTTCTGATGATTGTCAAGCTTTGAGAGTGATTTAGATTGTTCAAGTTGGTCATCTTAATCTTGTTAGATGCCTCTTAAAGGTAAGTTGTCTAATTGGTTGTGATTGAGCATCCCAGGTCTACATCAAATTGGTATCAAAGCACATTAGTATATCTTATGTTGTTTTAAATTGGTTTTGTAGGTAGGTGAAGAAAGGATTGTTAAAATTCCACCTAAAGGAAGTATGGTTGTGAGGAAGATTGAAATTCATGACAAGGAGATAGAAGCATTGAAAAGAGAGATGGTTGATTGGAAGGAAAACAATAGAATGGAAGAGGATGTAAGTGAAATTAAAGAGGAAGAAGAAGCTTTTGGTGAAAAAGAGATGGATCTAGATGATGTGATAAAAATGAAGCTTTTGAAGGCCGTGAAGAAGGATGGACATGGAAAAATATTTGTTCCTATGTATGGAGGAAAAATTGATAGTGAAGAGCTCCTAGGTTGGATTGGGGCCATGGAAAACTACTTTGATAGTGAAGATATTGATGAAGGACATAAGGTGAAGAAGGCTAAAACAAGACTGAAGGGACATGCTTTGGTATGGCTGAATTTTGTGCAAGAGGAAAGGGAGAAACAAGGAAAGACCAAGATCACTTCTTGGGAGAGGATGAAGGCCAAATTGAAAGGTAAATTTCTCCATTGTGATTACAATGTTCAATTGCTTAAGAAGTTGCAAAATCTTAGACAAAAAGATTTGGATGTGCAGTCATATATTGAAGAATTTTATAAGTTAAGCATAAGAACTAAGCATGAGGAAGATGAGGAAGAAATGGTTTCTAGGTACTTGAATGGTTTGAGGTATAATATTCAGGATGAGATCAGCTTGTTGGAACCTAAATCAGTTGAACAATGCTTTCAAATGGCAATGAGAGCAAAAGAAAAACTAAAAAGGAGACAAGAGAAGGAAACAAGAGGAAGAGGAAACACTTCTAGGGGTAGAGGCACTACTTAAACAACAAGGAAGCCTAAGGAAGACCATGAAAATGCTAAGAAGAACAAAGAACAAGCTTTTGAAGCAAGAGGAGGATGGAGAGGTGGAAGGACAAACTTTAGGCAAAGGAGAGATTACAATGAATTTTTAGGAAGGTGTTAAGGTGTAATTAATTTGGTCACCCTTCCTTCAAGTGTCCTGACAAGTTTAGCACTGCAGCAAGTGGAAGTGAAAGAAAAGGTGATAAAAGAGTCCAATATGTGCAAGGAGATGAAGAAGAGAGTGTGAGTTCATCAAGTAGACCTGAAAATCCAGAGGTAGGAGAAGCACTCATGATAAGAAGGACCTTATTACAAGGACAAAAAGAAGAAGATTTAAGCCAAAGGAGAAGCCTATTCAAAACCTCATGCAAATACAAAGGTAAAGTGTTTCAAGTTGTAATTGATTCTAGTTCTCAAGATAACATGGTGTCTAGGGAGATGGTAGATAAGTTGAGTCTAGAAAAGATACCTCATATAGCACCCTATAAGGTTTCTTGGGTAAATGATAGCCAAAATTTAGCGGTGAATGAGCAAGCTTATGTGGATTTCCAAATTGGGGAATATAAGGATAGAGTCCTATGTGATATATTGCCAATGGATTGTTGTCATCTAATCTTGGGAAGGCCATGGAAATTTGATAGGAAGTCTATGTATGATGGTTGGGTAAACAATTATAGCATTTGGAAGGATAATCAAAGTTTCAAGCTAACTCCTTTGTAGGGAAAAGAGAAGAAAAAAGACAAAGCTAAGTTGGTGATCTTTGGAAGAAAAGAGCCTATAAAGCTAGAGGATGGTAAGAATTTTTTTTTCTATTTTGGAGAGGAGTTATGATGTTAGAACATCAAAAAGGACACCTACAAATGGTGTTAAGACAGTTTCAAGCTTGATCTTACAAAAGGAAGAGAAAGGTATGATGCTTAGGCCTAATTTAGGAAAAGTAAATGCTAATAAGTTTGTAGGGCAGTATGGGAAACAAGGAGGAATGCATGAAGAGAACTTCATGGAGAAAAGTTGAATCATGATTTAGACCATTGTCTATCCCATAGTTGAGTGCAATGTTACCAAGCAAGTGATATTTTCCAGTGTGAGGTTGGATAAGATTACTAATATAGGGGCACATGCTAATGATAGCATCAAAGGTCTGAGAACATTGAATAGGGAGCAAGGTAAATCAAGAAACACAAGTCTGATGATAGTGGAAAAAGCACAGAATATGTAGAGGTTCAAACACAAAAATGAATATGGAGGTAATCCAACAGGTAAAATAGATCCAAGGGACACTAATAATTTCTTGTTTGTAGATTTTTTTCAAGGTATACAATCTGGTTTTCATCAAAGAATAGAGGAAAGACCACTTTCATTTCTGACTGCTGAGGTGAGTCCAACTCCAATGTAAAACATAGTCAAGCAAGTTCAATATGCAAAGTTGATTCCCAATTCAATAGGAATATACCAGGGCAGAGGATTTGTGAACCAATGGACCCTTCATGAAGCTTGGAGCCAATGGTTTCAAGCACAACTCATGAGGCATGAGTATTTTCTAGGGGGTGTATTGTGTAGGAGCACCTACACCTCATCCTCCAATTGTGTTCATTTGATGGTAAATGGTGATCAATAGGTTAACAATGGATATTTTGAGTTTTTTTATCATGGATAAGGTCTAACAAGACCATTAGTTATGTTGTAGGTTGAGTTTTTGGGTTTTGGAGTCAAAATGTGGAGAAATGGTGATCTTGCATTAAAGATTATGTGTAGCCTTTGAAGGAAAAATAATGAGTTTGTATAGGGATGTGCAAGAATAGTTTTTTGTAAATGTAACAAGGCCATTTCCAAGCCTTTGGTATGGTTTTAGGAGGTTATAATGTGCAAATACTTCACTATGTTTGTAAAGGCATTAAATTGTGTAAAAGGTGGAATTATAAATTCCAATGGTCATAAATAGTTCAAATTTCAGTTAGGAGGTATTTGGTTAGTGGATGAATAGGAAAAATCCTTCAAAAAGGCATGGAGACATCATTTGTGCTATTGGTTTGAAATACAAGGTTTTGGTAATAAGAAATTATGAGTTTTTCTCTAATTTTCTATGTTTCTTTCAAATTTGCCGACTTGTACAGGCTGATATATGTTATGTAATCTTTCTTTCCTCATGGGGGGCCTATATTAACATTGATTTCTATCTGGTTTGAAGGTTTAATAAGGATTTTGAAGTTTTTTTAAAGTATTTTCCTGTGCACAACCGATATACCCTGTTTGTGACAGTTCTGTGATCAAACCTGAGTTAAAGGGCCCTTACATGTTCTGTGGCATCTGTAACTCATGTAAGGGGCCCTGTGGAGTCTGATTTAAGTATAGGATGCATGGTTAGAGCATTGGGAGAGAAATAAGCAAGAAGAAACTATTGTTCCTGTGAGTTTTAGTAAACAAAGTGCATGTGAATAAGGGCTTAGGCCTAGGGTTTGATAGAATCTGTATGGAAGGTCCTGTATTTTCAATCCCTAAGCATGTGCAGGGCTATTGGATAGTGTTCAATTAGGTTTTAGGGTCTGGGAGATTGTGGAAGTATCAAATTCAATAAACCCTCAAGAAATGTGCATAGAATAAGGGTTTTCAAGTTTGGCCTAAGTTTGTTCATACCAGAGTAATCTAATGGTGGATTTAGAGGTTTTTGAGCATCTTAACTACTACCCCGAGGTTTTAGAGTGTTTGGAGAAGCTTGAAGGGTAATCTCTTTAAAAAAGAGTCATATTTCACTAGGTTTTCCCATGGTAGGGGTGTTGGATCTCCATGTTGGTTCAAAGGAGTTGATGATGGGGATTACATATGTTTTATAGCCTTGAAATGGGTATCTAAATCCTTTTTTTTTTCCAAGTGTTTTGGAGGATATTGGAGTTAGAAGTCAAAAACTAGGTTTGCACTACTACTAGGGTTCAAGGGGTGAAAGTGGGAAGTCTAAGTTCTAATGATTGCCAAGCTTTGAGAGTGATTTAGATTGTTCAAGTTGGTCATCTTAATCTTGTTAGATTCCTCTTAAAGGTAGGTTGTCTAATTGGTTCTGATTGAGCCTCCCAGGTCTACATCACTTTCCTTCTGTATATCATGAACAAGATTGGGATGTGGACAACTTGCTTTAGGTTGACTCGCATGTGTCATACTATATTTATGTATATTAATTTTCTTTGTGTGATTGTATGTGTGTAATTTGATCCCCCATTTTGTGCTACTTGGAATATCTTTATGTTTGTGAGCCTACTTTGGATGACCATTGTCGCTCTATTGGTGCAAGGATACAAAGGAAGCAAATCTATATTGTGAAATTCTTCTATATGTCATAACCATTGTACTTTCACTTTCATTGTGTTTTCCTTTTGGGGATTATGCAAGGTGTTGGGACATTTAGGTATCTTCCATGTTGACCCAAAATGATTCCCCTTTGTTTTCACTCTTTGTGTGTCATTCATCCTTTATGTTTGTTGTTCTATGAGGTATTTGGGGAATGATGATGATTCCAAGATCTCTTATATCATTGTAGAAAATACATACAATTATCCCAAATTTGTAGATCCCTTATGTGTTACCTTAGGATGTCATATGGGGGGAAACCTCCTTTTCATGATGTAGCTTTATTTGGAAACATATTCTTGGCATAGGGCTTTCCAAATAAGCTCTCAAGTATTGGCATTTATCATCTTCTACTTTAAAGTAATTTCTCACAACATGGTGCTTATCAATTTCTTTAATGTGGGGGGAATTATGCATCTCACTCATTTCTTTCATAATTACATTACTATTCAAAGTGTGGTCTTCTCAATTCATGTGATGTATTTTCTTGGTGGTGACATTGGGTTTGATGTCCTGCAAGAGTTTGACCTTTCTTGGCATATGAAATTCTTCTTGGCTTGCATTCCCTAGGGTGTGAATATTTTATCCCTCGACTGGTCCTCTCTTGGTGGTGAAATTGAGTGTGATGCTCCCTAAAGCAATACCTTTCATGAATTAAGTGAAACCTCTTTGACTATCCTTAAACAAATTCCTAGCCACTAAGCATAATACAAATTTCTTTCTAGTGGTGCCTTGTCATAAGTGTCTAGCATAGTGTAGGTTTCTAGCCTTGTGAAGCCTATGACCATTTTGTGTGGCACCTCATCAAAATTATTAGGGAGTACAAATTTTGGTATGGTTGATGTATCTAGGACCCTATGGACTTGGAATGACTTGCCCATTTTCCACCTTTCTATGAGTGCAGACCTTGTAGACCTAGTGTGTGTTTCTGACCCTATTTCCTTGGAGCTCACCTAGTGTATATTAGATTGCACTAGCCCTTGTGAGAATATTTTTGGTCAAATGAATTAGGCTTGAACCATACACTTTGTACAAATAGTTGAAGCTTGATCCATCCTTCTTCCTCTTCACATTAATTTTGGCATTATATGATTATGTATCTTTTGTCACTGCTACATGCATGTGTCTCTTTGTGCCTTTTCTAGTTTTCCATGGGATCTTAGATCTTGGGGGCTTGATCATCCTCCTTGATCCTTGCCATCTTATCTTTCAAAAAAATTTCCAATTAGACATCTCTTGACTTATTTGTATACTTTAGTGTGAGTTTGAGAATTGGATCATACTCTCACTAAAGTAAGGGCTAAATGCACTATAAAAAACTATACAAATTTACAATTCCACACTATGTCTATATCCCCTTAATGAATTTAACTTAATTTAGCTTCTACTTGACCAAACTATGCATTCTAAAGCCTTCTTATTCCCTTTTTATAAAATGGAAACTTGTATTAAAAAATTACCAACACTAATTTAAAACACCTTGAAAATTGAGTGTCCTAGATTTAGGTCTTGGGAAGTGCCAAGACCAAATTTTTAATATGCTTTTTCTGGAATTTTAATGATTTAAATTTAAGTTTCAAATTTCAGTTTGCGGAATCTGATTTTTAGGAAATTAGATAAACACCTATAGATACAAGGTATTTTGATCAATTCAAATAAACACACTTTATGAGATAAATCCTATAGAAAATATTATTGTCAAGAGAATTGAAGAGAAAAAATATTAGACATCTACAATAACAATCAAGATTATATCATGTCAAATTTCATGTGTTCATGTCATGTTTTGGAGCTAACATTGTGGTATAGGTTTCAAACATTCAAACAAGTATTCAAGAATCAAATCAAGGAATCAAAAAAGAAAATTCATGCAAGATCCAAACCTTAGAGTTATGTGTTAGACATTAGTCCTCTAAGGGTAGCCATTAAGGGTTTGGTGATTTGTGACATAAAATTGTTCATTCATCAATCCCTTCTGTTTATTATCATTTCAATATCAAGGTTTGAATACCAACATGGGGTTTGAAAGAGGCAAAACCCCATTCACCCATAAAAAAAAAAAAATTCTTCTCTCTTTGTATGTGCAAATTTATAAGTGAAGAAGGATTGAAAATTTTTCAAAGGAGGAATTTTGCAAATTTGTCAAAGTTGTCATCATTGTTGTCAATTCACAAAAAAAATAGATTTAGATTTTATTTCTAACTTTTGGATAGTCAAACCTAGAGAAAGAAAAAGCTTAGATCCAGGATCTGAGGACTTCAAAATTAGATTTTTGGCCCCTACACTAAGAAACATTCACCCTGGGGAAAACTAGTCCTGCTATAGAGCTTAGAAACTACTTTCTAGGCTAGGTGCATACCATTCCGCCCTTCTCAGATCTACTTGCAAGTTGTTGTTTCGGTTTTTGTTATCAAATTATTCTACATTTCAAGTATTAGGTCATACAATTTAGTTAGTTAATGCATTTGAAATTATATCCCAAAAGTACCAATCATTCATTTATGTCATAAGAAAACAATAGATTTCCTAAATAGGGTTGGCTCACCTCAAGGTTGAAAGCCAATTCCATCTTGAGGAGATTTCCTTTTACTAGTGAAATTAGGGAAAGTGTAGGTGTGTCTAAGCCTTTGGATCATTCGATATTGGAAACCACATATCACACACCTACATTTTTCTATGTTTCACCGCTATTGCATTAACATTTTTGATGGGTCTAGATTTTGTGGTATTCTTCTTTAGTACTACTCTACTATGTAGTATATCCCTCATCTTTATAATTTTGTGACACCTTCTGATCCCTTCTAAAAGATTCTTAGGTTTTTTTGTATAGGAGCATTGCCCAATAATTGTATTTGAGTCTTGTTGTTTTTCATTTTGTCCTTGTTTTTGCACAATTTTGTAGTGTTGGCATGTGCTTTTTCACACTTAAATTCCTCATGGTCCTCCTCACCATATAATTTGCACAATTTTCTCTTTTAACCCCAACATTCAATAGTAAAAAATTTAAGTGACTTTCTACAATTAAAGGTGGCATATGCTCTTCTTCCTCTTGGTCAACCATGATCTCTTCCTCCCTAGAATGGGCCATTATAATTGTATGATATTAAACTTTGAATGACATTCATGTTTCTCTTGTTTTTCCATTGCAAAACCCTAAACCTATGATCTTGGGTGTAGAAAGTTCCTTCCAATAGCCCCATTATGTAGGCCATTTACCTATCATAGTTTAGTTCTTCTTTCACCTAAAAGTTATATGATGGGCATTCTACTACATCGTGGATATCCCACTCTCTACAAATGCCAAAATATAGTGAGTTTTGTTTTTTGATAGTGCGAAGGTCAACCCTTAGTCCATTTTCCATTTTCACTCCTATTTCTATTGCAATTTCATTCTACATGTTCCCCTCTCTACCGCAATACATGAACACCATATTTTAGGCCTCTATGGTCTTATCTCTTATTTCATTACTTCCTATCTTAGACACAATTGATCCATTTTGAGTTGTAATCATTCAATTTTCTTATTTTATTTTTATTTCTTCATTTTCCACCATGATTGACCTTCTATTCGACATGCTAATGTGACTAACTCTAAATATGAACCAAAGTATCTATCATCTAGAGCTATTCTAATTTATGGAGAGATTGCAGAAAGGAACCACTCTCTCATTTTTTTACTATTTAATATTTATTCTAACCTCTAGGTTACCTTTTTGAACCTTTTATCAAATTATAATATAGATTCATCCTCTTGTTGTGATAATTCTCGTAACATACATACTCCTTTTGTTCAGTGTTTCAAACTGTCAAGGTTCTCTAAGAATGTTTGTTTTACTTCATCCTAGGGTCTATTATTCCAAGGGTATGATTTGTGGTAAAAATTTAATGGTTCATCTCTCAAGGAACAGATGAAGTTGAATAATTAACTGCTTTCATGTTGCTCTTTCTGGCTTTTCCACATTGTTTCTAGTAATAAAACATGTTCTACAATCTTGTTAGTATATTTTTCAAAGACATACATTTTCCTCATTGTGCCCATTTCATCTTCTAATAAATCCTCTTCTTGACTTACAATATTACTTCTCTGATTACTAAATATGAAACTAGTCTTGGTGTCACTTCCTATCTTTCCAAATCACTTTGTTCTTCTGTAATTCTCCACTCAATAGGTTGATTATTAGTTTCCAAAATATCCCAATTTACTATATACGTTGTCCACAATTTTGGATTCCTAACTTCTTCTTTTCCTTTGCTATATCTATCAATGTTATATCCATCATAAGGGGTGGCTCCTAGTCCGTGGGCGATGTTTGTTCCTCATAATTCTTTATTTCTAATTGTCTTTTCATTAATGTTCGATACTAGTTCATGTTTATTAAGAAAATCCTTAGGATGAAGATTAGGTTCCACCGCTTTTCCGTTCTAATCCACTATATTATTATTTTCTTCTATTTAATTTCTTCTCTCTTTCCTATTATTTGTTTCACCCACATTGATGCACTTAGCAACACTCTCTTTAGCACACTCCCATACTTTCTTTGAAATTTATTCTATCATTTTTTCTACTTTCTCTTTTTATTTTTTTGTACCTTTCCTATCTTTCCTAAGTTTATTTTAGTTTTCTTTCTTCTACATTCATCTCCATCCCTAATTTAATGGTTTCAAAAATCTTTCTTTTCCTCTTTTTTTCTCTTATTTCCATGTGCTTTCTTGGTCCAGAATTTTATTCTTCTTTCCATATGTGAATCTTAATTTTGAAAGAAAAAAAAATAGTAACATCTTTTCAAGGATCCCTAGGATCCCTCCCACTTTCCATTCATCATCCCCTAATGGCCTACCCCCTCATAGAGGTTTCCCTTAGGGTGTGAAATAATTTAAATTTTCTGCCAACCTTCCTATTGTCACATAAAGCTACACCCTACTGAACAAGATTTTAGCATTATAATGACACAATGAAAACAACCTTGAGGTGTGGGACCTTGCATGAATGAGGTTGAATCTCTAGAGAAGGTTGAATTCCTCTTCTAAACTAAGTGAAAATGTGTTGGTCTAACCCAACATATGAAACCTATCACTACCCTAATCTAAAAAATCATAGAGGAAAAGAGATAGAAGGAGAACATGAAAGTGAAAGGGAGGTGGTGCACCAAGATAGAAAAGTGTTTCTTCTTGATTCTAAATAGTATAATACATTAATAAAATAGATAAAACACATACTAAAAAAAGAAGGTAAATGGATTTCACTCAAACATGCAAGGGATATTAATGATAATAGTTGAATTTTATTAACATAAATGCTTAAAAGAAATATTTATAATGGTGGAATACAAAGAATGCAATGTCTACAATATAGAAACCCCAGAGAATCCAAAGGAAGAAACCTGAAAAAATATACAAGTGTTGCTTTTATAGATCAATCATAATTCAAATGAATACACTCAAACCCTAAGCCAACTAGGGTTAGAAGTTAAAGAAATATTTGTTCAAAGAAATATCTGCTCAAAAAATCATGCCAAGAACAAGCATGGTTGCCATACTTGCTATGAAAATCATGCCAAGGAGAGCCTAAAGAAGACAAGGCTTGCATTCCATCACCCTCCAATGAATATTTTACAAAAAGATTCATCCAAAATCCTCCACCAAATCCATAATTTGTGTTTGGAATGGTCAGAAGGGACATCCATCAATAATGAATGAGCATGGAACTTGTAAAATTCACTTGGAGAATTCAAAAGAATGCATTAATATCATCCTTGAAGCCCTAAAAATTTGATCTAGTAGCTAGGGAGTTGTTTAGTATTAATGGTGGTGTTGAACAAAAAATTTCCAATCTGTAGATCATCGAGGCATCGGGCCTGAAAAAATGTCATTGCAAGAATAGGAATTAAATGGTGTTGAGCCTCAAAAAGTGCATTGTTGGACATAAGAGATCTGGTGGTCAGAGGTTGAGATTCAGGCCTACATCTTATCATGTTCCTCAAAAGAAGGGAGGAGCAAAGAAGGAAATTGTGAAGAGAAAAGAAAGGTCATGGGTAAGAGGGAGGGATTACCTCCAAAAGTCAAAGGTAAGGAGAAAGCCTTACCCTCGAAGGTAGAAAGAATTCGTCACTTAGTCAAATTTAGAGAAAAACTTCAGGAAAGGGGAAGTTGGAAGAAGGAAGAAGGAGAAAAGAAAGACTTTGAAGGTCAAACCTTGGACCGTCAGAGGTCGAAGGTCAGAGGGAAGCCTTGCCTCTTACCTAAAGAAGGTAAGAGGTAAGAGGTAAGGCTGAAGGCTGAAGGCTAAAGGATGATAAAAGAAAGGAATAAAGGGAAGAAGAGAGGTGAGGGGTAAAAGGTAAGGCTAAAGGATGACACCCGAAATACTTAGAAGAAAAAGGAGAAGGAGAAGGCATGAATGAAGTGGGTAAGTGACAAGCTGAAACCATAAAAATCTGGGACAACCAATTTTTAGGAACCCCCAAGGAAAACTCATGTAAGATGGCCCATGTAAGATCTCTCAGACCAGATATCGATGATGGGTCATCTAAGGGGGCATGAAATTTCAACATTTTGGTGATTTCTATGGGATGATTACCTACTAATCATGGAATCTAGGGGCCATATCAGTCCATTGGGAACATATTCATGAAAGGGATTTGCAAAATTGGGTCTCTCAAGGGAACAAAAAAAACATGTGTATTCCTACACTTAGAGAAAATTATAGAAACTAAAGGCATACATTACCTTAAGGAGAATGCAGGGTTTACAAATTAGTTCATGGAAAGAAAGATATTTACAATATGTACTTGAAAACTAAAAAATTATCAGAAATAAGTTTTGAGATGAATCCCATTGACTAAGATTGGAATAACCTCACCATCCATCTTAGAGAGATGGAATGCATTGGCCTCCTTGCAACTAGTGATGATATGTGGACCACTCTAGAAGGCATAAAACTTGGAATCTCTTCCAACTTTGGTTTTATCTGCATCCCATTTCAACACTAGATCTCCCTCTTGGAACATCCTATGAACTACCTTCTTTTCAAATTTTCTTTTGACCTTTGTTTGATGTGCCTCTATGACTTGCATATATTTGTTCCTTGTCTCATCTGGTTCCAAGAGCTCAGCCAACCTTACTTTCATAGAATCATTTTCTTCTAACTCCAGCTAATGTGCCAACTCAAGGGAAGGCAACTCTAATGATAATGGTAACATTGCTTCCCTTCCATAAACTAGCATGAAAGGAGAATTACCAATAACTCTTTTAGGAGTAATTTTATCATCCCAAAGGGTTGTATTCAACTTGCTATGCTAGACCCTTTGGTTGTATTCAATGGTCCTTTTGATAATCCCGATGATATTTCTATTTGAAGACTCAACTAGGCCATTACCCTGAGGATAATAATTAGATGAGGTCTTCAAGTAAATGCCATGCTTCATTTCTGATGCAAAGTCAGGAGGCTCAACCTTAATCAAATTGGCAACCTACCTTCAAGAGGCATCTAGAAAGATTAAAATGATCATATAAAGTAATTCAACCAGTCTTCCAAGTTCAACAATCATCAGAAGCACAATTTCCCAATTTCACTCCTAAACCCCAGTTTTAGTGCAAACCTAGTTTAGGCATTTTCACCAATATTTTCCAAAAAACCTAACAAAATAAAGGATTATTAAGATACCCTTTTTCAAGTTATACAACATATAGGAAAACCAATATCAACTCTTTTGGAAAAATTTAAAGATCCAATACTCCTGCCATGGAAAAGGTTAGTGGATTAGCCCACTTTTACAAAGAAGGTACCCTTTAAACTCCACCAAACCTTATGAAACCTTGGGGAAGAAAGTAAAATTCCCAAAAAATTACTAAATCTACCACTAGTTTCCAGAAATAACTCTTCCATCATGGCAAACCCTAAAACCCTTGATTCTAGGCCTTCAAAAGGAGGGTTTATTGTAAATCATACCTCCAGGCCTTTCCAGACCCTGCCACCTATTCAAACACTCATAATTATGCCTAAACAAGCTTCAAACTTCATTTCATATGATATTTCTTCCAAAAACTCATAAACCATCCTTTAGTTCCTTACTTTCATATGGAAAATCACCCAAATTCAACCTAGGGAAACACCCAAAACCCACAAACACACTTCCTCTAACCTGAAAATAATTTGGAAACCTATTTTACAGCAAATGGGGTCATTCCACTGAGTTACAATTGCTACACTAGGTGGAATGCCCTAAAAACTCATTTTATTACTCTGAAACCACCAATTTACACCAAAACAGGGCAGTTTCAACAAAATAGAGATAACTCACTCCAAAATTAATGATTTTCAATCAAACCTGAAGCATTTGAAAGTAGAATTAGTGCCCTAACATTCCATTTCAGCCTTCAACCAAGATTTGGATTTGTACGGACTGTTTTAGCCAAGCAAAATTTAGGAAATACCAAAAAAGAGCGTAGTTTCAAAGCAAAACTGAGTTTTTTTCATTCAAGATCTTCAAAAATTGTGTTTACAATGATGGAATCAACCAAATGTACCTTCAATAACCTCCTCCAATTCCTATAACCACCTAACCACCTTTCTTTAAGAGGATTTTAACCCTTTACATTGCTAATTATGCATTGTTTACTTATAATTAACTTAAGATTTTCAACTTAGAATTCCTTCTAAAGACTCAAACCTACATTAAATGGCTCATTTGAACCTTATTACATCATGAGTGGTCTCATGGACCTCATTTAGCACAAAAATTACTCATACTATTACTAACTCCTAGACTAACCCTCATAGAGTGCACTTTGCAATTACATGTTTTTAGGTGCTCCTGCACCAATTTCCCAATCAAGGATTTGAGAACTAGTAAAATCCTTGGAATTATTTGAAATGATCGTGAAAGGAGTGCCAAATATTGTAAAAATTCCATCAAGGAATTCCAAAACTAAAGCATCAGTGACATCCTTCAATGCACCTGCCTTAGTCCACCTTGTAAAATAATCTTGGGCTACTAAAATTCACTTATGACTAGCACTTGATGGTGGCTTTATGATGCCAATAAAATCCAAACCCCATTGTGTAAATGGCTCATCAACTTAAATGGGATGAAGAGGGAGGGAAACCAACCTTTGTTTTCGAAAAAGGAAAGCACACTTTCTGCAATTTCTCACCCATTTGTGAGCATCATTGAACAAATTTGGCCAATAATAACCATCCGTCATAATATTTGCATTAGTAGTCCTTACAGAAAAATGGTCACATGAAGAGCCATCATGGAATTCATTTAGCATTATACTGACTTGATCTGTCTCTATGCATCTTAATAGGACTCTATTGAAATCCTTTCTGAAGAGTATACCATCCACTATGACATACATAATGGACTATAATCTGAAATGTCTTCTTTTGGTCCTATATAGACACAAAATATATCTACCTTCCTGTAAAAGGTATTCATATCATGCACTTAGCTACCTTGTATGTTTTCATTTGGTGCTTGTTGTTCCTTTAGCACAAGGGCAACCTTTGTAGGAGTCTCAAATGCTAAGACAATTTTCTCACATAGCCCTTTTCCTCTCACTAACTTGGTGATCTTGATGTCAACGGCAGACTCCATCACCTTGGTGATCCCAACCCTTTTTTTTATAGATATCTCTCCTCAAAAGGAACTCTTTAATGCTGAAATGGGGTACCATTAGCTATATCCTATTATTAGACATGTGTCTAATTTTTTCAAAGCTCTAATAGTAGCAAGAGCTTGCTTTTCAATGTAGCTATACTTGAATTCATAATCCTTGATCCCTTCACTAAAGAAAGTAATGCGGTGCTCTATATTTTCTTTATTTATATAGGTTAGGGCACCTGATATACTTGCTTCACCTCTAAAGGTATAACTAATGAAATCCTTTTCACAGTTAGGATTGACAAGGGAAGGAGCTTGAGCAATTTCTTGTTTGATATCCTCAAATCTATCTTTACCTTACTTGGTTCATTTGAATACCATACTTTTCTTGAGCATAGAAGTAAGAGGCTTAACCAAAGAAGAAATGTTTGGAATAAACCTCCTCACAAAGTTAATTATGCCTAAGAAACTCTGTAATCCTTTCTTGTGACTAGGAAGTGGCATGGCCAAGATAGATTTTACTCTTGTGGGATCAATGACCAAGCCATCCTTTGAAACAATGTGCCCAAGAAGCTTGCCCTAATTAGTAGAAAATACACATTTATTTATATTTAGGGAATACCAAATTCCTTACATTTTTGAAATACTTGCTCAAGGTGACTAAAATGGTCCTTTGCATGCTTTGAAAACACTACGATATCATCAAAGTAGACGAAAACAAAATGTCTAAACACACTTTAAAATTTCATACCCATGGCCCTCTAAAAAGTGGTACATACATTGGTTAGACCAAAAGGAATTTTACAATAAGAATAGTACCCCACTTTGTAGTAAATTGTGTCTTATGTTGATCAGATTCTTGGACCAGAATTTGATTGTAGCCTGAGTAACCATCCAAGAAAGAAAAACTTTTGGAACCACTGACTCTTCATAGAGTCTTCTCCATGGAGGGGAGAGGATAATGATCCTTTAGGGATGATTTATTTAGATTCCTAAAATCTACACAAAGTCTTATTTCCCCATTCTTTTTCTGACAGGAACAAGATTTGCAACCCATGAAGAATGCTTGATGGGAAAAATGATTTTAGCCTCAATCAATTTGGCCAACTCCTTTCTCATTAAAGGCTCAATCTTAGGATTTATATGCCTTTGATTTTTCCTTATTGGTTTGTCATTTGGATCTAATTCAATACCATTTTGGGAAAATTTCGGGGCAAAACCCTTTAAGTCTTCATAAGTCCAAGCAACCACATCATTGTATATATTGCAAAGATCTATGAAAGAATCATGTTTTAAGTGGTAGAGCATACCTTTCCCAAGTTTAGAGAGTTTCCCTTTAAAATTTCTATTGGCTTTAATTCACCCTTCTTTACAACTAAGTTTATCTTTTTTTGATTTAACTGATCATTAGTGTTAAAAATACCTTCAAGGGTTGATAAGACCATTTGGTAGCTTGTTGCTACTCAATTGCACAATATGATCACCATACTAATTTTGTAGGTTGGACCAATATCTTGTAGAAATTTTTTCCTCATATTGGAAAAAATTCACTATCTGTTGGTCACTGTCAAAGAATTTCCAATTATCTTGATTACCCGGAACATCAAGCCTCACTATAAGGATGATATGTTGCTCCTTTTCACTTACAATATGTGTCGGTATGTCAAACTAAGCACCAACTATTGCAATTCTATCAGTGTGTTTATTCTAATTTCTCAGAATTGTTTGGATGTTAAAACCTTTAAATCCCTCAATTAAATCCCAAACCCTATGCTTTTAGGATTTTAGAATATTGCTCTTGGTTGAGATTTGAGTTCTAACTTGATGAACAACCAATTCACTATCACCAAAAACTTGTAACAATTTGATGTTTCTTTTTTTTGCAAGCTGGAGACCTTGGATGATTGTTTCATACTTAGCCACATTGTTAGTGCAACTAAATTGAAGCTTGAAAGAGAAATAATGCCTCTCCTTGCTCTAAGATACTAGCATTACACCATCACCAAAATAATTTATGTTCCTAGAACCTTTAAAAAACATCTACCACAATCCCCTTAAATTTTCTTGAGCTTTTATGAGATTGGGGATAGGAATATTCTCTTCATGAATGTAATAGGTGCCAAGACCATTCTCCTCCACTTTAGCAATAGTTAATGGGTCAAATTTTAAAGAATTTCCCCATTCATCCAACAAAAAATGAGGCACCTCTTCTATAGGATTTATAGGATCATCAACATAACACTCTTCCTTTTGACCATGTAATGTGCAATTTATGTTTATTAGACTAGGAGTGTAAGGCTCTAGATGTATTTTTCTATGGGATCATATTTAATGGTTTATTTAGTGTCATATCTAGTTCTAAATAGCATGTGATACCAATTAGCAAACAAGTACCCACCTATCTTAGCAGTGAAATCTCTAGATAAGAAAATGGAAAAATGAGCAGGGAATTCTATGACTAGAATTCCTTGCAACACATCATAGTTGGGACATGCATGCAAGGAAAACTTTAGGTTTCTAATTACTCCCACTATATTGAAAGTAGTGCCATCCAATTGTAAAATATTTATAGCCAGTGGTTCATACTTGATAGCAAGCATGTCAGCGATTACCTTAGGCATGACTAAACTTCTTTCTGTAGAATCTATCATACAATTATGAACTATATGATTTCCAATTATTAGGGAAAGATAGAAGGGAGGTGGCTTAATGATTTTGCTTGAGTTCCCTTCTTATTTGGGTTGCAACAGGCTGATTGATGGAGTAGTATGCTCTTTTTCTTGTACATCACCCATTTTTTTATGTTCCTTTAAATCCCGATGTAGCAAATCCCTGTGTGATGGGATAGATAGAGCTTCCCACATAGTAACATGAAGATTGAATTTCTTCATTTGCTTCACTATGTTGAAAGGAAGATGGAAAGCTTTAGGAAGAACCTTTATAACAAATAATATTCTCATTCTTATGTGATCTTAGGTTGCTCCACCACTTGTTTAGACCTATTAATAGGGTCACTTGATTGTGGAACATTTTTGTTCTCTCTGTTGGTCCAACATTTGCACTTGGTTGAGGTTTCTAAGAGACTAATGCTTTCCCAACCATGGAAGATGTATCACCCTCCATTTCTCTTTTATTTGATCTTGTATTATAGGCTATTGCATCAGTATCTACTTGATTTACACCACAAAATTCCTCTTGACCCCAAATGATAAATGATGAGTCTTCACGTGTATGATTTGGATTACTAGCAGTTGTTTGGTTCATGCAAATATGTTGCTCTGAAGTAGAGGTTTCATTCTGACCTACCAAATTTTTCACAAACTCTCCATTATGAGAAGCATTTTGATTATGATCTTGCTCACAAGGGTAACACCACTCTTGCTCTTGTGCTAGATTATTTTGCACTAGGACCAAAGCCTTATAATTGTTGGTAGTAGTTGTGTGCATGCTATTCGTGGGCTTAGTATGATTCCTCTAATTTTTTCCTTGATAAGGTGGCCTATTTTTTTGATAACCTTAACTTTGAGGTTTATAGGGCCTATTGTTTTGAGCTTGTTTCCTCTTCATTTATAGTAACTCATTATTCATACTTTGGAGAAAGGTGACCCAATCTTCTAGAAGTGCATCAGAAGTAGGTGTGCTTGTGGAAACCACTGGCCATTGTTGGTTGTGAAGGAAGCTATGGAAATAAAGGACTTGGTGGCCTAGGAGTTATCTTCCCAACCTAAATTAAACAATTATTTTCCCTTATGGAAACATAATATGCACCTGGTAAAGTGTAACCACCCATTGATTAAATCATAACAACTATATCATTGTTAAGAGCTCTCAAGAAATATAGAAAAATATGCTCAGGAGAAGGCTTGACGAAAACAAGAATTATATCCCAATTCTTTTGGAATCTATAATTGAAATCAATCATGAATTCATGAGGTGATTTTTTAATTGTGGTTAGTTGTTCTACCAAGGAAAAATGGCCACTCTTATCTTCAAAATGTTTGCATAACTTATCCCCTAACTCATCCCAATTGTGAATGGAGTTAGGTGGCAGTCCTCCATACCACTATAGTGCTTTACATTTTAGTGAAGTGGCAAGTAATCTAACAACCACATTTTCTTCTATTATATCATCAACAGAGCATATGTTTGCCACATCTATGATGTGTTCTTCTAGAGTTCTATTTGTTTCACCATTAAAATGTGGAATACTTTTGAGTGCTAGAATCAAGGAGCTTCCACTAGTAAAAGATACAAAAGACTAAGTTCTAGGTACAACCATATGGAATAAATTTATGTTCGTATGGACAACAGGTGTTCTATCTTGAAATAATCTACCCATAGGTGATGTAGATTAAGCTCTAGGAGAAGGAATTATACTCCTATTTATTCATATAGGTGACAAAGATTGTCTGTTTCTTCTTCTAGAAGTAGAAAATGAGAGTTGGATGTATTTGAAATTACCTCTAGAAGACACTCTTGTTTGGATTCTTGGCATGAATGTGTAGGTTTGATCTTGAACCAAGATTTTAGGGTAACAACAGGGCCAACAATTTGTATGTAGAGTCCTCCCTTGATTGTAGAGTCACCAAGTACTTGTTTAAGAGCCTCTTCAAGGATGAAATGATGAGAGTAGCACCATTCTATCAACAAAATCAATTGAAATTTATTCTTGTGTCCCATCGAGCATGCCAAAAATTATTGTCACATAAAAATGCACCCTACTGAATAAGAGTTCAATGTTCTAATGACACAATGGAAATAACCTTGAGGTGTGGGACCTTGCACGAATGAGGTTGAATCTCCAAAGAATGTTGAATTCCTCTTCTAAACTAAGTGCAAATGCATTGCTCTAACCCAGCACATGAAACCTATCACTACCCTAATCTACCAAATTATAGAGGTTATACTTGGATAGAAGGAGAAGATGAAAATCAAAGGGATGTGGTGCACCAAGATAGAAATGTGCTTCTTCCTACTTCTACACAACATTACACATCAATAAAGTAGCTAAAAAACATACTCATACATGAAGGTAAATGTATTTCAGTCAAGCATGCAAGGGATAACAGTGATAATAGTTGAATTTTATTAACATAGAAGCTTAGAAGCAATCTTTACAATGGTAGAATGCAAAGAATGCAGTGTCTATAATAGAAAAACCATAGAGAAGCCAGAGGAAGAACCCTAAAAAAATATTCTAGTGTTTCTTTTATAGATCAAGCATAACTCAGATGAATACACTTAAACTCTAACCCAACTAGGGTTAGCAGTTAAAGAAATATCTACTCAAAAAATCATGCAAAAAACAAGCATGGTCGCCATACCTATTGTGAAATTGCACCAAGATCCTCGAGAAGACAAGGCTTGCATGCCATCACCTTGTCATGAAGATTTTCTAGAAAGATCCATCTAAAATCCTCCACTAAATGCATGATTTTTGTATGGAATGGTTAGAAGGGACACCCATCAACAATGAATGAGCATGGCACCTATAAAATTCACTTGGAGAAGTCAAATAAATGCATTAAAGTCATCCTTAAAGCCATAAAAATTGGATTTGGTAGTTGGGGAGTTGTTGAGCATTAATGGTGTCATTGAACAAAAATATGTGAATCTGTGGATCATCAAGGCATCGGGCTTGAAAAAATTCCTTTGCAAGCATAGGAATTAAATGGTGTTGAGCCCTAGAAAATGCATTGCTGGATAACGATGATCAGGTGGTAGTCTTGTAGGTTACCACATTCCTCAAAAGGAGGGAGTTTCAAAGGATGAAACCATGAAGAGAAGGCTTACCTTCAAAAGTCAAGGGTAAGGAGGAAGCCTTACCCCCGAAGGCTGAAAGCATTTGAAACTTAGTTGAGTTTAGAGAAAACTTTTAGGGAAAGGGTGGTTGGAAGAAGGAAGAAGGAAAAAACAAAGAATTCAAAGGTTGGACCTCGAATCGTCGGAGTTTAGTGGGTAGCCTTACCTATTACCCAAATAAGGTAAGAGGTAAGGGCGAAGGATGAATTCCAAAGGCTGATAGAAGAAATGCATAAATGGAAGAAGAGAGGGAAGAGGTAAGGGGTAAAGGGTAAGGTCAAATGCCAACACCTGAAATACTTAGACGAAAAAGGGGAAGGAAGGGAGTGATGGAGAAGGCATGAAGGAAGTGGTTAAGAGATAAGCCAAAACCCTAAAAATTTGGGACTTATCCAATTTTAGGAACTCCCAAGGAAAAATCATGTAAGATGGCCCATGTAAGATCTCTCAAATTGGATATCAGTGATGAGTCATCTAAGGGGGACATGAAGTGTCAACACTTCCTTTTTTTCTTTTTTATGCTTCTAAATTTTGTATTTTTCTCTCCAAGGTTATGACAATAAAACCAATGTTAGAAAGAGAAATGGGGAGATTATAGTCCATATATCTTTACCCCAACACTCATTATGTAGTTTTTTTATACACTAGAGGATACAATAAGAGAAACAAGCATTTGCAATAAGTTTATAGAGTGAATACTTAACATAGATCACATCAACATCAAAATAAATATTCATACATTCATCACACATATATATAATCCTTATATCTCCTTTATATTATATCATAATTAGTTACAAAAGATAGGTGTTAGTCTCTACTCTAATATTATATATTTCTATCTATCATTCTATATTATATCTTATATCTATCCTCTATTCACATGTGAGTTATATCATATATATACATCCATTCCCTTGAAGGGACATGGCCCTTAACTATAACCAAAACCTTTTCCCGGTATTGTGAAAATTTCTAGTAGCATATAGTATGCTCTTCTCCTATCGATGACCTATTGTAGAGAAGAGGGATTCGATACTCATGATTTCTCTTCATTCAAAGAGCCTCATGGGGTGAATTTCGCTAGACTACCTCAAGGAACAATGTGAAATTTCTAGAACCAGAAAGAGAAAGTCATGAAGATTCTCTGGACAAATTGACAAGCTCTCAGCCAGAAGACGACAACACGGGTCTGGGATGATAGCACAACACGCTGCTATCTCTCGGGTAAACTAGAGTCTGTATGGACCATAAAGCGAGTTTATAAAAAAAATGATAAAGTGGCTACTTCTACTCTCACTGCTAAGAAATCACAGAATGTGAGAAAATAATAGAATATAACAAAATTAAAATAAAGTGAAGTAGAATGGATAAAGATAAGGAGAAGAAAGGAAATGCTCACAACCATGCAAGTGATGAAGCCTCTAGTACGTGAATGTCTTCAAAACCTGCATGCATGATATCTAGAGAAATTGTTGGGGATGTATAGGGGTCTTCCTCAATCAAACCCCCATTTTGGTGTTCCCACCTCCACGGATAGCCAGATAGAGAGAGAGAGAACAAAGTAGGTGGTGAAAGAAAAAGACACTTCAGGAGTAGAACAAGCACCACCAAGTATGAGTGATAAAAGCAATCCCCACTCAAGGAGTAGAACTTGTATCACAAAAGAGGTGATAAAAGCAATATAAGGAAGAGGGGAAAAAGGAAGCTTCTTGGGAAGTTACAAGGCACGTTGAGTTGTTACCACCAATTAAAGGAGGTGACAAGTGGAAAACATGCATGGAAATGGTCATTTGAAAGTTGAAATGTTGCATGATGCTAGTGTGGCATGTGAGTGTCCACACAACATGCTAGTGTCTAGACACATCATGCTACAAAATAACATGAACAAGAAAAGCACAAGGCTTGATGCAAAGCTGACACACAAGGGTAGCTACTAAAAAGGGGTGTTGAGCATAATAAGAAGGGAAAATGGATGATGCAAGGGATAAAATGAGCCTACACAAGATTCTAAGGGAGTGGACACTAAAGTAGATCTAAGAATGTATGCGAAATTATGAGGGGTGCAATTTTACACCATTACATTTCCCCCCCACTTTAGAGGGCATATGATTCTATGCTAACATGCATGCTAAAGGAAATATAATAAACATAAATAAAAGGATATTGTAGAGGAAGCATACAACTCTTTGAACCATGGAAGTATGCCCCTAGGCTGAAGACCTACAAAACAAATGTGTTAGACAAGAAAAACCTACACCAGAAAATAATGTTAGCACACAAAAAACTAAAGGATTTGAGTCAGCAATGTAAAAGATACCTCGATGTAGAAGGTTGTCTTAGTACTATGCATCATCCCCAAATTTAGAAGTAACACACAAAAGAATTCTAAAAAAAAGAGATGCAAGGAATATTCTCAAGATTAAGAAGATGTAGATCTTTGATCTGATATACATAAGATAAGAGAAGAGAGAAAATAATTTTAAGAGAAATATGGAGAAGCTAGAAAGGATTGAAAATTCTAAGAGAGATCTCTCCATAGGTCCTTGGACCCAAGGAGAGTTTGAAAAAAGTGCACCGAAGGCCCATGGACCAATGATCGACATATCCCGCAGGATGAAAGCATCTTATAGGCCTGCAAACCTACAAGGAGGTAGCCTCCAAGATCTATCACATGAAGGAAGCCATGTGAAGTATGTACCTTATAGGCCCACAAAATTGTAAGAAGGTATCCCCCAAGATATTTCACATGAAGGAAACCCAGATGAAAAAAGCACCATACATGCCCGTAGACCTCCAAATAGGTGTCTCACAAATCTCTCACATGAGATAAACCCAGATAAGTAAGTGCCTTACAGGTCCACAAACCTACAAGGAAGATGTCCTTCAAGATCTCTTACATGAAGGATACCCAAAAAGTACTTTATAGACCCGCAAACCTGCAAGGAAGCGACCCCCAAGATCTCTCGCATGGAGGAAGCTTAGAAGAAGTGCCCCACAAACCTATAGACCTACACAAAGGTATCCCCCAAGATATCTTGCATGGAGGAAACAAAAGGAAGGGGACTCTGTAGAGTTAGAAAGAAGCTTCACAAGTGCACCTGTAAAGCAACATGTTTACCCACAGATATAACATGTCTAAAAGTGGCCTTGCAAGCAAGTAAGCAGACCGTCACATAGATCATCGATAGATCAGAAAGCATTCAAAGGGGTCCCTCGAGAACCCTTCAAAATAAGAGGGATCCACTCAAGGGATGCAATATTTGAAAAGTGAGGTTTAGTTAGCCTACCCCTAAGCTAGACACCATATAATTCATTTGAGATAAAATCTTTTGAAAGGGGTCCCTTAGGAACCCTTCAAGAGAAAAAAAGGGGTCCACTCAAGAGATGCTTCATTTGAAAGACATAGAGAAGAGAGGGAGTCCTTAAAAGGACACACATCCCTAGAACAAGTTATCATTGCCCCTAGCATGCAAGGGAGGTGAACTATGCAAGATACATAGATCATACAAGATAGAGGTGAACCTTGATATCACTTGTCATGCAAATAAATAGTGGGTGTCTATCAAATGGGAGTTTGAGTTATATCTTATCACTCAAGGCCTTGCATTTGCTAGTGGAATGGGTAGGCACTTGTTGGTATGCACAAAAAGAATGTTTTTCTTTATCAAGCTTATGAAATTTATTATGTGTAGAAGAAGGAAGAATGATTAAACATGCTTTTATAAGCTACAAAAAAATACACTCTTTCTTAGATAAAGTTAAGGATCAGGGAGTAACCCTTTCTCTTGTGGAGGAAGACTTGACTGCTCACAAGGAGGAACAAAGATAGTAAACAATAGAGGATCTACATGGAGAGTATTATTCTAAAAATGGGGATTATAATCCTCTATGAGATCACCATGATCTTTCCTAATAGGATTAATAACATTAACCTCTTCAATAGAAGTGAGATCATCTTCTTCAAAAGGAGGAGGATTAGCATCAAGGACATTACAACTGTTGCTCACACTATCTCACGAATAGAAAAGAATAATCTTTGATAGCAAGTGTGGATGATGTGATTGGAAGGTTTAAGTGGACCAGGTCAACATTATGCTCCCCACTAAAGGAGCCTATAAATTCTAAGGAAACCTAATCATCTCCAAGACATGCATTCTTTTCAGAAGAGGTAGGAGAAGACTTGAGATTTCTTGCTTCAAAAGATCTTCCTTAGGGACATTTATCTTGAGAGTATCCTTTGTAGTAGGTAATACTGCAATAAACATTGACACATTGGAAGACACTAAAGGAAGAAGAGTACGCACAACTGAAACCTGACCAAAAACTATCATTTCACATAACTACATAGCACCAAGGTCAGCCTTAACTATGACTACTTGATTATTACAAATGAACTTAATATATTTATGCAAGGTAGAAAGAACTACACCCTAGCATGAATCCATGATCTACCAAGAAGAAGGTTATATGATAGATTTTTTGACATAACATATATGAGGGTAGGTATAGTAACGAATCCCAACCTCAAAGGCAAGACTATCATGCCTAGGGCTTGTCGATCGACATTATCAAACCCATGAATGTTAATAGAAGAATCATTAATAGAAGATGAATCAATATTAATCTTAGGAAATAGATAAATGCTACATACATTGAACTCCAAACTGACATCAACAAGAGTACATCTAGTGTAGATATTATTAATATTAACTATAATCAATAGAGGGTTCACTTGTTTCTGTACTTCTGGGGACAAAAGTTCTTGTGGATAGAATGTAATATTCAATGAACCCACATGAATATAAGCTATCAACACATTATAATCTATCAGCCTAGTGAAAGAAGGAGAGAGGATCCTTTGCAAGGCTTCCCAAAGCATACCTTGATAAACCAGAGTAGACTAAAGCAAGTCCCACAGTGAGATCTTAGCTAGAGTAACTTGGAGTTGCTTGACAAGATCACAATCACTAGGTGCTTTAGTTGTAGGTTTAGGTAATTGAAGAAGACTTGTTTATTTTTTCATTGTATTCTTATAAGTATGGGATACCTCTCTATAAGAGGGAGCCATAGGAATATCAAGAGAGTTTCTATCAAATGGAACACCATTAATAGAACATGCCCTTTTAGGATAAGGACTAGCTGGAGTTAGGTAAATGACCAGTCTCTTAAGCCTTTGAGGGGTAGCAAAGATAGATTACATTTACAAAATCATCACAAGTAGTAGAATAATTATTTGAAGACAAATTATCAACATCAATCCAAACAATATCAAATGTGGAAGGAGATTCATCATTGAATAATACATCATCTCTATAGGAGAGTGCATTGGAATAGAGAAGAGATTCATCATTCACGAATGCATCATCTCTAAAAGAGGGTGCATGGGAATGTATAGGAGATTCATCATCCAAAAATGTGTCATATCTAGAAGAGAATGCATTGGAATGAAGAGAAGGTAGAGTAAAATTAAGAAAAGTATCAATGATTTCATCTTCTTGCAACAAAATATCCTTCCAAGCAAGAGAAATTTCATGAGAAGGATCAAAGATACCGAGTGATATTTGGAAATCCAAGTCACCATCACATGCATGAAATGGAATATCATTAATTTTTTTAATAAAATTAGAAACTGAACTAATGAAAGAGATATTAAATTCATTTTGGTGATAGAACAAAGAAAAACCAAAAGTCTAGATTTTCTAATTTTTTTCAGTATTTCCTAGGTTCTAGTAATTTGCATTTTCAAAGGTCTTCAGAGCAAAATTTGAGACCAGAACTTGCGTTGGCTGCTAAAATTCAATTGTCGAAGGCATAGTATTTTAGGGAAAAAACTAGTTCTCCTGGAGATCTTTCCAACGGTGTAAACAGTTCTGAATTTTGAGCACCGAGTCAAAAGTTATGACCTCACCAAGTAGGGGTAAATAAATTCCTAGTTTTAAAAAAATACCCTTCTCCACATCGAGTTCACGAAAATGTAGAGAAGGGGGATTCATTACTCATGAGTTCTCTTCATTTAGAGAGCCTCACATGGAAAATTTCCTAAACTACCTCAATGAACAACATCAAAGTTCTAGAACTAGAAAGAGAAAGTCAAAGATTCTCTGGACAAATCGACATGTTCTCAGCCAAAGGATGACAGTGTGGGTCTAGGATGATAGCGCAGGGCATTGGCATCCCTCAGGTGCACTGGTGTCTGTATGGACTAAAAAGCGAGTTTATCATAGAAAATGAAAAAGTGGCTACTTCTACTCTAATTGCTAAGAGATCTTGGACTGTGAGAAAACAACAAAATATAACAAAATTGAAATAAAGTGAAGTAGAATTGATAAAGATAAGGAGAAGAAAGGAAATGCTCACAACCATGCAAGTGATGAAGCCTCTAGTGCATGAATGTCTTCAAAACCTACATGCCTAATATTTGGAGAAATTGTTGGGGTTGTATAGGGGTTTGCCTCAGTCAAAACCCCATTTTGGTGTTCCCACCTCCACAGAAAGCCAGATAGATAGAGAGAACAATGCATGTGGTGAAAGAAAAACCAACTTCAAGAGTAGAACCCACACCACCAAGTATGAGTGATAAAAGCAGTCCCCACTCGAGGAGAAACTGTATCACAAAAGAGGTGATAAAAGCAATCTCCGCTTGAGGAGGAGAACCTGTATCACAAAGTAGAGATGCAATAGATAAGGGATATGGAATCCCAAGATTCTCACAAGAATGAAGTGAAGAGAGATAGAGATACAAGAGCCAAAGGAGCTGTAAAGAGGGAGAGAAAGATAGCTGTAAGAGCCAAGAGTGTTGTGAAAGCTTGAGAGTGTTGCAAAGGGTAGTGCCAAGAAGTGGAAGAGGATGCTAGAAGTTGAAATGAAGCTAGAGAAAAGCTAGATGCACTTGGAAGAATAGAGCTAGAGGTGAAGCTAGAAGCACTTGGAATTATTTTGAGAGAGAAAATGAAGTGAAAAGACAACATATAAGGAAGTAAGAGGCAGAAAGAAGCTTCCCATGAAGTTACAAGGAATCTCGAGTTGTTACCACTGACCAAAGGAGGTGATAAGTGGAAAACATACATGGAAACAATCATTTGAATGTTAAAATGTTGTAGGACACTAGCATGGCTCTCAGACATCCACACAACATGCTAGTGTCTGAACATGTCACACTACAAAATAACATGAATGAGGAAAGCACAAGGCTCGATGCAAAGCTAACACATGAGGGTAGCTACTGAAAAGGGGTGTTGAGCATCCTGAGAAGGGAAAAAGGATGATGCAGGGGCTAAAATGAGCCTACACAAGATGTTGAGGGAGTGGACACTAAAGCAAATGCAAGAATGTATGCAAAATTGTGAGGTGTGTAATTTTATGCCATTACACCTATTAAACCCCCCAAGTGTATAGGCAAGGACAACCATGATATTAACCATTAGGTTGCTACCATAGAAAAAAATTGGTTGTAATAAGATTTACCACAATGAAAAGAAATGAGAAAACACATGGAGATACAAATTCCACATAGTAAAAAGTAACACAAAAGAAGAAATATTATCATTGAGAAGGAATAGATGCACTAACACATGAATGAGTGATAGCACTAGAATCAATAAGTTGTATTGTATTTTCCAAGGCCTTGTATTCACTAGTGGAATGATCAATAGTTGAATGATTTGTGTTTTTATGAAACTTATTACATGTTGGAGGTGGAAGAGTAATCAAGTAGGCTTTGAGAATCCTCAAAAGATATGTTGTTACTTAGATCAAGGATGAGGAGTAGGAAGAAATCCTTTCTCTTATGAAGAAAAGTTTGATTTCTCATAGGAGGAAGTCATAGATACATTAGATAAAAAATGTTGGAGAATTTTTCTAACATAAACCCCCTTTTAGAAAGTTGTGGTTTAAGTTTCCCAAGAGCCATAACTCATTGTTCCATGTTTTCATAGTATCCAAGTTTAGAGATTATTTTAAAACCAAGCCTATAATGTGTCTGCAAATGTGGGATGGTGAAATGGGATCTAAGATAAAAAAACATAACCAAAATACACATTCCTCTATAAAAATTGAGGGAAAAAAAGTAAACAAAACACTATTTGGCTATTACCCTCAAGGGAGAGCCAAACAACTAGATAAGGTTATAGTCCCCTTTTTTATTTGATGATGTGATGTGTTAATTGATTATAATATGTAGAAAAATAGGTGAATTAAGATGAAAGAGAAACTATTATAAAATTTGGAAAACTCAAAGAAGAGATAGAAATAGAGAGAAGAACCAGAAAGTGCATATAGAGAATAACTTGGCATTAAAATTTGAGGCTAAACTAGTAGGATTGGGGTGGTGTCCTCCATAGTCATGAGATGCAAACTTCTAGGGTTTGAAAAATGGTATAGATGTAGCTGAGTTTGTAAGTACTTGATGGTGAAAACTAGATTCTAGGTGGGACAATTTGTAATTAATATGCCCTAATTTGATGATGAAATGTGTATGAAATCTTGAAATAGGGTTTTGAAGTGTTGAGATCTCAAATACACTTTAATCCAATCCATACCTGTAACCTACAAGAAGGAAAATTGGAGAAGGGTTGTGCCATAGAGGGGCTTTCCTTCATCAAACCCCATTTTTGTGTTTCCACCTCCATGAATGGCTATGATGATATTGATATAAATTGTGTTCTCTTGAGTGAGTCAAGGTAAATGAACAAATAATTTATGGTAAATAACATAGCTAAAAATTAACATTGATATATAATATATTTGTTCGACTGAAGTCACTTTGATAATCACATATAAGAAGAAATTGAAGGATCTTAGAGATCCTGCAAATGTTAATTCTCATAACAACAAAAAACATAAACATGAAACATCTTGCAATGGATAAACATTCCTTTTTTGATGTGTTGCAAACTTTTAATTGATTGAAATAGTGTTGTAAATCTTCTACTTATTCTACTCTTAATATCACATTTATTTCCTTTAGGACACTAGAGTGATATTCAATTTTGTTAGATATCTTAGGTAATCAAATAGAGGGAAATAATTATATTTTTGTGAGTTTCAACACATTTCACATTAATCATTATGACAAGTTGAAAAAGGATGTTTAAATCTTAAACATATCGAGGCTAACAGTAAGACCTCAAATATAGGGCTTGACTAGGTAGGATAGGGTGGTGGCTTCCCTAGTCTAGCACTTTTTAGCTCTTCAAAAGTCCATTACATAAGATTTTAATCCAATTTCACAAATTTAATTCAATTTCCCAAAAATGGAAATTAAATAGATAAATTATAAGCATAATTAGACACATCCACTTAGGAGGGTACCAAAACTAGTGTGAAATGGTCAAGGGTGACAATTTATGACACTACATTTATCCCCCACTTTAGTGATAGTGTGAACTTATGCCCATGCACTAAATTATTGAGGATCCAAAGAGTCCTTTCATCAAAACACTAAGAATGTAAGATAGAACTAAACTAAGAGATGTGATAGCATGCTAGAATTAGGATCCTACCGAGCAATGATGTTAAGATAAAAGAAGTGCATACACATATAAGACATGATGCAACAAGTCATATAGTAATCCAAATAGACACAAATAATATATGAATAAGATATGGATTAAACATGGAGCAAAAAAAAAGAAAATACAATGCAAAAACAAAGAAAACATAATGAAAACATGATGCAAACATGAAGCAAACATCAAGAAAAATATGATGCAAACATGAAGCAAAGATGATGCAAAGATGAAGAAAATATAAAGAAAACAAAGCATAGATGAAGAAAACATGAAACAAACATGAAGAAAACATGAAGCAACCATGAAGAAACTATGAAACAATCTTAAACCATACACAAAAACATACAAAAGAGAACATAAAAAAATGTTAGTACACCTTATGTGAAACCAAAAATTAAAGTTAGCAAGTGGTAAGTCCTCATAATGGAAGGTTGTATTAATATTGAGAATCATCCTTAGACCGCCACAAACACTTAGAGGAAGATAAATGTATACAAATAACAAATACAAAAAAGATAGGTATATGACTCTCGCACTAGATTTCTCTGTCACTAGGAGTCATGCACATTATAAAGCCTCCATTGACCATAGGCTAGAAAGTTGTGTTATGCTAGGTTACCATGTGATAAAATAAATCCCTATAAAGAACAGAGGTTAGCAAGTATTGTCATTCTAGGTGTCTTATAGAGTACACAAATTCATTGCCTAGTAAGTTGGATATGCTAGGTGATCGTGTATTGTTAAAACATTAGGGGTTGCACAAAAAAAATTATGTCACAAGGGGATGGTTTAAAATCTCATGGGATGAATTAATAACCACACCTCAAGGGGAATTATCAAAAACACCACCACGGAGGGGGAACATCAATAATTTAGATCTCAAGAATTGTGAATGAAAGTGTTGATGCTTAAATAGATTATGTGGAGGACAATGATAAGCTCCACCCTAATAATACCTCTCCTTGAATTTAGTTGACTAGTCAATCCTCTAATAATCATGGAAGCTCTCAATTCCCTTCTCTAAGTAAGTTTACCTCTTAAGTGAGTGCTAGGAAACTACAATTATTAACATGTAGATAATAGACTCTAGTTATCCTCTCCTATCATTAAGGCACATGATGGGTTCAAGGCCTTGACCAAACAAAACCTCATCATGGATTCCCAACATCCTCCCACCTACCATGGGTGGGTGATGGGAGATATAATGGGCCTCCCACTCACCCCCTACTATAAGTTGACTAACCCTAATGCCCCAAGTTTTTCTCCTAGCATTTCCTAGTCCTTTAGTGAGCAATGCAATGAATCTTGACTAAATTTTCATTCAAAATACTTAGATTTAGAATACCCATATCAAATATTGATATAAAATGTAATAGATCTAAAACATCCACAAAAAATATAACTAATTGACACATGGAAGATTTGTTTAAATATACCATTTCATTCAAATATGTCATTGAAATATTTTTGTATTATAAATAATTACAAAGATGCACTCCAATATCAATTAAAAATGTATATGTAAAATATGTAAAAAAATATTAGTCAAGTAGGGAAAGGGCCCTAAGCCCAATACAAGGGGATTTTAAAGCATTAAAACATAGAGTTTAATAGAACAAACAAAGAAATAACATGACTCGCACCCAAGCTAGCACTAAAATAGTCTACAAAAAGAAAAACAAGGCAATAGGAAAAAAATACTTAGAAAATATAGTCCCCATCATCAGAAAAAATGTCCAAAGACTCCTAGGTATTATTCTCCTTCAAATTCTTAGTCTTCTTCTTCTCTTTTTTAGGAACCTTCTTATCCTATTTTGTACCTTTCTTCTTCTTAAGCTTCTCTAGCTTCAATTTCCTAGAAATTATACCCATCACAACTTTTTTCATAATATTAAAATGTTAAAACCTTCCAAATTATTGAATTTCTCTAACTTGAATTGTAGATGCAACCTCCATTAGATATTATTATAGTCACCCTAAATCTAACATCATTTCCTCTTAATTAATTAAATAGCATTATTTAATTAATTCATCCTCCTCTTTTAACTAATTAAATATATATTATTTAATTAATCAATTCATTTTCTTCTTATAATTTTTATTTAATTATTTATTCATCTCTTACACCATAGATCCTCCAATCAATTAAATGATTTTATTATTTAATTTATCCCATCAAAATACTCTACTCCCCTAATCCGAATTGAGTTAATTAATTCTTAATTAATTAACTTACTAACCCTCATTATCCCATTCTCCAACTTTTAACTCTAGCCTAGTTAGTAATCCTATGGTTTGTTGACTCAACCTACCATATTAAGCTAATTAATCCATGATTAATTACCCTAACCCTATCATTACTATTATTTACTAATTTAAAATTCATACACAACCCCCTAATCTCATCTCATTAATGAGAGAAATCCCACCTACCTCCACTATCTTACACCTAGCCTCACAAAATTAAATGACTTGTCATCCCAAGGTGTGCTCACACATGTGTGAGCACACCTCATCACCTCTTCCTCACTCAATTGTGAAACTTTTCACAATGCTAATTAGCCACCACCTTGATCCAAACCTCACATTCATAATTAATCCTAGCCCTCCATTTGTCCCTCCTAATTTCTATAAATTGGAGCACAATTACCTCATTTCTCCATCTTGAAATTAGCCATTATTATGTTAGTGCAATTGTGAGCAATCCACATCTTGCAACTTGAGCAAATCCATCAAGACTTGGGTGCATCTTGAGCTCAATCCTTGAGGGTCATCAAATGTATATTTTGTGTGATGATTTTGTGCTTATTTAGTTTTTGTTTTTATTCTTTTGGTGATAAATTAACCCTCTCTACATTTGGCATGCCCGATGGGACCCACGTACCTAATAACCTTTTTTAATTGAACTTTGGTGATTTCAAAGTTTGTAGGTCTTGGCTTTTGTTAAACTGGACCTATGATTCAACTTCTCGCTCTTTAGTGATGAATAACCATGCTCGTGTTTCATATTGTTGTGTCTATGTTAAAATTGTGGAAATTGCATGTCGACTTTCGACACCTACTTCCATGATATTGATGCCCGCATTTTCCATTTTTTACCTTGCTTTTTGCTAATAATTTTTGGGTTTTGCATGGTTTTTTTGGCATATAGGAACTAGATTTAGTGATCTAGCAAAAAAAATTATTTGTTTTAATAGCTATCAATTAGTATAATAGATATTTTCTCTTTTATTTTCACAACTAAAACTATCACATTAAGCGAAAGATAAAATGAACCCACAATCTAAAAATCGTCTAAAATCTCTTTAGGTTAAGCAACTTATCTAGATATCACCTCACACATTTCATTTTGGGTCTTAAAATTAACCTTAAAAGGCTAAAAAGAACTCACATTTTTCTTTATTTTGATAATTTTTTTAATTCCTAGTCAGCCTCTAGTTTGTCGCACCTACGTAGAAACCTGTTGCACCTCTACACTGACTTGCAACACTTATACATTGTATCTTGGTGCCCATGTTATGACTAGTGGCACCTTCCTGGCAATTTGTTGCGCTTCCGTTGCACTAAATGATGCTTTTTTTTTAGCCAGGAAAGTTTAGTTTAGCTAGACTTATCTTAATTTTTTCTATTTTCGCATTACCTATCATTCTTGAAAATATTAAAAATTACATCTTTTAGATAGATAAAGTTAAAGTAAATCAACATTTAACATAATATTGTGTCAACTAATTATGTAAATGCAAGCACTTTTTTCATATTTCAATGCTTTTGTCTCAGGTCTCTTAGTTTAATCTATTTAGTGTTGTTTTAACAATTTCTACTTTTACATCATCAATCAATTAGGAAAATAGCAATAACTTGTATTTTGGGTAAGAATAGTTAATGTAAATCGTTATATATAACCTTAAATTTTCTTAGCTAATTTTGCAAATGCAAGTGCCATTTTTCACTATTTGATGCTTCTATTTTTCTATTTTTCTACACCTCTGTGTCTATTTTCTATGAAATAATGCTTTTGTCTAGTTACATATTTTGATAATTTTTTGGGATAACAAGTGGACTAACAAGTGATGCAGCTGACTGATCATCCAAGACAAACCTAATAGACTACTGATCAGTAATTTCGTAGGATGTTGACCCAAGATTTTTGTTTTTTGGTGCAGGTGCACCTTTGCATGCACATGCCTCCATGAGGCCAATTTAGGACTTTGAGTTTGTATAGGCATTCACAAGTTGTAATAGGGCTTAAATAGCCATTTTTTATGTTATAATGGTCTTAGGTAGCTTTATTTTAGGCATAAGGTGCATAATTGCAAAATATTGATAAAAGTTGTCAATTTCAAATGTTGAAAAATTATAAAAAAGATGTCAAGGCATGGAATTCCAAGGGTCAAAGTAGTTATAGAGTTTGTTGTGTCATTGTAGGAAGTTTGAAAGGCTTGAGAATGTTTAAATATGATTGTAAAATTTATGGTAAAGGTTGTTGAGGAGTTTGATAGAAGAATTCAATATAATATCTTTGTTTACAAGAAATTTTCTATGTTTTTTTCCATTCCCAGCCATTGTACTGCCTGTATAGTTGGTTCATGCATAAAATATGAGTAGGTGACAATAGTATTAAGTTACCACTTTACCTTTGAATTTTTTTGGGGGTTTAAAAGTAATTTTGAAGGATCTGGTGTGAGATTTCTTTGAACTAGTCTGGAAATAGGGGAGTAAGGGTTTGTGGCCTAAAATGTTCTAAAAGGCCATTCCACCTTTTTGTATCAACAATTTCTTGGTGTAATCAACTTGGTAGATTAGGGGTAGGAGTATTAATAGAGAATTAGGATAGGGAAGAGGTATTTTGGATGACGAAATCCATGCTACCCTGTGGAAAATTTAGAAATTAAGTCATTGGAGCAAGGCTAGAGATGGTGATTTAAAGAAAAGGGTTAAGAACTTGTTATGATTTATTGAAATTTGTATGATTAGATGTAATTTGACATGTCTTGAAGGTCTTAGAGGTTGGAGGAGACCAAATTTTTGAAATAGATTGAAACCCTAGTTGGAAGAGGGTAAAAATAAAGGAAAAGTGAGTGGTTTGTGAAGGAAGTGCATGGAAGACTTGAGGGAAGCATAATAAAATTTTGGATTAAGTATGTATAGGCTTAAATAATCATATTTTAAGAGGTTTTTGTTTTTGTGAGGTTTGTGTTTGTGTGAGGTCAGGGTATTGGATTTTCAATAATCCCTTGCAATTTATAAGGAAAAGGAGGGTTTTGTGAACAAGGGTCTAAGTGAGAGAGTTGTGAGCTGAAAATTTGATATTCGATGGTTTTGAAGATTGACTAATGACTATTTAGTGGTTTCAAAAATTGGTTGTGTTATTTGAGAGGTGTCTCTTTGGAATAGAGGCCTAATTGAGGCCTAATTTAGTGTTGAAAGCTAGGTTTGGAGTCAATGATCCAAAGGGGTTGGTATTGAGTTTCTGACATGTGAAATTAGGCCATGATGGGTGCCTAGTTTGGTAATTTGTTGAAGAGTTTTTTTGGAGAATTTTTAAGTTTTGGTAGGAAGAGTGAGTTGGTTGACCTAGTAGGAAGACTAGGTAGAAGTTTGAAAAAAAAAAAAATTTGAGTTTTTGAGTTGCAAAGTGGATTGCATCCTTTTGAATGGTGAAGTTAAGTTGTTTGACTGCCCTGCATTGTATTAGTTGGTATCAGAGCATAGATTGAAGATTCCTTAAGGATATTGGGTGATTGGTTGCAATTGGAAGTTGAAGAGACAAGTCAGTATGGTGATGGAGATAAAAAAGAAACACAAAGGAATGCAATTTTCAAGATCACCTGCAAGTTTCAAGGTAAGATAAGTATTATGATGGTCAATTCAAGTAGTTTAGAAAATTTGGTATCTCAAGAAATGGTAGGAAAATTGCACTTAGAGAGGATACCTCATGAGTCACCTTATTCTATTTCTTGGGTAAATGGTGAGCATGCTTTGTTGATCAAAGAACAAACTTGTGTTGAGTTTCATATAAGTTCATATAGAGATAAAATTGTGTGATATTGTTCCTATGAGTGTGTGACATCTATTCTTTGGGATGCCATGGGTGTATGATAGATTTTCTCTATATGATGGAAGAGAAAATAGTTATGAGATAAAGAAGGATGGAGCTACTTTTAGTTTGATTCCTTTGATAGAAGAAGATGAGAAACAATGTAGAAAAAAGAGAATTTTTATGTAGGGAAGTAAAGTGTCTATGAGAAATGAGAAAAGCAAGTATAGAGAATAAGAAGCCTTGGAGAAAATGGAAAATGCGGGGATAGTAGAGAGCAGGTCTAATAAAACATGGATGAGAAAAAAGGATGAGATGGATGCAAGAGAATGGCCTAGGAATAGGCAAGAAAAGTTTGGTGAGAACACCATGAGGAAGGAAAGTTGTCCATTGATTGGACGAGGGTACAAGATGCAACAGAGGTCTGATAATAGAGAGGCTGATGATAAAGAAGATAGAAAACAACATGGGTTTGACAGTAAGAATGTTGGAAGACTTGGAGGAAAATATGTCTTGAATGTAAAAAAGATTGAAGGTTGAAGATAAAGTGAGTAAAGAGATAGTAGAAAGCCTTGAAAGGATTGAAAATTTTGAAGAAATTATAGTAGGAATAGTGATGTGTCCCTTGAAAGGGAAAGAGAATGGTGAGCAGCCAAGCACTACAAAGGCAAAGATATCTAAGTTAGTAAACATTGAAGACATGAAGGAAGAAGATTTGAAGTTGTATATGAAGATGAAAGATGAAGAAAGCCAAGAAAAAAGGCTAGTAAAGGAAGGTATGAGAATTAAGGAAGAAGAAAAACTCATAGGGATCATGGCAAGTGAAGTGGTGATTTGTCCATTGAAGGGGAAAGAAGAAAACAAAAATTAAAGTACAGAGATGATAGAGAGTTCAGTCAAAGATAAGAAGTCAAAAAATGTAGAGATCCAAAGAAGGTGGCAAAGGAAAATGAAAGAGGTTGTAGTAAAGAATATTGAAAGTGTGGTGTTGAGAAAAGTTGATGGATAGTTCGAGCAAGTTTCTGAATTTCATAGGATAGAGTTCCTTAAGGAAGAATATTAGTTGCAAGACAATATAATAGAGATGTTGGTAAGCCAAGTGGAATGGGAAAGGGAAAAAAAAGAGTTTGAGAAAGAGTTTGTGAAAGATTTTGTAGAGAATGCAATCGCCATGAAAGGTGAAGTTGGAAATTCAAAGTGTTTGATTATCTTAGAGATGGAAGAGACTGGGGAAAATAAGTTGACAAAGGTTGGCCAAGTGAAGGCTAGAGAAAAAGTGATGGTGAGATCTCCAAATGAGATGGAGAAGAAAGAAAATGATGTTCTTAGGATAGTGGATTGTCCTAGATTGCTAAGATTATTGATGTGGCAGTTGTATGCTATTGTGACAATGGTTCTAAGCCTAGGGAACCTAAGAATGATTGTGAGAAGAAGAATTGGAAGACAGAGAATGAAGGGAGTCATGTGTTACATCCTTGTTTTGGTAGTTATGTTTATGAAAATCAAGCCATGGGTGATGATGAAAGAGTACATACAAAGTATGAGATTTTTTGCAGAGAATGAACCTAAAGAACAAAGCAAGTGTAGATGGATGAAGCTAGTCAAAGTAAATCAAGGCATAGAAATGAAGTTCCAAGTTGACAATGCAAGGGGAAAACCACATTGGGTGGACAAGTACAATCCAAAGGTAAATATGAAGAAAATGCAAGAAAAAATAGGAGAATTTAAGGTTAAAGATCAAGAATATGTTGCAAGTTCAAGGCATGAAGGCTTCCAAGAGACTTGGAAGTCCATTTGTGGCTGAGTGAATGGTGCAGGTGCACCTTTGCATGCACATGTCTCCATGAGGCCAATTTAGGACATTGAGTTTGTATAGGAATTCACAAGTTTTAATAAGGCTTAAATAGCCATTTTAAAGGTTATAATGGTCTTAGGTAGTTATTTTAGGCATAAGGTGCATAATTGCAAAATATTGATAAAAATTATCAATTTCAAATGTTGAAAAAATGCAAAAAAGATGTAAAGGCATGGAATGCCAAGTGTCAAAGTAGTTATAGAGTTTTTTGAGTCATTTTAGGAATTTGGAAAGGTTGGATAATGTTTAGATATGATTGTAAACTCGATGGTAAAGGTTTTTGAGGAGTTTGAGAGAAGAATTCAATAGAATATCTCTATTTTTAGAATTTTTTTGTGTTTTTCTCCATTCCCAGCCACTGTACGACCCATACAGTTGGTTCATGTATAAAATATGAGTAGGGAACAATAGCATTAAGTTCTCAATTTACCTTTGAATTGGTTTTGGGGTTTAAAAGTAAATTTGAAGCATCTGGTATGATATTTCTTTGAACCGGTCTGAAAATACGTAAGTAAGGGTTTGTGGCCTAAAATGTTCTAAAAGGACATTCCACCTTTCTGTATCAACTATTTCTTGGTGGAATAGGCCTGGTAGATTAGGGGTAGGATTATTAATAGATAATTAGGATAGGGAAGAGGTATTTTGGATGTACTCCATGCTACCCTGTGGAAAATTTAGAAATTAAGCCATTGGAGCAAGGCTAGAGATGGTGATTTAAAGTAAGGGGTTAAGAACTTGTTAGGATTTATTGAAATCTATATGATTAGATGTAATTTGACATGTCTTGAAGGTTTGAGAGGTTGGAGGAGACTAAATGTGTGAAAAATATTGAAACCCTAGTTGGAAGAGGGTGAAGACAAGGGAAAAGTGAGTGGTTTGTGAAGGAAATGCATGGAAGACTTGAGGGAAGCATAATAGAATTTTGGATTAAGTATGTCTAGGCATAAATAAGCCTGTTTGAAGAGGTTTTGTGTTTGTGTGAGGTCAAGGTATTTTTTTTTCAATAAGCCCTAGCAATTTATAAGGAAAAGGACGGTTTTGTGAACAAGGGTCTAAGTGAGAGAATTGTGAGTGAAAAAGTCAATATTATTTAGTTTTGAAGGTTTAATAATGACTATTTAGTGGTTTCAAGAATTGGTTGTGTGATTTTAGAGGCATCTCTTTGGAAAAGAGGCCTAATTGAGGCCTAATTCAGCATTGAAAGCCATGTTTGGAATCAATGATCCAAAGGGATTGGTATTGAGTTTTTGATATGTGAAAGTGGGCCATGATGGGTTCCTATTTTGGTAATTTTTTGAAGAGGTTGTTTGGATAATTTGTAAGTTTTGATAGGAAAGGTGAGTTGGTTGACCTAGTAGGAAGACTAGGCAGAAGTTTGAAAACAAAAGAAGACTTGAGTTTTTGAGTTGAAAAGTGGATTGAATCCTTTTGAATGGTGAAGTTAAGTTGTTTGACTGCCCTACATTGCATGATTTTTCCACTAGTCTAGGAACTAAAGTTAGATTAGAAGGTTAATGAACTTTTTTTCCATGTTTGGAATGGTGCAATAGACATATTCTCTCCCTTCCCACTTGGAGTGATCTTGGGGATCATAAATCTTTTCATTTCCTCATTTTTTTTAGATTTATGTTTAGGTAAATATAAGGTTGCTAGTTTTGTGTGTATGCTCTCCCCTCACGCTTTGTGTGATCTTGGGGATCAAAAAAACCTAGCTTACCTTTCCCCTTAGGAGGGGTACCTACAGATTTCATCACCCTAGGGGTTAACCTCAACCACATGTTATTGAAAGGGTATATAAAGGGGGGAGAACTAAATTTTTACCCCAATCTAACCATGTCATGTTTAGCGAAGCTTTTATTTCCTAGGGTGATTCTAGGCTAGGAGTGTAGGGATGGTCCAAGCTTTTAGTACCTTCGTTGAGGTTCCCAACCCATACTTGTGATGGGTTAGTGTTCACGGTTGTGCCTCACGTACCTTTGTGTATATCAAGGATGTCCTAGAAAAACATTGTTTAACTTAGAATATCCATCAAACATAGACTAGTGTAGTGCAAGGGATGTAGATCGCACCCTATAGATTCCCATCATAAGTCTCCCTTGAGTGAGAAAAAAATCCTCAATCTTGCATAAGATGCAAGTAGCTTTTTGAGGAGAGGGTGATTTGGGTTATCCTTCCATTCCAAGAGGCCCCTATCTATCCACTCTTGAAAATAAAAAAGTGCATACAACTCCTAAGGTGTCCCTAACCTTGAGTCAAAGGAGATTCCAAGTTTGGAGAAATCTAAGTTTGTGGGACCACACTAGCCTATAAACCTACTTGATCTTAGGATTTTTAAACAAGTACTTGAAGTGTTTTTTTTTTTAATACAAAACCAATGCAAGACAAATTAGCTAAAGGGATGAGGATTGACCATACCCTACAAAAAATTTCAAACTTGGCCAATGTATTTTATTTTTTTTCGAATCTCTTTCCAAAGCACTTAGGACTATAAAACTGTTCCTGTGTCCAAAATAGTTGTGCATCCATAAAAAAAAATTATGCCTATGCTCTATCATCTTTTTGTTCCTCTATAAAAAATGTTGCACCTACATTTCTTGAAACTGTGCCTTTTTCCAGCCAAAAATCATGAGTCTTATGACTTTGACCCCTTAGGGCTCTTTGATTATCCTAACAAAATATGCAACTCTATCATTTCCTGACCACCATTTATCCCATCATTCTTCATACCTAAAACTTGCCATCATCAATCCCTCACCCTCCCCATCATTTAAATTTTCCTGTTGGAATTAGGGAAAACCTTAGAGGTCCTCATAATTTTGACATCTTGGACTTGGTATTAACCTCCTTTCTTCATATCATCATCTTTCCAACTTCATTGATAATTATCATCCAATCCTACCTTGGGACATATCCCTTAGTCTTCCAAAATCATCCCTTGTAAATCTTCATCTAATCCTACCATTACCCTTACAAGTCAAATTTTTCATTAAGGTTTAATCTATATCCTCCATCATCCTCACTAATCTAGGGGTATCTTTAGAACTTTCCTATCTTAAGTTGCATCCTTGGCTAGCCCATTTTTCTTGATAATTTAGCCTATGTATTTGGCTCCCTTTTGCTAAGTTTTTGAAAATCATCCTTATTTGGTCTTGCTTAGGAACTTTCCTATCCTTTAGGTAAGAAAATCCCAAAATTATCTCATCCTAAAGATCTAGATTTCAAATTTTGATTGCAACCTTAGGTTTACTTACAACCAACCTAATCCAATCATCTTAAATCAATCCCATATAAAAAAATCCAAACTAATCATCCTAAATCAACCTCATCACCAAATCAAACATCCTAAACCAATCTTAAGAAATCCACAACCTTCATCATTCAGATCTTAGTCTAACATTATCACTCAACCATTTTATCGTAAATCCAAGTCCAAACCTAGTCCAAAGTCCACACCCTTAAATTCTTAGAGAATCATTGTTTTGCATGCCAATCACTAGATCACAAGAAATGAAACTAATGGATTCTCAAGGAGAAACATTCTTCAACACCACTTCATCTCAACCACCAAAACCCCATGAGGACATGGTAGATGCCCAAAAGGAGTCCCCTAGACTAAGGGAGTTCGCTAATAATCCTCATAATCAAGAAATAATGGAGAAAATCGTCCTACTTGATAAAGATTATCTTTTCCTTAGCCTCATAGCACAAGGGGCTAAAATCCCCACCACCACCAATATCCTACAAGCAAAGAATGTGACCCTTCCAACAATCCCTCATCATCCACCAACTTCAACCATCTTCTTGGCCCACAACTTAATACCAATATCCCCTCCTTTATCAACACAAGTCAATATAATGTCAATACACTCCCCTTAACAAATACAACTTTACCCCCCATCACAAACACAACTTTACCTCCTTCCATAAACACAATCTCATCTAACACCAACCTATCCCCTTCATCAAATACCACTTCACCTCTCATCATAAACACAAACCCCCCTCTCTCTACAAATGTAACACAACCCATTAATAACATACCCCCACTTACATCACATCTAAGGGTCACTATTCCTCCTAACACCAATGTCACGTACACCCCCTCCAACTCCACTATACCAAAGATACCCCTCCCCACTTCATCCATTGATGCTAATTACATCACTCAGCATAGTGTCTCCCAACCTCTCAAAAACAATCTTCCACCTCCATCCCCTAATAATTCATCAAACTCTAATCCTAAACATCAAATTATTAACAACCAACCTCCCCCTCCTTATAATACGTCCACCTCCAATCCTCAAATCAATGTCACACCCATCTCTATAATCAATAGAACAATCCTCCATCCCTACCTCCCCAAAATCCTCCATATATCAACAATCAAATCCTAACACCAAATCATCAACAATATAATCAATACATAAACAATCCCCCATCAACACCAGCATGTCAATACATGTGTAATCACCTACTCCAAAATCCACCAAAAAACCATTATCTATCCTAAGAGTTGTAGAAGATGAAACACATGATTCAAGGAATCCAAAGTGGTCAAAAAAAGAAGACATTTATATATGAACACATATGTCCTTTTCCATTTGACCAATCCATATTAGTAGTTCCCTTCCGTAAGAACTATGAGATACCAAAATTTTACAAATACAAAGGGAAGGGTAACCCCATCAAACACCTAAAATAATTTAGAGTCGAATGTCAAGAAGTGGCCTATAATGACATATACCTCATGAGGTTATTTCCTAAAAGCCTTTGTGGCCAAGCCTTGGAGTGGTTTACACACTTAGCCCATGGATCCATAACATCCTTTTCAGACTTAGCCAAACACTTTGTAACACACTTTTCGTATATTGATCAAGAGATAACTTTGGCTAAGTTATGCACAACATAAAAAAACAATGGGGAAAGTTTCACCTCATTCCTTCAAACATGGATACACCTTGCAAGTAGATTCCCCTTACAAATACCTAGAAAACAAATGGTTAACATTTTTATTGAAAACTTGCATCCCAAAATAGCCCTGCATTTACAATTACAATGTGTCACAGCATTTGACAAAGTCATTGAAAGAGGGTTAACCATTGAAAATGATTTAATTTTAGAAGGGGTAATAAAAAGTTATAAAAACCAAAAAAATAATAACCAAACCAATGAATAATTGAAATATTTTTCTAAAAATAAAAATTTTGTAAATGATGGTGTAACTGACAGCAAACATGCCCAAAATATACAAAATACACCATCACATAAGACACAACAACAAGGTGCCACCAAGACTCTAACTAAGTTCCCCAAGGAAAAGGAAAACAAAATAATCAATCGAAACGTAAGTACACCCCTTTAGGAGAACCTCTTGATGTCATATTTCATAAATTGGCACAAGAAAACTTGATTAAATTCCCAATCACTACACCTCTTGATGTAAGCAAACCCAAAACCTAATGGTATAGGGAAGATGAATATTGTGAATAAAACAACATCAAAGGACATAACACCATCAAATGTATGAGATTTAAGAGTTACATCCAAGGCCTTATTGACAAGGGATAGATTAAAATTCAAAATCAAAACTCCCCAAATTAAATTCAAAATTAAAACTCCCCAAATGAGATACATATCCCTTCCCACAACATAATGATGGGAAATCCTCATATAATAGTGTTTCATAGACATACACCAATAGTTCCAATCTATCCTCACATGACACAATCATCGGCTGAATTGAAAAATGCAACACCATAACTATAAAAGCACTTGATTGTGCCATCACAACCTATCAAGGCCAAGTCAAAATACTAAGAGCATCATCTTCACCATCTACTCCATCAAACACCAATAAATATAATATCATTGAACACCTTGGAAAAAACCATCACAAATTTCCATCTTAGAACTCCTTCACACTTCACCCATGCATAAGGAAGCCCTTTAGAAATCTCTTCAAGAATCTAGAGTACTAAGTGATATAAATGTTAATCAGATCCAAGCTATAATTGGACACCTTTCATCCACACATCAACTATCATTCACTAATAATTACTTCCATTGTGAAACACCTCACAATAAACCACTACACATTGAAGCCATTGTCCACAAATATAACATTAAAAGAGTCCTAATAGATGGTGAATCCAACCTAAATTTATGTATATTAAAATTAATAAAACAATTGGGTTATTAAGATGATGTCATTGATCCCCATAAGAAAATAACCATAAAAAGCATATGATGATGTAGAAAGGGATTCAAAAGGTACCATTAAATTACCTATTCAATTTAGGCTGGACATTATGAAAACAACATGTCATATACCTGACCTTGACCTACCATACAACATCCTCCTTGGATGACTATGGATACATGCCATGCAAGCCGTCCCATCCACCTACCACTAATGCCTAAAAGTGTCCCATAATGGAATAGAAATCACCATTCCTGTCGACCCACAACCTTTCCAATATTGTAAAATATTAGAAGGAAAATACAAAATCTAACATCATTTTCCCATTAATGATGAAACCTCCACTTGATCCACCTACATTAACCCATTTGCATTGCAACCATCATCAACAACACCTTCCATTTTTTAGGGCAAGGTCAAGATAACTGATAAAGGATGTGGAGAATATGGGATTCAAAATTCCTTTTACATAGGAAAACTCCCTACCTCTCCATGATCATATGGCCATGTACTTAGTTTAAAACCAAAATAAACCTTCAAGAACTTCAATAAATGGGGATTGCTAGACAAAGAAGAGTTGGGCCTAGAAATGGATGTTTCTTCACGATTATATAGAGAAGAAAATGAGCTTCCCACCCTTGAGACTCATAGGTATCTTAAAGGAAATAAATTATACAAGAACTAGGGATACAAGGGAAAAGGATTAGGGGCACAAGAGAAACAAATCATGGAGCCTATTTAGCTTCCAGAATATAAGGACCATCAAGAACTTGGATTTTTGGAAACTGAATTGGTAACCATAAAACCCCAACATACTCATGATAAGGGTGGTAAGACTTATACTAATAAGAGTTCTTAGGAGGAAGCCATTGAAGAGTCCTTCTAGATCATCACTAAACTTTTCAACATTGATCACATATACACCATTTCATCCTCCATTGAACTTCAAATTTTATATCCTAAATTGATTGATTGGGACCAACAAGGACCTCCCATCTAAGAAATATTCCAAAATGGTGAAGAAATAGCAAAAATCATGGGAGTTTGAGACCACCTCCCATCAGGAGATCATAATCAAGATAACCAAATCACACTACATAAAGATTCTTACTTTGGGGAACAAATCATTTGCCTCAATCATAAACATAAAAAAGGAAAAATAAAAAAATACCTTAGTGAAAACCTTGATGAGACACTTTTGGATCATGAAAAAGTAAAATTAAAAGATGTATCCTTTGATGAAAACCTTTCTAAGGCATTGGAGGATGAGTAACTTGATTCAATCACCAAGCATTATGATACATCTACTATGGTGATCAAATATATCATGGACATCAACTTGGGATCAAATGAGGAACCTAAAATCACCTATATTTCCAAAGAGATAGATGAAACATTTAATGAAAAACTGGGAGATTTCTTCAAAAAAAGATCCAATAATTTTTCTTGGATGTACAAGGAATTCCAGGATTGGATCCATCCCTTGTAGTACATCATTTTTTAGTTTATCTAGATGCAACACCCATCAAGAAAAAATACGTAAAATGCATCCTTAAATAGCTCTTTTAGTAAAGGTATAATTACAAAAACTCTTGGAGGCTAGATTCATTAAGCCTATTGATTATCTTGAATGGGTGTCCAATTTTGTACCAATTGGTAAGCCCGCTTGGGGCATCCAAATACACAAATATTTAAGAGATCTCAATAAATAATGTTGAAAAGATGAGTTTCCATTGCTAAATATTGATATGATTGTAGATCTTACTATTGGACATGTGAGATGTTATCCTCATGGGTGGATTTTTAGGCTATAATAAAATATGCATTGTTAAAGATCAACAAAAAAAAACTTTAATAACTCCATGGGGAACATTTTGTTACCAAGTAATTCCTTTTGGACTTAAAAATACTAGAGCAACATATCAAAGGGCAATGACTGTTATCCTCCATGACATGCTACATGACATTCTAGAAGATTATGTGGATGAACTTTTAGGAAACTAAAAAATAAAGGATGGGGACATTAAAGTACTTGAAAGAATATTTGATCATCTAGAAAAATATAAATTACAACTTAATCCCAAGAAATGTGTGTTTGAAGTCTCATCTGGAAAGCTATTGGGCTTTATTGTTTCACACAAAGGAAATGAAGAAGATCCCACCAAAATAAAACCAATAAGAGAAATTCCTCCACCAAAGAACATAAAACGACTTAGAAGTCTTCAAGAAAAGCTACAAGAGCTTCAAATATTCATTGAATAGTTGGCTGATAAATGTCAACCATTTTCCCACTTACTTCGTAAAAACATCACATTCAATTGGGACAACAATTGTCAACAAGCTTTCTAGTAATTGAAGGATTATCTTGTAACATCAATAGTCCTAGTACCTCCAAAAATATATGAAACACTCCTCTTGTATATATCAGCTACTCAAATGGAATTTGGGACATTGTTGGCTTGACATGATGACAAGGGGAAGGAAAGAGCCATATACTACATATCTCGCACACTAGCTAGAATTGAGTTGAACTATACATCAATAGAAAGAGCATGTTTGGTTGTGGTATTTTGTGCTAAGAAACTACACATTATATGCTCAATCATAATACTCAACTCATCTCAAAAGTAGATTCATTAAAGTACCTGCTTTCAAAGGTAACTCTTCAAGGACTAATTGCTAAATGGATCATGGTTCTTCTAAGTGAATTTGGCTTGAGTATGTAGACATAAAAGCTATTTAAGGAAAAGTGGTTTCCAATCTTCTTGCTAAAGCTCCTTTATAGGATAATCACCAATTGTTGACAGAATTTCTTGATGAAAACTTCTTAACCATAGAAGAATGAACATGGTGGAACCTATATTTTGATGGATCTTTCACACAAAATGGGTTGAGGGCAAGGATAATTTTTGTCACACCTGAAGGAGACTACATCCCTAAGTCCTACCAAATCACATTTCCTTGAAAAATCAATATAGTAGAGTATGAGGCATTTATAACATGACTTAAGCTTTCCATCCAATGGAATGCAAAACTACAAGTATATAGTGGCTCCTAGTTAGTCACCAAACAAGTAAATGATGAATATCAGAAAAAGGATGACAAGCTATTGCTTTACAAATGTATGGTGGATATCTTCAAGGAGTAATTCACACAAATATAGTTTGATCAGATACCAAGGGTAAAAAATAAAGCACTAGATTCCATGACTACCATTGGTTTCCTTGTTGATGTACCACAAAACAATCAACAATATGAATTCTTAATAGAACAAATTTTGGTTCCTCCTTATGATATTCCTGAATTTGAAATGATTGGTGACATTGTTGGTCCTAATTCTCCATGGTACCAATAAATATATGAGTATCTATAAAATAACACCATCCCACTCAACCTTTCATCCTTGCAACACCAATCATTTATCTGTAAAGCATCTTGTTTCACTATTTTTGGAGACACTCTTTATCGCTGCTCCTTTGATAGAACCCTCTTGAGATGTTTAGACTTAGCAGAAGCTCAAACTACCCTAAATGAGATACATCAAGGTATTTTTCAGGCCCATTCTAGTTGACCAACACTAGCTAAGAAGTTGTTGCATACAAGATATTATTTGCCCACAATGGAACAAGATGCAATTAATTTGGTGGTAGTATACAAACCTTTTCAACAACATGGTGACTTGATTCATGCACCATCACAAGAATTTAAGCCTATTGTTACTACGTGGAATTTATCATGATGGGGGTTAGACCTCATTGGCAAGATACAAACCATGTCATCAAATGGTCATAAAGTCATAATCACCGTCGCTGAGTATTTTACCAAGTGGGTTAGGCTATACCTATGACCTATGTTATAGGGAAATAGATTTCCACATTCATACTCCATTACATCATTTTTCACTTTGGAATTCTTGCTTCCATAGTCATAGACAACTGAAGTCCCTTGAAAAAAAAAATTTTCATAATCTGTAAAAATAATTCCACATCCAACATCATTTTTCTACTCCATATTATCCACAAGGAAATAGCTAGGCTAAGGACACAAATAAAACAATCTTAAAAATCCTAAAGAAAATGGTCAAAGAAGTTGGTCATGATTAGAACATACAACTTAATCCTACCCTATGGGAATACTGTACTAGTATTCGTACACCTACTAGAGCCACTCACTATTCCATGATATATGGTGTTGAATAAATCTTGCCAATAGAGGTTGAGCTCCCATCATTGAGAATTTCTTTACATCTTATCGATGATGAAGAATATCGCGTAGCACAACTTCAACAGCTGGAGCTTCTAGATGAAAAATATTTAAATACCCTCAATCACCTCAGATATTATCAAAATAGGCTTCACAAGAATTATAACAAGAAGATCAAGTCCTGAGATTTTTCTATTGGGATCTAGTACTTTTAAAGGAAAATCAGTGTAACCTACAAGAATGTGAAAAGAAGGGAATGTTCGAACCTAATTGGCTAGGCTCGTACATCAAGAAAAAATATGGATCAAGGGCATCAGTTTGCTAAAATGGAGGGAGATCCCCTTGAAGAGCCCATGGATATCCTCCATCTCAAAAATTCATTTGCATAAGAAGAACAAAAAAAAAACAAAAAAATACAAAAATACGAAGAAAAAAAAAAATTATAAAAGAAAAAAAAATAGTAAAGGGAAATAATTTGTCCAATGGTGAAAACCACTTTGTGGAGCCTTGGGAAAGTAACATGATGAAAACTTGGCAAATAGGCACCATGTGTAGGGTCATTTCCACCATCTATTAGATCACTTCTTTCTTCAATCTACAATAAATCCATCCATAATAAATCCACCCACCCTATCCACTATGGATTGGAACACATAACTTGATTCCAAAGAGCTTCCCACCATCATATGCGCATCACATAGCATCTTCCCACTCCCCCCTTGATATCACTCAACCCATTAGGACTAAAAATCATATTTATTATTTTTTGCATTTGATTTCATAAAGTGCATAAATTCATATGATCAGATTCATTTCATAACTCATGATCCCATGACTATGGCCTTTGACACATAAGAATCCCCCTTATAATAGTTTAGCAAAAACTATAAGAACAATTGATCCTTATCAGGAAGATCATGTGCATATCTTTCTGATCAACCAGTCATAGCTCTTCATTAGAATATTTTCTACAAATTGGGAAGAGGTGAATCAAGTTACCACAATCAAAGACCCTGAAGATAACATGTGTGCATAATCGGGAAGAAAGTGCATAACATTTCACCAATGAAAATTATCTGAAAAATTAGGCTCGTCATAGGGATATTCTCAAATCATACCGATTTCGTTTGTCACACTGATTGAGATCTCAATGGGAAGAAACATATATACGTTTGTTGATAAAACAGGAGAACAGTTGTATCAGAGAGACGTGTATGGCTAGAGTAAGTCCCTCAAATCTCTCCGACCATATGGGTTATGTTGATGAGAGAATTTTTTGGTGAAAGTCTCATTGACTTATCCCAACAAAAAAAGAAAAAGAGGAAATACATTGGGGAGACCAATTACATCAGAAAGGCATTCTATTATCTTAGCGATGGTACATGTTAGCCTGATGGTAACATGGAATGACCACAATTTTTCAAAATGACACCAAATGACGATTAAAGGAATTTCTAATGGTCCATACCACCTTCATACCAACTAAACTTCATAATGTTCTCCACAAAATGATAAGAGTTGAAAAGAAAGAGAAAAGGCAGTTGTACAATATTGGTGAGAGTATTAAGTGGTCTTCCTGACTAAATATGATAACTAAAAGGACACTTCATATTAAAGGACATTCAGTTATGTGTTGGTGATCAGTTATGAATGTATAAAGAAAGATGGCACCAAATAAAACACACAAATTGGCTTGAGACCAAAGGGGTTTCACCGATGCTATCATCTTGTATCACTCTGACATTTGAAAATTCAAAAACCCTATTGCATTCATTTCCAATGGCAGACATTAATGGCTACATGAACAAACCTCATATGAATGTCTCTGATTGAAAAGAAATTGAACCAAAAGAATTTTTGTAAGTTGTAGTAAGGAAGGATGGGAGATCAAGTGGGAATCAAGGAATTCAGTGCACCTAGAGACATACGAGTAAGCATACAAAGTATCCCTGCAATTGATAGATTATAATTCAATTCTACCATCTTCTAGAGAATTAGAATGGAAGGTTCAAGTTTTGCAAAAACAAAAAATAGGAAGCAACAAGGTGAAAGTAGCCAGTCCAAAAGTAAGAAGCATAAAACTAAAATGGGGTTGGAATCTAAAACAAAAGAATAGAAACTAAAACAAGACCTCATTGATCAATTTCTTGGTTCAGGGCCAAAAGCTAGAAGTTTTACACAATTGAGGGCTGATGTAGAAATATTAGAGGATAAATGCAAACATGTAGGTGATGTGTGCACCCCCATTAGGAGATATGAATTGTTCATGTTTCATTATTATCAGAGAAGTAGTTTTGAAGTAGTATGTAACCCTTGGAATTTCAATTTGGGAAAGTTGGTTGTTCCTAATTTCAATGTGAATATAGACCTCATAAAACTTTTGGTCAATCATTATAACCCAAACCTTAAAGCCATTTGCAACCCACAAGGAGAACCTTTCATACATATATGCAAAATTGCACTTTGTGAAGTTTTCAGCCTAGATGATACATGTGATCAAGCTATAGTGCATGAGGATTTAGAAAAGAAATACTAGAGGATGGATACTACCAACAAAGGATGGAGGTTACCATCACATAGGCCTAGAAAAGATGGAGACCTAGTACCACTTGAGGATGGTGATGGACCTCCCTTTCATGTTGATTTTTTCGAGCCCTATCTAAAACAAACTTACTTCTCAGTGGGTGAAATAATTGGAACACAGGTCTATGAAATCATGTCTATAGGGCCAATTGTGATTTTTGTAGAAATACAATGCCACATTGCAAGACCTTTTGATTATTCTTCACACATTTCCAGAGGGATTGACTCAAGGATAATGGTCATCAAGAATGAATCTCCCACACTACACTTTAAACATTATTCCCTTCTCATGCACATGATATTTTACCATGCGAAAGAGTTAGGAATATGGCTAGACGAATTAAGGATTACATAGTTGGATAAAGAGGGGAAACCATTACCAATACAATTGTGGACTTCCATTTGGGACAATAGATTTATCAATTCCAAATATGTTTATTTTGAAGAAAACTTTGTCAAGACACTATGCAAGTTTTATAATCACCCTTGTGATTATTCATTGTCTAATGAGACCAAAAGATTTTTAAGGCCTAAGGATTTTAATGGACCATTGACTATAAGTCACAATTGGGGTGGCTGGTATTGCTATGTTTATTCCACTATGATCAAGGTTTACAGTTTTAAAGATACACCTTTCCTATTACCTAAAACTATACCAAAAAAAATTACATATCTAGAGATTGTCAGGAAAATGGATTATTCCAATGTCATGAACTTGAGTGCATATGAAAAATAGTCATTCATGCCTAGTACATTGCATTTTGCATATTTTATTGTGGTGTCAAAAGAAGGATATGATCTCATTTTGGATAAATTGTAACATTTCAACATGAAGAAGGTTGCACCAAGGAAAGGATTTTATCCTGAAGGTTTTATTGATTTTACAAGGAAAAAATAGAATTTTGGTGGATATGTTCATATACCATATCCTCATGATGATATTATCAGAAACATGGAAGAAACGGAGGTTGAATTGGAAATTGATAATTACAATAAAGAAATTGAACAAAAGATGAAGGAAATACATGAAGCAAAAATGTTATCCTTTGGTAGTGAGAAATCTTCTGATGAAAATGAATCCCAAAGCCAACCTGATAAGATCCCCAAGCTGAGGATTGAAGAGTATCAAACTCCAAACAGAGAACAAGAAGTTGGGGAATCATCTGATATATATACTAGGCAATTGGCTTATAAATCATTTGTCTCAAATGACCATTTCATTAAGTCTCCTGAGTTTAAATCTTTCTTGTACAAATAAAAAGGAAATAAAATAAGGGAATTAGTTACAGACATCACATCTAGCAATGAAATCATGTTGTTGAACACATTGAAGGTGGATTTAGAGAATGAAATGAAGAACATGACTCCAGAGAAAGGAAGAAACTTATTAGAGGAGTTTAGTGTGATGATCTTTCCTAGTTTGGACTTAAATTCTACTGTTATTTTTGATAGTTTTTTGCACAATAAGGATGCCAAACACAAGCTCAATCCAGAAGGGGTAACAAAGATGTACACTAGGTCAGGATATAATCTTGATGAGAATTCTCTTAAGATCTGGGCTCTATACCCCTGACATAAGAAGTCTAGAATTATTGATATAGAGAAAAAATTTGGTCATGTGATGACATTAAAAGTGGGTGAAATTGATCCTATGGTCACAACTGATATTGGTATAAATGTAGCCAAATTGAACAAGGTGCAAATTAAAATGTTGATTAAAGAAGAAGATATATAAAAGTAGAACAATGAAAGGATGCTCAAAGAAAAGGATTTTCTAAAAGACTTAGTTAAGGACACATTCAAAGAATCCACTAAAATGTTGACTTGGGGAGAAGGTTCCCAATAAAAGGAAAAGTGTGAGGAATTACATATGAGTAAGCTATAGATGCACACTCGAGTGATCAAGGCCAGGCTTGTAAAAATTTCCACAATACTCCAGAAGATTCACACTAATCTAATGATTTGGATAGACAAGTTTTGGGTAACTTGTAAAAGTTACACTACCATTCAAGAACATAAGATGATAAATGACAAGCTTCAGGAAAAGCTCTAAGAGATACAAAATAGAAACACTTCTGACACTAGAGCCATTACAGCTGGTAAGGACATGGTAAGGAAACATAAAGAATTTATAAAGGAAATTCAAGTAGATGACAAGAAGTTTATTGATGCTTCAAAAGAGGGTGTTCCTACATTGTTCAATGATAATGGAGAACTAAAAAGTCAAAATGAATTGATGATAGAGTGTAGACTAATACTACAGGGGGCCTTGGAAGCAACTAAGAATGAAGATTCAACACTAGAAGAGGCCTGTGAGCATCTGGAAAGGATGATTATCATGGAAATTGTTGTGAGGAATGTTGTGGAGGATGTTGATATGCAATTGAGTCAAGAGTACCTAGATCATATTACACAAATTCATTTGTGGCTTATTAAATATTAATTGTTAATGTTTTATGTGTTGTTAATATTCCAAAAGACACTTATGAAGAGGTATACCCTCTTCAATATATTGTTATATAAGTTGGACATTTGATGATTTAAGAGTAAGAGAGAAAATAGAGAATAGAGATATACAAAAGATACTTTCATAATATTTATCATGTAGATTATACTATAGAGGACCATGATGCATGCATGAATTTTGGAACAAATCAATAGAAGATCTTTGATGGTGTGTGACCTCATATTGGTGTCTATTGTTTGTTAATTTAAAAAATTATTTGGATGTCTCCACATTGTTATTTCTTTGCTATTTAAATTTGTGTATGCAAGTTGATATTCAATTTCATCAGACACATTTTCTCTTATTGTGTAATCAAGTTAATTGGTTTCCATTAAAGAATTAAAATCCTTTTAATTGATTATAGTAACTTGGAAGTAACATTTGGATGTGTAAGAAGAGCCATCTAATTGATAATATTTTCATACTATCTCCATCTCGATATTATCTTGTTATTCAAACTGAGGATATACTTCATTTGTCAATACACATTTTCTATCATTGTGTGATTCTTTTAATTGGTTCCTTCAACGAAGGATTAAAATCCTTTTAAATAAGTCATAATAACCTGATAGGATCGATTGGATCAATAAGTAAAGTCTTTCAGTCACATTCTTGCATGTTTATATAAAGTATAAACAAATATAAGTGCCAAACAAATAGAACTATAACCAATAATGTCACCTATCATAAAAATTTATTGACTCTACTTACCAAATAAAGCACTAGTCCACTTCACATTTCATTATATCTTACTTATCCACTTTTATATTCTAAATTTCCAATTATTACATTAGGAGTAGGAGTAGTTAACAAGCCATCATCTATCCTATAGTTTATGGCACTAGGGATAGATCCTTAAATACAAATAAGTCACACAATTTTCTTTAGATATCAAGGTCCACCCGCCTAGGTTTAGCAGAGCCTAAAGTGTAGGGAATCATCAATTGTATAGGTTAACTCCATTTGTTGGTTCAAAAATGTTGCAAGTCTAATCATAGAACCTAGAATCCTCTTAGGATTTGTCACCAGCATTTTTGAGATCCAACATATTGGCGACTCCACTAGGGAGAAGATAATTTTGAACCTTAATCCTTCCATCATAGAGTCATTCCAAAACATCATAAAAAGGTGAACACTCTGCTAGGAAGAAACACTATAATTTTCCTACTTATGAAAAGTAGGTGGCAACTTTGAAAGATTTTATGATCGATAAAGTAAACAACAAAATAGAAAGGATAAATGATAGACACCAGAGATATTTTATATCATCCAACATGAATGAAATAATATATTTGCACTAAGAGAGTCATAAGAAGAGCATTGTTAGGTATATAGATAAGCATGGATCTCCTCATGGAAAAAATAACACAAATATGGGTGAAATAGTATCCAAACAACTAGAGGATAATGTGGACACAACAAAGCAGACTTTCACAACATTTAACTCTCCACTTCACCCTAACTGTGAAAATCCCTCAACACCACTTGAGAGAAGCAATGTAAATGATAATATCCTCAATTTTGGATTAGACCCTCAAAAGGAGAATGAGTTTGAGGAACAACTGGAAGAAGAAAGAATGTGGAGACAAGAGGAGTATGATAGAGGATTTTCATCACAACAAGGACAAGAAAACCTGGAGGGTTTCATTCATCATACTACCATTGGCTTTGATGGTATGACTAACCAAGAGATTGAATTGCATATAGAGTGGAAAAAACAACTCAGAATGAGACAACAATTGATACAAGAAAGCCAAAAGCTTGATCAAAAATTGGCACAATTAAACATCCAACCATCAAAACCTCCAAAATATATCCCTCCACATAAATAAGGTGGAAATCTCAATTCATAGGGGATATCTCATAATACCAGTGGCAACCCAAGACAACACAACATAATGTGCCATTACAAAGGTCCCATCCCCCAAATGCTAGTAATATTCCCAAATACTATCCACCACTAGGCCATCAATATGCCCCACAACATTAGCAACATGTGCCATATCATAATGTATAGCCTCAACAACACATCCAATATAATGTTTATCATCAACCTCAATATGGATAACAATACCACCCCAATCCACCACCTCTAAATTTGCACCCACAAAACCCTATGAGCACATGTAGACAATTTGATTTAACAGGGCACCAATTACATCCACACCCAATTGACAATAATTGGAGAAATACAGTTGCCAAATTCACTGGGTATAATGTGATATCAGCTGAAGAACATCTCAGAAATTTCAATGCCTTTATACAAGATATTGGTATGGAATATGGGGATGTAAATATGAGATTATTCATGATGTCCCTAGCTAAAGATGTAAGGGATTTGTTCAATGGTCTACCTAATGCTTCAATTGATTCTATAGCAAACTTTTAGAATGAATTTCTAGAACAATATGGGAATTAGTGTGCTCCTGAGTTCACCCTTCATGAATTGATAAGTATTCAAAAATAACAAAATGAGTCAATTTATGACTTCAATCAAAGGTTTTCCAAACTATACAAAAAAATACCACATGGATCCAAATTGATTGATCCAACAACCTTAAGTATCTATTTAAAGGCCTTTGATCCAAAAATAGGTTATGAACTTCAAAAAAAATGCCCTAGAAGTTTAACTGAAGCACAAAAGATAGCACTAACCATTGATAACAATAGAAAGGCTGAAGGGATCACTAGGAAAAGGGAAAACCTTAGAGCTCCCCAAAATTGTAACAATCCCTAGAATAAGCAAAAGAATTCATACAAAAATGAAAGACCAAAATTACATGATATTCCATACAACACAAATTGGAAGGATGGAAAACCCATAACTGATAGGCTGAAGTATAAAGAAACCCCTAATCCCTTAAAGAAAAAAGGATCCTACATGGTTAATAACAACCATTGGTGTCAAGTTTGCAAGCCACCTCATTCCCCAGATCATTGTGTTGTAGCACAATCAATATAAGAAGAAGAAATACTATATGACAATGAAGAGGAAGCTCATACAATATATCTAACTTCACATACCCTTCATCTGGTTGAATGAGAATATTCATCCTCAGGAGATGAAGGCTATGAGTATGATGTAAATAACCAGAGGTACAATATTCACATGGCAAAAGAACATGTCTTCTTTGATTAGGATAATGAAAGTAACGATGAATCACATCCTCCTTATACCTAATTCAAGTAAATATAAATTGAGGAGGCCAACTAAGGAAGAGATCAAAGAGTTAACCATTGTTGTAGTAGATCAGGCAAAAAGCAACTATAGGCTAAGAAACAAAATGAAAAATGCAAATGAAGGAACACCAAGAGGATTGTTTGTGAAAGATAAAGAAAAAATGAAAGAAAAACCAAAGAAGGTAGAGAATAAGGAGATTAATAAGAATGAGCAAAGGCTTGTTCCTAAAGCAGAAGAAAAGGACTTATACAAAGACAAATAGAAACATGATGAAACAAATAAAAAGGAGAAATAAGAAAGTAAAGGAGATCCACTAGAACAAAGGAAGATAGCCAAAACAAAAAATGCCTCTTCATTTAATTTCACACAAGAATTGTCTCAAGTGAAAATGTTTGTGCCACTATTGCAAATTATGAAGATTAAAGAGTATAGAGATAGTGCTATTCAACTAATATATAAGGGAACTAATAAAAACAAAAACTTAGAAAACAAAGAAACTACCAAAATTAGTAATTGTAGGCAAGGAAATATAAAAGTCTCTAAAGTTTTTCTTGGTGATATAGTAATGAATCCTCCATAGGTCGATCCATTTTTTACCACATTGCTCATAAACAAAAAATTTGTGAGAAATTGCATAATTGATTCAGGAGCTACTATTAACATCATGCCAGTAGGGTTCATGAAACAACTTGGCATGTGAGTGGAAACTATTGGTGGTAAATACTATGCTATGGATAATAGGCCCATCCCAATGGTAGGAGTCATGAAGGATGTAGAAGTTAAGTTAACTTCCTATCCACAATTAGCATACACAATTGAAATAACTGTAATAGACACACCCCCTCACTTTGGGATAGTCATGTCAAGACAATGGACTGCTTAAGTGGGAGGAAATGTGCAATTTGACTTATCTTATGCCACAATACCAATAAACGATGAAGATGTTAAATTGTATAGAGAATCAAGAGTGAACCAAATTATGGAATATGTTGATCGAAATCAAATGAATTTCTTTTGTGATGTGGACTTAGGAAGCTTTAGAATAGAACATTCATAACCTGAATTATTGAACACTGATCCAATTGATAAGGATGTCTCCAAGAATGAGCATGGTGTATGGAAAATGTATTTTGATGGAGCATGCAGTAGAGAAGGTAATGGAGTAGGAGTGCTTTTCATCTCACCTAAGGGTACAACATTCAAATATTCATTCTTGCTGACATTTGAATGCAAAAATAACAAAGCAGAGTTTGAGGCCTTGTTGATTGGATTGAACATGGCTACCAAACATAAAATTAAACTACTCAGTATTTTTGGAGATTCTAAGTTGGTTATTTCGCAAGTGAGATCAAATTATTCTACAAAAAACAAAAGGATAAAGTAGTACAAAAATGTTGTATGGGACACCATTGAATTGTTTGATGCTTTCTCTACTAAATGGATAGATAGGTCCAAGAATTTAATGGTAGACTTCTTGGCGAATGTAGCTTTGAAGAAAGATGATGTCACTCTGGCAAAAATTTTGCAAGTTGAGCTCAAAACAAGACATTGATTTTAATGCATTTGTGGAAGAAGTAGATGGAAAAAAAACTATATTTGAAAAGGAAGTTGTTCAAGTCAAGACTAATAAGATTCCTAAGGGACTTGTGGCATTGGAGACGGTGTTTGATGGAAATGATCGAGCCCTTATGAAACAAACACCAATAAAAATGGAAGATATTGAAGAAATCAACTTGGGCACTGAATTGGCACCAAAAAAGGTGTACATTGGGAAAAAGAGAAGACCAACAATCAGAAAGATGTTGATTGCATTACTAAGGAAATATAAGTATGTTTTTGCATGGTCTTATGATGATCTTAAGGATTATAGAGAAGATTTGTTCCACATGAAATCCCATTGAAACTAGATGCAAAACCTTTCAGATAGAAAAAAAGACCCATAAATCCTACCTTCGAACCTAAAATGCATGAGGAACTTATGAAGCTTAGGGAAGGGGGTATCATCAAGCCTATCAGACATTCATCTTGGGTCTCTAATTTAGTACTTTTTAGAAAGAAAAATATAGTGGAGGACACAAATGGATATTGGTAGCCATAGACTACTTCACAAAATGGGTAAAAGCTATACCTACCAAACAAGAAACTAGTAAGGTTGTAACAAAAAATTTATTGGAAAATATCATCACTAGATTTAGAGTGTGAGAAAGAGTTATAACTGATAAAGTGATGTGCTTTAGGTCAGATGAATTCAAGGGATTTTTCCAATCCTATGGTATAGTAATCTCATATTCTTTACCATATTATCCACAGGAAAATGGGCAATAACAAGAGCATCCTGAAGATCATAAAAAGAATGTTGGATACTAACAAAAAGGCCTAGGATTCCAACTAGGAACTAGCCTTATGGGTAGATAGAGTCACTGTAAAGAAGGCCATCGAAAAATCACCTTTTGAACTTGTGTATGGGACTCAAGCTAGGATCCCTTTGCATAATTTATTACTAGTATGTAATTTCATCTTGCAGGAAGATTTAGACATTCCCGAACCTATGGAAGAGAGGATAGAGGAGTTAATGAAAATTGATGAGGTTAGGAACCAAGCCCGACAACACAATAAGAAGAAACAATTATAGATGAAATACTTATATAAAAAAAGGGCTAAAATAGAAAATTTGAAGTAAATGACATGGTTCTCATGTGGAATGCTAGGAGTCAAGACAAAGGGAAGCATGGAAATTTTGAAGCTCTATGGTTAGGAACATTTGTCATTATTGGAAAGGCTGGTGAAGATTCATATTATCTCTAGAACATGATAGGATAAGAAGAAGAATTGCTAGTACATGGGCAGTTCTTAAAGAACTTATTTTCTTGAAGAACATAAAGGATATTAAGAATTGCTAGTGCAAGGAAAATTCTTGAGAAACCTCTTAAAATAATTATTTTCGATGCAAAGTAGTATAGGATTCCACTCTACCTCCATTTCCCACCATTCCTAAATTCACTTCTATTTCCATGCCATAAAAACAAGACATTTGGCCTACTTCCCCAGAGACCTGGATTCTTGCTATACCCATAAGGGGTATACATCCCCAGTCAGAGCCATTGTTCGGACTAAAAATCCTATTCATTATTTTTTGCATTTGATTTCATAAAGTGCATGAATTCATATGACTAGATCCATTTCATAACCCATGATCCCATGAATATGGCCTTTGACACATAAGAATCCCCTAATCATAGTTGAGAGAAAACTATGAGAACAATTGATCCTTATTGGGAAGATCATGTACATTTCTTTCCGATCAACAAGTTGTAGCCCTTCATTTGAATATTTTTTACATATCGGGAAAAGGTGAATCAAGTTACAATGATTGAAGACCCTGAAGATACCATGTGTGCATAATTGGGAAGACAGTGCATAACATTTCACCAATGAAAAATTATCGAGAAAAGCAGGTTGGTCGGAGGGAAATTCTCAAATCATATCGAGTTCGTCTGTCACATCGATCAAGATCTCACCGAGAAGAAACATATATACTTTCATTGATAAAACATGAGAACAATTATATCAGAGAGACATGTATGGTCAGAGTAAGTCCCTTAGATCTCTCTGACCATGTGGGTTATGCCAATGAGAGAAGTTTTTGAGGAAAGTCTCACTCACTTATCCCAATGAACAAAGTAGTAGAGGAAATACATCAGGGAGACCAAGTACATCATAAAAGAATTCTATTCTCTTAGCGATAGTACATGTTAGCCTGATGGTAACATGGAATGACCACAATTTGTCCAAAAGACACCGAGTGATGATTAAAGGGAATTCTAATGGTCCAAACCACCTTGATATTGGGTAAACTTCATAATGTTCTCCATGAAATGATAAGAGTTAAAAAGCAAGAGAAAAGGAAGTTGTACAATATTGGTGAGAGTATTAAGTGGTCTTCCCCACTAAATATGAGAACCAAAAGGGTATGTCTGCAGAATCATCATGGAAAAATAGGCCCTTAAGTGGCAAAAAATTTAGAAAAATCAGAGTTAGGAAACTTGGCGTAAAATTTGAATAAGTTATCTATATTATTTCAAAAATATGTAACAATAAAATTTGTATAAATTGAATGTAGTTTCTAAACTACTAGGTTTGTTTTAAAAAATAATAATCTGTTTGGTGAAAAATTTGAAATTCAATGCAAGTGGTACTTAAATTTCAGGTAAAATAAGAAGTAGGTGTTTGTCTGACCACCCCTCACCACAATAAAATGATAATATGTTTTTATAAGATTTTAGAAATAAGTAGAGGACTCATGCCCCGATGTGATGCATATTTTTTTGTATTTTTCCAAGTAAATAATTAATTATGAACTTTTTATTACAAATTTTTAAAAAATATAAAACTCATATGTCCGGAATTACCTTAACTTAGTCAAAACTTCAAGAAATTCAATTTTTCATTTTTTAATCCTATAGTATGTGAAGCATAGAATGTGAACATGTTTTGGATTCCAAAAACGTGATACCATTTGAAAGCTATAGGACGCTTTTCAATCCACCCATCAATCTGAATTTAGTCATAATTTGAATAGAAAATGAATAATAATTACTTATTAAATTAAAAATAAAGCATAATTTATATGGGGTGGAAATCTAAGAATCTCCCTTTAAAAACCCTTTTGTTTCATCAATTTTGGGTAAAAAAATAGTTGTCAACAACATATCCATCATATTGCCACTTTTGGCCCAACACGATCCCTATATTGGCCAAAAGGACACTTCATATTGAAGGACATTCAGTTATCTGTTGGTGATTAGTTATGATTGTATAAATAAAGATGGCACCAAATAAAACACACATATTGGCATGAGACCAAAGGGGTTTCGCCGATGCAATATTCTTGTATTGCTCTGACATTTCAAAATTAAAAAATCCTATTGCATTCCTTTCCAATGGCAGACATTAATGGCCGCATGAATGAACCTCATATGAATGTCTCTGATTGAAAATAAATTGAACCAAAAGAATTTTCAGAATTTGTAGTAAGGACGAGAGATTGTGTGGGAACCAAGGAATTCAGTGCGTTGAGAGACATACAAGTAAGCATACAAAGTATCCTTGCAATTGATAGATTATAATTCAATTCTGTCATCTTGTAGATAATTAGAATGGAAGGTTCAAGTTTTACAAAAACAAAAAATAGGAAGCAACAAGGTGAAAGTAGCCAGTCCAAAAGTAAGAAGAAGAAAACTGAAACGGGGTTGGAATCTAAAACAAAAGAACGAAAACTAAACCAAGACCTCATTGATCAATTTCTTGGTTTAGGGCCAAAAGCTAGAAGGTTTGTACAATTGAGGGCTGATTTTGAAATATTAGAGGATAAATGAAAACATGTAGGTGATGTGTGCACCCCCATTAGGGGATATGAATTGTTCATGTTTCATTATTGTTAGAGAAGTAGTTTTGAAATAGTCTGTAACCCTTGGAATTTCAATTTGGGAAAGTTGGTTGTTCCTAATTTCATTGTGAATATAGACCTCATAAAAATTTTGGCCAATCATTATAACCCGAACCTTAAAGCCATTTGTAACCAGCAAGGAGAACCTTTCATACATATTTTCAAAATTGTAGTTTTTTAAGTTTTCATCCTAGATGATACATGTGATCAAGCTATAGTAGATGAGGATTTAGAAAAGGAATATTGGAGGATGGATAATACCTACAAAGGATGGAGGTTACCATCACATAGGCCTAGAAAATATGGAGACCTAGTACCACTTGAGGATGGTGATGGACCTCCCTCTCATGTTGATTTGTTCAAGCCCTATCTAAAACACACTTACTTCTTAGGGGGGCAAATAATGGGAACAAATGTATCTAAATTCATGTCTATAGGGCCAATTGTGATTATTGTAGACATACAATGCCACAATGAAAGACCTTTTGATTATTCTTCACACATTTCTAGAGGGATTGATTCAGGGATAATGGTCATCAAGAATGAATCTCCCACAATGCACTTTAAACATTATTCCCTTCTCATGCACATGATATTGTACTATGGGAAAGAGTTAGGAATATGGCTAGAGGAATTAAGGATTACATAGTTGGATAAAGAGGGGAAACCATTACCAATACAATTGTGGACTTCCATTTGGGAAAATAGATTTATCAATTCCAAATATGTTTATTCTAAAGAACACTTTGTCAAGACACTATACAATTTTTATTATCACCCTTGTGATTATTCATTGTGTAATGAGATCAAAAGATTTTTAAGGCCTAAGGATTTTAATGGACCACCGACTATAAGTCACAATTGGGGTGACTAGTATTGTTTTGTTGATTCCACTATGATCAAGGTTTATAGTTTTAAAGATACACCTTTCCTATTTCCTAAACCTGTACCAGACAAAATTGCATATCTAGAGATTGTTAGGAAAATGGATTATTCCAATGTCATGAACTTGAGTGCATATGAAAAACAATCATCCATGCCTAGTACATTGCATTTTGGGGATTTTACTATGGTGTCAAAAGAAGGATCTGATCTCATTTTAGATAAATTGTAACATTTGAACATAAAGAAGGTTGCACTAAGGAAAGGATTTTATCCTAAAGCTTTTATTGATTTTACAAGGAAAAAATAGAATTTTGGTGGATATGTTCATATACCATATCCTCATGATGATATTATCAGAAACATGGAAGAAGCAGAGGATGAATTGGCAATTGATAATTACAATAACGAATTTGAACAAAAGATAAAGGAAATATAGGTAGCATAAATGTTATGCTCTAGTAGTGAGGAATATTCTAATGAAAATGAATCCCAAAGGCAACCTGATAAGATCCCCAAGCTGATGATTGAAGAGTATTAAACTCCAAATAGAGAACAAGAAGTTGGGGAATCATTTGATATAGATACTAGGCAATTGGCTTATAAATCTTTTGTCTCAAATGACCATTTCATTAAGTCTCCTAAGTTTAAATCTTTCTTGTACAAATAAAAAGGAAAGAAAATAAGGGAATCAGTTACAGACATCACATCTAGCAATGAAATCCATTTGTTGAATGCATTGAAGATGGATGTAGAGAATGAAATGAAGAACATGACTCCAGATAAAGGAAGAAAGTTATTAGAGGAGTTTGGTGTGATGATCTTTCCTCATTTGGACTTAAATTCTGCTCTTATTTTTTATATTTTTTTGCACAATAATGATGCCAAACACAAGCTCATTCTAGAAGGGGTAACAGAGGTATATACTAGGTCAAGATATATTCTTGATGAGAATTCTCTTATGATCTAGGCTCTGTACCCCCCACATAAGAATTCTAGAATTATTGATACAGAGAAAACATTTGGTCATGTGATGACATTAAAAGTGGCTGAAATTGATCCTATGGTCACAACTGATATTGGTATAAATGTAGCCAAATTGAACAAGGTGCAAATTAAAATGTTGATTAAAGAAGAAGATATATAAAAGTAGAACAATGAAAGGATGCTCAAAGAAAAGGATTTTCTAAAAGACTTAGTTAAGGACACATTCAAAGAATCCACTAAAATGTTGACTTGGGGAGAAGGTTCCCAATAAAAGGAAAAGTGTGAGGAAATCTGAGATGAGTAGTGTGAGCACTCAAGTGATCAAAGAGCGGGGCTTGACACACACTTTCTACAATACTCGAGGAAGAGCATGTCGATGATTTGGATTGACAAGTTATGGTAACTCACTCCCAAAATTCTACGCCATTCAGAACATATGATGATAAATGATAGGCTTTAGGAAAAGCTCCAAGAGATACAAAACAAAACACTTATGACACTAGAGCCATTACAACTCTTGGGGACCGCGGTAAGAAACATAAAGACATAAGGAACTTCAAGAGTGGATGACAAGGAGTTTATTGATACTTCAAGAGGGTGTGCCTACATTGTTCAATGATAATGGAGAACTAAAAGTTGAAATGAATCGATGATAGAGTGTAGACTAATACTACAAAGGAGAAATTGGAAGCAACTAAGAATGAAGATTCAACTTGGAAGAGGCGAGCATTTTGGAAAAGATGATTATCATGGAGATTATTGTGATTTATGTTGTGGAGGATGTTGATATGCACTTGATTTAAATTACCTAGATCATATTACACAAATCATTTTGTGGCTTATTAGAGATTAATTGTTTTATGTGTTGCTAATGCTCCAAAGACACTTATGAAGAGGTACAAAACCTCTTCAAGATATTAATTATATAAGTTGGACATTTGATGATTTAGGTAAAGATAAAATAGAGAATAGAGAAGTATATAAAAGATACTTTCATAATATTTTATCATGTAGATTATGCAGCAGAGGACCATGATGCATGCATGAATTTTTGGAAAAATCAATAAGAATCTGTGATGCTATGTGATGACTTCATATTAGTGTCTATTTTTTGTGTATCCAAGTTGATATTCAATTTCATCAAACACATTTGTTTTTATTGTGTAATCAAGTTAATTGTTTTCCATTAAAGAATTGGAATCCTTTTAATTGATTACAGTAACTTGGAAGTCACATTTGGATCTATAACAAGATCCCTGTAATTGATAAGATTGTCATACTGTCTCCAACTCGATATTATCTTGTTATCCAATCTGAGGATATACTTCATTTGTCAATACACATTTGTTGTCATTGTGTGAATCTTTTAATTGGTTCCTTCAAGGAAGGATTAAAATCCTTTTAAATAATCCATAGTAACCTGATAGGAATGATTGGATCAATAAGTAGAGTATGTCAGTCACATTCTTGCACGTTTATACAAAGTATAAAGAAATATAAGTGTTAAAAAATTAGAACTATAACCAATAATATGTCACCTATCATAAAACTTTATTCACCCTACTTCCCAAATAAAGCACTGGTCCATTTCACATTTCATTATATCTTACTTATCCACTTTCATATTCTAAATTTTCAACTATCACATTAGGAGTAGGAGTAGTTAACAAGCCATCATCTATCCCACACTTTATGCCATTGTGGATAGATCCTTAAATACAAATAATTCACACAATCTAATTTAGCTATCAAGGTCCACCTAACTAGGTTTAGCAAAGCTTGAAGTGCAGGGAGTCATCAATCATATAGGTTAACTCCATTTGTTGGTTAAAAATGTTGGAATTCTGATCATAGAGCCCGAAATCCTCTTAGGATTTGTGACTAGAATTTTTGAGATCCAACACAATAGACCCACCCATAATGAATAAGCTAGCTTGCATACCATCTATTTTTGGTATAAATCTCACATGACTATTTTACTTTTGGATTAATTTTGGCTAAAAATTTGACCACCCTAACACCACGCAATCAACACAAGAAATGATTTCATAGTTATCATGAAGTAATTTGCACTCCCAGGCATACCATACACATAACCCACCACACTAATGAATTTTATACAATGGTGTTTTTATAAAATGTGAATTGACCACAAATACTATCATCCCATACCTCCCCTTATCCATCCCATCACCCCACCCTATCATGTATAGTGGGAAATGGTCTTCAACTTGCCTAGTTTCTCTTCCATTTGTCACATAATAAAACCCTAAGCTATAATCAAATACAACCCATAGTAAAAAATCATCATCCCAAAGGTACCACCAACATCGCCTCAAGAAAAATAAAGTATGAAGCAAACAACATGCATGCCCACATGGACTCCAAAAGCTAAACTATTAGTGTAATCCCTAAAATAGCCCCACCACTTCGCTTTCCCCCCATCACAATCCCCTCCATATTTTCTCAATAGGATGAATCCTTCCTTGGTTTGGTAACATTTACTAGTCTTATCTTTGGCAAGAGATTTGGATTTTTCCTTTTTTGGTTTTATTGTTGTGATGATGAACCTACAAAGTTACTAAGTCGAGGTCACCTAGATCCTTTCATATCTTAGTGTGTTAATGAAAAATTATGGATTAGATATGGGTCATTTTGTGTGGCATGTTTATGATTATCCTGATTTTCTAATGATCTATGATACCTTTATTAGAGGGGCTAAATTTTTTTGGCTTGCTATACAATACCATCTATGATCCACTAAGGTCATTAGGAATCATTAAGTGATTAGGTATAATCTTTTCTTTATGCATGCTTTTTGATTCTCAAAGACTATGCAAGGTACATAGGTGTACCTCTGGTCATTTATACCATTGGGGCATAATGTTTCTTGCTATATCAAATTTAAGGATTTCTCACAACATTCTCCAACATAACCCCCCTTGTCCCCTTTCTTATTTCCTCACAAAAACTAACCATTACCCCCACCTTTTCCAATCCCCCTTGTCCACTCCTACACACTTAGACTGGAGTACATAATGTATCATGACACAAAAACAAGAAATAACTCATACCTACATTCACATGATTTTCCTAAGGAAAATTTGAGTACATAACTGAAAAAAGGCCATTGATGTGACGTCAAATTCATCAATGCACTAATGACTAAGAGAGACAAAATTATTAAAATGTTGAAAAAGGCAACTGAGAGTGGGGGTGAATTAGTTGTAGCAAATTTAAACCATTAAATCATTCACCTGAACAAATCCTTAACACTACTAAAAATGATTACAAAGGCTCATTACTTGAGAAACAAGGATCACTGTCAAAATGAGGACTCATTGTCTTGATTAGGACTCATTGTCCAACAAGGATAACCACCTGAAGGGCTCACTGCCATAGAGATACAAACAAGACAAAAGAGATATGTTATAGAGAGAAGAAAATCTCAATGCAACAGAGATTTCCACCATAATTTTCTCAACTAGTTGTAGACATGCATGAATGATAGAGTACACCTTTAGCTCACTACATCCAGAAACTCAATATTAGGCTTCACACTGATCTGCCACATTCACATCACACACACTCACTAATTTGCATCAATTTTGCATCTATCTTCTCTATTTATTTGCACTTATCTCTTGTCATTCATTTACCACTAACTCATCTTGTATTTATACCATATTCAACTTTGAAACATATCCAAATTTAGTCATCCATGAATAAATTCAAATTAGGTTGGCACCAAAACATCCTAGGGTGGAATTAGAATGAGGGAAACCCAAACACGTGCTTGATGAAGACCCAAATAGGTCCAACATACTTCATCAACTTTGAAGATAGTGCTCAACACAAGGTTGGCCAAACCAGTGTAAAACAAATAGAACAATTAAGAACAATCCTTCAAGATACTAAAATTATCTTCAACATAATAATAAAAAATTAACTCTAGAAATACAAGTCATAAGACTTTACCAAATAGAAATATGGACCAACAACATTTCTCCCAAACCTCATCCAAAAAAATAGAAAACCACAGTTCACAATTGGTGAACATAACTCGCACTGTACAATGAATTAGAAACCAAAAAATCTAGATATAGTAGCTTCCAAAAAACATGATCAACATATATGAACCACACAAATATAGGAGAAAATCCTGAAGAAAAACCTAGAGCAACCATTGAACATTTGCAACCTTTCTTTAATACAATTTTCCCAATATCCTCAATGTAGACATCTAATAACCTGCATCCATTCCATTAATGACAACAACAACTAGTTGATAAACAATTGACCATTTTACATAAATGAAAACACCTTCATTATTGCAACAATCCACCCCTTTGTCAGTGATGGAAAAAAATGATGTGAAAAACCATCAAAGACAACATATTAGCTCTGAATACACTTCTCAATATTTTTCTTTATGTTTCTCAACCTTAGTAGATAATATTTTTCACATTCTTCATCTCCCCCTTTGATATAAATGGAAAAGGAAAAAGATATTTTACATTGTTTTCCCCTTTTTTATTAAAAAAAAAACTCATACAATGACAAAACATGACACTACTTGCTCCCCTTGAGAGGTAGCCACCAAAAAATCAGTCTAAAAGAAAGATAGATCCATAGATCCACTAGACTGATGCATCTTCGTATACATCTAGTTCAATAAAGGAGGCAAAATGACCCCTAACTTCTCCTGGAGATACTCAAAAGTATCTTTAGGAAAAGCCTTCATAAATATATCAGCAATCTGATCCTTCGTAGGGACACACTCAATTTTTACTTCATTCTCCACAACCTTCTCTCTCAACAAATTATACCTGATAGATATATGCTTTGTCCTTGAGTGCATCACTGGATTCTTTCAAATGTTAATTGCACTTTTGTTATCACAAAAGATAGGAATAGGATCATCATACACCACTATGATATCTTTCAATGTTTGTTTGATCTATAGAACTTGTGTACAACAAGATGCAGTAGCAATATAATCAGCTTTAGTAGTAGAGAAGGAAACTGAATCTTTCTTTTTACTCAACCATTCCACCAATCTGCAACCAAGAAAGAATGAACCACCATTTGTACTCTTTATATCATCTACACATCTAGCCCAATATACATCTATATAAGAAATTTGTATAAAGTCACTATCTCTAAGATACCATAACCCATAATCTAGATTTCCATTCAAATATCTAAATATTATTTTAACTATAACAACATGTGTTTCCTTGGGATCTTCTTGCAATCTAGCAACAAGATAGATAACATGCATAATATCCAGTCTTGTAGCAGTCAAATACAATAGTCCATCAATCATAGATGTATATTTTCTCTGATCAGCCTTAGGTGAATCATCATCTTTACCTAGTTTGCAATCAATCACCATAGGAGTGCATACCAGTTTAGAACCAGCCATCCCAAACTTCTTCATCATCTCTTTCACATACTTAGAATGTGAAATAAAAATTCCTTTCTTTGTTTGATTAATTTATAGTCCAAGGAAGAAATTCATCTCTCCAAACATAGGCATTTCAAATTATTTTTTCATCTCCCCTACAAACATCTTACACATAGTTTCATTTCCTCCAAAAATAATTTCATCAACATATACAAACACAATTCATATTTTGTCATTTTAAATTTTAAAATATAGATTACTATATGTCGTACCTTTGCTAAAACCTTACTAAATCAAATACCTTTCTTTTTCATACCAAGCTCTAGGATCTTGCTTTAATCCATATAAATCTTTCTTCAATCTGCACACCATATATGGTTGATCTGACAACTAAAATCCTTCTGGTTGTTCCATGTATACCTCTTCTTCTAGCTCACCATTAAAAAATATAAACTTGACATCCATCTGATAGACCTTGAAATATTTGAGTATCAAATGCTAAGAACATCCTTATAGCTTCCATTCTTTCCACCAGAGCAAAATTCTCCTGAAAATCTATTCCTTCTACTTGTGAGTAACCTTTGCAAACAAGCCTTGCTTTGTTTATAACCACTTATCCATTCTCATTCAACTTATTTTTGAATACCCACTTTGATCTAATAATGTTTTTTTCTATCGATCTTAGAACCAATTCCCAAGTTTGATTTTTCTCAATTTGCATAAGTTCTTGTTTCATAGCTTCCATCCAATGTTCATCTTTACATGCTTCACTTATATTCTTCAGTTCAATATCAGAAAGTAAACATAGATTTTCCTCACTAGCAACAACTCTACTTCTGGTCAATACTCCTTTTGTCTTGTCTCCAATGATCTAAATTTCTAAGTGATTCTTCTGCACATATCTAGGTGTCTTATGGGACAACATCAGAGATTCTTCTTCTCTTTTATTTTCTTCAGTCTGCTTGTCTTTCTCATCCTTTTCCCATTCTTCCACAATTTCTTCAATCCTTAGGCAATCAAGTTCATCAGATACATATTCATCAACATCAATTGAATTCTTCATTGCTTCATCAACCTTGACATTTTCACTTTCTACAAGCTTTCTGAGTATTTTATTGAAACATCTATAATCTTTGGTTTTAGTAGAGTATCCAAGAAAAATGTCTTCATCACTTCTTGCATCAAAGTTTCCTAAGGTTTGTTCATCTCTTATGATATAACATTTTCTTCCAAATACCTCAAAATACTTAACACTAGGAATTCTTCCACACCATAGCTCATAGGGGGTATTTGTACTATTTTCTCTTGCTTGAACTCAGTAGAATACATAAACAATAGTATGAATAGCTTCTCTCTAGTAAACTTCCTATAAATTAGCCTCAGTAATCATTGATCTAGCAGCCTCTTGAATTGTTCTTTTCTTTCTTTCAACAACTCCATTCTATTGAGGAGTTCTCAGAGAAAATAACTGTCTTTTTATTCCATGCACTATACAAAACATATTAAACTCATGCGAGATGAATTCCCCACCTTTATCTAGCCTTAAGTATTTTATCCTCAAATTTACCTCATTTTCAACCATAGCTTTGAATGTCCTGAATCTATCTAATGCATCAAACTTCTCTCTAAGAAATGTAACCTGTGTATATCTAGAATAATAATCAATCAAAAGCATAAAGTACCTTTCACCTTGTATATTTATCACTCTTGTAGGAACATAAAGGTCTGTATGAATAAAATCTAGTAGTATAATAGTAGATTATTCCTTTGATCTATAATGGCTTCTTGCTTGATTTCAAAATTAACAATTCCTAAAAATAGCATTAAAACATGCTTTATAATCCTTGGTAAATCTCTCATGGCCTGAACTACACTAATACTTTCCAAGTTATCAAAATTCATGTGACAGATTCTTTGATGCCACAACCAAATTTCATTAATTTGAGTCATAAAGCATCATCCATTAGCACCCTTAAGTTGATAGATATTTCCTTCAAATTTCTTTCCTCCAACAATCATTATTCTGGATCCTTTCCTAATCACACATCTCTCATCCTCAAATACAAGATTATATCATTTACTACACATCTTTCTAACAATCAAGAGATTATGTATTAAACCCTTACCATAGTAGACATCATTAGTATTATGATTTCCATCAAAATTTACTGAACCTATCCAATAAATTTTAGCACCAGTATAATCTCCAAACATAACAAAGCCTTCATCATATTTTTCAAGTTTAACAAACTTACTCTTATCACCAATCATGTTATGTGAACAACCACTATCAACAACCCAATAGTTCTTTTCTTGTTTAGCATGTAGGGAAGAGATTATAACACCTTCATTTTTCTCCTTCTCCAGAGGGCATTCCTTCACCTATTTTTTAGAATTAGCATAAGTAGGTTCTTCTTTTATATCCAAGAACAAGCATTCATTGTCACCAAGGTCTCCATAATAAGTTTCCTCATTAGATATACTAGCATCCTCATTCACAAAATATGCTATGTTGATCTTCTTACCTTTCTTTTCATTCTCATTTCTTTGTTGATTCCTCTTAGCTCTTTTCAAACACTTTGCAACATAATGACCTATTCCTCCACAACTAAAGCATTTAAAGGGTAACTTACCTTCATACTTGTTGGAGCCTTTCCTCATCCTTCTCACAAAGTTAGCTTCAACTTCATCAAGATTTTCTTCATACAGATCTTCAAATTTATAGGTTTAAAATCAATCTATGATTTGAATCCATTTAACAAATTCGACTTTATCATCTCATAAGATGTCACAGTTCACAACAATTGAACTTTAGTTTAAGTCTTATAATCTATATTTTCTTCAATAGCACATAAATTTTCATTGTAAGCATTAGGGAGTGTTCTAAGAATTTTCTTTGCAATCTTGGTTTCATCTATAGTACCACCAATTCTTCACATTCCA
>VDFB02137365.1:9522316-9558708 GCA_007258455.2 Sequoia sempervirens | reverse complement strand
CAACCATGGAAGATGTATCACCCTCCATTTCTCTTTTATTTGATCTTGTATTATAGGCTATTGCATCAGTATCTACTTGATTTACACCACAAAATTCCTCTTGACCCCAAATGATAAATGATGAGTCTTCACGTGTATGATTTGGATTACTAGCAGTTGTTTGGTTCATGCAAATATGTTGCTCTGAAGTAGAGGTTTCATTCTGACCTACCAAATTTTTCACAAACTCTCCATTATGAGAAGCATTTTGATTATGATCTTGCTCACAAGGGTAACACCACTCTTGCTCTTGTGCTAGATTATTTTGCACTAGGACCAAAGCCTTATAATTGTTGGTAGTAGTTGTGTGCATGCTATTCGTGGGCTTAGTATGATTCCTCTAATTTTTTCCTTGATAAGGTGGCCTATTTTTTTGATAACCTTAACTTTGAGGTTTATAGGGCCTATTGTTTTGAGCTTGTTTCCTCTTCATTTATAGTAACTCATTATTCATACTTTGGAGAAAGGTGACCCAATCTTCTAGAAGTGCATCAGAAGTAGGTGTGCTTGTGGAAACCACTGGCCATTGTTGGTTGTGAAGGAAGCTATGGAAATAAAGGACTTGGTGGCCTAGGAGTTATCTTCCCAACCTAAATTAAACAATTATTTTCCCTTATGGAAACATAATATGCACCTGGTAAAGTGTAACCACCCATTGATTAAATCATAACAACTATATCATTGTTAAGAGCTCTCAAGAAATATAGAAAAATATGCTCAGGAGAAGGCTTGACGAAAACAAGAATTATATCCCAATTCTTTTGGAATCTATAATTGAAATCAATCATGAATTCATGAGGTGATTTTTTAATTGTGGTTAGTTGTTCTACCAAGGAAAAATGGCCACTCTTATCTTCAAAATGTTTGCATAACTTATCCCCTAACTCATCCCAATTGTGAATGGAGTTAGGTGGCAGTCCTCCATACCACTATAGTGCTTTACATTTTAGTGAAGTGGCAAGTAATCTAACAACCACATTTTCTTCTATTATATCATCAACAGAGCATATGTTTGCCACATCTATGATGTGTTCTTCTAGAGTTCTATTTGTTTCACCATTAAAATGTGGAATACTTTTGAGTGCTAGAATCAAGGAGCTTCCACTAGTAAAAGATACAAAAGACTAAGTTCTAGGTACAACCATATGGAATAAATTTATGTTCGTATGGACAACAGGTGTTCTATCTTGAAATAATCTACCCATAGGTGATGTAGATTAAGCTCTAGGAGAAGGAATTATACTCCTATTTATTCATATAGGTGACAAAGATTGTCTGTTTCTTCTTCTAGAAGTAGAAAATGAGAGTTGGATGTATTTGAAATTACCTCTAGAAGACACTCTTGTTTGGATTCTTGGCATGAATGTGTAGGTTTGATCTTGAACCAAGATTTTAGGGTAACAACAGGGCCAACAATTTGTATGTAGAGTCCTCCCTTGATTGTAGAGTCACCAAGTACTTGTTTAAGAGCCTCTTCAAGGATGAAATGATGAGAGTAGCACCATTCTATCAACAAAATCAATTGAAATTTATTCTTGTGTCCCATCGAGCATGCCAAAAATTATTGTCACATAAAAATGCACCCTACTGAATAAGAGTTCAATGTTCTAATGACACAATGGAAATAACCTTGAGGTGTGGGACCTTGCACGAATGAGGTTGAATCTCCAAAGAATGTTGAATTCCTCTTCTAAACTAAGTGCAAATGCATTGCTCTAACCCAGCACATGAAACCTATCACTACCCTAATCTACCAAATTATAGAGGTTATACTTGGATAGAAGGAGAAGATGAAAATCAAAGGGATGTGGTGCACCAAGATAGAAATGTGCTTCTTCCTACTTCTACACAACATTACACATCAATAAAGTAGCTAAAAAACATACTCATACATGAAGGTAAATGTATTTCAGTCAAGCATGCAAGGGATAACAGTGATAATAGTTGAATTTTATTAACATAGAAGCTTAGAAGCAATCTTTACAATGGTAGAATGCAAAGAATGCAGTGTCTATAATAGAAAAACCATAGAGAAGCCAGAGGAAGAACCCTAAAAAAATATTCTAGTGTTTCTTTTATAGATCAAGCATAACTCAGATGAATACACTTAAACTCTAACCCAACTAGGGTTAGCAGTTAAAGAAATATCTACTCAAAAAATCATGCAAAAAACAAGCATGGTCGCCATACCTATTGTGAAATTGCACCAAGATCCTCGAGAAGACAAGGCTTGCATGCCATCACCTTGTCATGAAGATTTTCTAGAAAGATCCATCTAAAATCCTCCACTAAATGCATGATTTTTGTATGGAATGGTTAGAAGGGACACCCATCAACAATGAATGAGCATGGCACCTATAAAATTCACTTGGAGAAGTCAAATAAATGCATTAAAGTCATCCTTAAAGCCATAAAAATTGGATTTGGTAGTTGGGGAGTTGTTGAGCATTAATGGTGTCATTGAACAAAAATATGTGAATCTGTGGATCATCAAGGCATCGGGCTTGAAAAAATTCCTTTGCAAGCATAGGAATTAAATGGTGTTGAGCCCTAGAAAATGCATTGCTGGATAACGATGATCAGGTGGTAGTCTTGTAGGTTACCACATTCCTCAAAAGGAGGGAGTTTCAAAGGATGAAACCATGAAGAGAAGGCTTACCTTCAAAAGTCAAGGGTAAGGAGGAAGCCTTACCCCCGAAGGCTGAAAGCATTTGAAACTTAGTTGAGTTTAGAGAAAACTTTTAGGGAAAGGGTGGTTGGAAGAAGGAAGAAGGAAAAAACAAAGAATTCAAAGGTTGGACCTCGAATCGTCGGAGTTTAGTGGGTAGCCTTACCTATTACCCAAATAAGGTAAGAGGTAAGGGCGAAGGATGAATTCCAAAGGCTGATAGAAGAAATGCATAAATGGAAGAAGAGAGGGAAGAGGTAAGGGGTAAAGGGTAAGGTCAAATGCCAACACCTGAAATACTTAGACGAAAAAGGGGAAGGAAGGGAGTGATGGAGAAGGCATGAAGGAAGTGGTTAAGAGATAAGCCAAAACCCTAAAAATTTGGGACTTATCCAATTTTAGGAACTCCCAAGGAAAAATCATGTAAGATGGCCCATGTAAGATCTCTCAAATTGGATATCAGTGATGAGTCATCTAAGGGGGACATGAAGTGTCAACACTTCCTTTTTTTCTTTTTTATGCTTCTAAATTTTGTATTTTTCTCTCCAAGGTTATGACAATAAAACCAATGTTAGAAAGAGAAATGGGGAGATTATAGTCCATATATCTTTACCCCAACACTCATTATGTAGTTTTTTTATACACTAGAGGATACAATAAGAGAAACAAGCATTTGCAATAAGTTTATAGAGTGAATACTTAACATAGATCACATCAACATCAAAATAAATATTCATACATTCATCACACATATATATAATCCTTATATCTCCTTTATATTATATCATAATTAGTTACAAAAGATAGGTGTTAGTCTCTACTCTAATATTATATATTTCTATCTATCATTCTATATTATATCTTATATCTATCCTCTATTCACATGTGAGTTATATCATATATATACATCCATTCCCTTGAAGGGACATGGCCCTTAACTATAACCAAAACCTTTTCCCGGTATTGTGAAAATTTCTAGTAGCATATAGTATGCTCTTCTCCTATCGATGACCTATTGTAGAGAAGAGGGATTCGATACTCATGATTTCTCTTCATTCAAAGAGCCTCATGGGGTGAATTTCGCTAGACTACCTCAAGGAACAATGTGAAATTTCTAGAACCAGAAAGAGAAAGTCATGAAGATTCTCTGGACAAATTGACAAGCTCTCAGCCAGAAGACGACAACACGGGTCTGGGATGATAGCACAACACGCTGCTATCTCTCGGGTAAACTAGAGTCTGTATGGACCATAAAGCGAGTTTATAAAAAAAATGATAAAGTGGCTACTTCTACTCTCACTGCTAAGAAATCACAGAATGTGAGAAAATAATAGAATATAACAAAATTAAAATAAAGTGAAGTAGAATGGATAAAGATAAGGAGAAGAAAGGAAATGCTCACAACCATGCAAGTGATGAAGCCTCTAGTACGTGAATGTCTTCAAAACCTGCATGCATGATATCTAGAGAAATTGTTGGGGATGTATAGGGGTCTTCCTCAATCAAACCCCCATTTTGGTGTTCCCACCTCCACGGATAGCCAGATAGAGAGAGAGAGAACAAAGTAGGTGGTGAAAGAAAAAGACACTTCAGGAGTAGAACAAGCACCACCAAGTATGAGTGATAAAAGCAATCCCCACTCAAGGAGTAGAACTTGTATCACAAAAGAGGTGATAAAAGCAATATAAGGAAGAGGGGAAAAAGGAAGCTTCTTGGGAAGTTACAAGGCACGTTGAGTTGTTACCACCAATTAAAGGAGGTGACAAGTGGAAAACATGCATGGAAATGGTCATTTGAAAGTTGAAATGTTGCATGATGCTAGTGTGGCATGTGAGTGTCCACACAACATGCTAGTGTCTAGACACATCATGCTACAAAATAACATGAACAAGAAAAGCACAAGGCTTGATGCAAAGCTGACACACAAGGGTAGCTACTAAAAAGGGGTGTTGAGCATAATAAGAAGGGAAAATGGATGATGCAAGGGATAAAATGAGCCTACACAAGATTCTAAGGGAGTGGACACTAAAGTAGATCTAAGAATGTATGCGAAATTATGAGGGGTGCAATTTTACACCATTACATTTCCCCCCCACTTTAGAGGGCATATGATTCTATGCTAACATGCATGCTAAAGGAAATATAATAAACATAAATAAAAGGATATTGTAGAGGAAGCATACAACTCTTTGAACCATGGAAGTATGCCCCTAGGCTGAAGACCTACAAAACAAATGTGTTAGACAAGAAAAACCTACACCAGAAAATAATGTTAGCACACAAAAAACTAAAGGATTTGAGTCAGCAATGTAAAAGATACCTCGATGTAGAAGGTTGTCTTAGTACTATGCATCATCCCCAAATTTAGAAGTAACACACAAAAGAATTCTAAAAAAAAGAGATGCAAGGAATATTCTCAAGATTAAGAAGATGTAGATCTTTGATCTGATATACATAAGATAAGAGAAGAGAGAAAATAATTTTAAGAGAAATATGGAGAAGCTAGAAAGGATTGAAAATTCTAAGAGAGATCTCTCCATAGGTCCTTGGACCCAAGGAGAGTTTGAAAAAAGTGCACCGAAGGCCCATGGACCAATGATCGACATATCCCGCAGGATGAAAGCATCTTATAGGCCTGCAAACCTACAAGGAGGTAGCCTCCAAGATCTATCACATGAAGGAAGCCATGTGAAGTATGTACCTTATAGGCCCACAAAATTGTAAGAAGGTATCCCCCAAGATATTTCACATGAAGGAAACCCAGATGAAAAAAGCACCATACATGCCCGTAGACCTCCAAATAGGTGTCTCACAAATCTCTCACATGAGATAAACCCAGATAAGTAAGTGCCTTACAGGTCCACAAACCTACAAGGAAGATGTCCTTCAAGATCTCTTACATGAAGGATACCCAAAAAGTACTTTATAGACCCGCAAACCTGCAAGGAAGCGACCCCCAAGATCTCTCGCATGGAGGAAGCTTAGAAGAAGTGCCCCACAAACCTATAGACCTACACAAAGGTATCCCCCAAGATATCTTGCATGGAGGAAACAAAAGGAAGGGGACTCTGTAGAGTTAGAAAGAAGCTTCACAAGTGCACCTGTAAAGCAACATGTTTACCCACAGATATAACATGTCTAAAAGTGGCCTTGCAAGCAAGTAAGCAGACCGTCACATAGATCATCGATAGATCAGAAAGCATTCAAAGGGGTCCCTCGAGAACCCTTCAAAATAAGAGGGATCCACTCAAGGGATGCAATATTTGAAAAGTGAGGTTTAGTTAGCCTACCCCTAAGCTAGACACCATATAATTCATTTGAGATAAAATCTTTTGAAAGGGGTCCCTTAGGAACCCTTCAAGAGAAAAAAAGGGGTCCACTCAAGAGATGCTTCATTTGAAAGACATAGAGAAGAGAGGGAGTCCTTAAAAGGACACACATCCCTAGAACAAGTTATCATTGCCCCTAGCATGCAAGGGAGGTGAACTATGCAAGATACATAGATCATACAAGATAGAGGTGAACCTTGATATCACTTGTCATGCAAATAAATAGTGGGTGTCTATCAAATGGGAGTTTGAGTTATATCTTATCACTCAAGGCCTTGCATTTGCTAGTGGAATGGGTAGGCACTTGTTGGTATGCACAAAAAGAATGTTTTTCTTTATCAAGCTTATGAAATTTATTATGTGTAGAAGAAGGAAGAATGATTAAACATGCTTTTATAAGCTACAAAAAAATACACTCTTTCTTAGATAAAGTTAAGGATCAGGGAGTAACCCTTTCTCTTGTGGAGGAAGACTTGACTGCTCACAAGGAGGAACAAAGATAGTAAACAATAGAGGATCTACATGGAGAGTATTATTCTAAAAATGGGGATTATAATCCTCTATGAGATCACCATGATCTTTCCTAATAGGATTAATAACATTAACCTCTTCAATAGAAGTGAGATCATCTTCTTCAAAAGGAGGAGGATTAGCATCAAGGACATTACAACTGTTGCTCACACTATCTCACGAATAGAAAAGAATAATCTTTGATAGCAAGTGTGGATGATGTGATTGGAAGGTTTAAGTGGACCAGGTCAACATTATGCTCCCCACTAAAGGAGCCTATAAATTCTAAGGAAACCTAATCATCTCCAAGACATGCATTCTTTTCAGAAGAGGTAGGAGAAGACTTGAGATTTCTTGCTTCAAAAGATCTTCCTTAGGGACATTTATCTTGAGAGTATCCTTTGTAGTAGGTAATACTGCAATAAACATTGACACATTGGAAGACACTAAAGGAAGAAGAGTACGCACAACTGAAACCTGACCAAAAACTATCATTTCACATAACTACATAGCACCAAGGTCAGCCTTAACTATGACTACTTGATTATTACAAATGAACTTAATATATTTATGCAAGGTAGAAAGAACTACACCCTAGCATGAATCCATGATCTACCAAGAAGAAGGTTATATGATAGATTTTTTGACATAACATATATGAGGGTAGGTATAGTAACGAATCCCAACCTCAAAGGCAAGACTATCATGCCTAGGGCTTGTCGATCGACATTATCAAACCCATGAATGTTAATAGAAGAATCATTAATAGAAGATGAATCAATATTAATCTTAGGAAATAGATAAATGCTACATACATTGAACTCCAAACTGACATCAACAAGAGTACATCTAGTGTAGATATTATTAATATTAACTATAATCAATAGAGGGTTCACTTGTTTCTGTACTTCTGGGGACAAAAGTTCTTGTGGATAGAATGTAATATTCAATGAACCCACATGAATATAAGCTATCAACACATTATAATCTATCAGCCTAGTGAAAGAAGGAGAGAGGATCCTTTGCAAGGCTTCCCAAAGCATACCTTGATAAACCAGAGTAGACTAAAGCAAGTCCCACAGTGAGATCTTAGCTAGAGTAACTTGGAGTTGCTTGACAAGATCACAATCACTAGGTGCTTTAGTTGTAGGTTTAGGTAATTGAAGAAGACTTGTTTATTTTTTCATTGTATTCTTATAAGTATGGGATACCTCTCTATAAGAGGGAGCCATAGGAATATCAAGAGAGTTTCTATCAAATGGAACACCATTAATAGAACATGCCCTTTTAGGATAAGGACTAGCTGGAGTTAGGTAAATGACCAGTCTCTTAAGCCTTTGAGGGGTAGCAAAGATAGATTACATTTACAAAATCATCACAAGTAGTAGAATAATTATTTGAAGACAAATTATCAACATCAATCCAAACAATATCAAATGTGGAAGGAGATTCATCATTGAATAATACATCATCTCTATAGGAGAGTGCATTGGAATAGAGAAGAGATTCATCATTCACGAATGCATCATCTCTAAAAGAGGGTGCATGGGAATGTATAGGAGATTCATCATCCAAAAATGTGTCATATCTAGAAGAGAATGCATTGGAATGAAGAGAAGGTAGAGTAAAATTAAGAAAAGTATCAATGATTTCATCTTCTTGCAACAAAATATCCTTCCAAGCAAGAGAAATTTCATGAGAAGGATCAAAGATACCGAGTGATATTTGGAAATCCAAGTCACCATCACATGCATGAAATGGAATATCATTAATTTTTTTAATAAAATTAGAAACTGAACTAATGAAAGAGATATTAAATTCATTTTGGTGATAGAACAAAGAAAAACCAAAAGTCTAGATTTTCTAATTTTTTTCAGTATTTCCTAGGTTCTAGTAATTTGCATTTTCAAAGGTCTTCAGAGCAAAATTTGAGACCAGAACTTGCGTTGGCTGCTAAAATTCAATTGTCGAAGGCATAGTATTTTAGGGAAAAAACTAGTTCTCCTGGAGATCTTTCCAACGGTGTAAACAGTTCTGAATTTTGAGCACCGAGTCAAAAGTTATGACCTCACCAAGTAGGGGTAAATAAATTCCTAGTTTTAAAAAAATACCCTTCTCCACATCGAGTTCACGAAAATGTAGAGAAGGGGGATTCATTACTCATGAGTTCTCTTCATTTAGAGAGCCTCACATGGAAAATTTCCTAAACTACCTCAATGAACAACATCAAAGTTCTAGAACTAGAAAGAGAAAGTCAAAGATTCTCTGGACAAATCGACATGTTCTCAGCCAAAGGATGACAGTGTGGGTCTAGGATGATAGCGCAGGGCATTGGCATCCCTCAGGTGCACTGGTGTCTGTATGGACTAAAAAGCGAGTTTATCATAGAAAATGAAAAAGTGGCTACTTCTACTCTAATTGCTAAGAGATCTTGGACTGTGAGAAAACAACAAAATATAACAAAATTGAAATAAAGTGAAGTAGAATTGATAAAGATAAGGAGAAGAAAGGAAATGCTCACAACCATGCAAGTGATGAAGCCTCTAGTGCATGAATGTCTTCAAAACCTACATGCCTAATATTTGGAGAAATTGTTGGGGTTGTATAGGGGTTTGCCTCAGTCAAAACCCCATTTTGGTGTTCCCACCTCCACAGAAAGCCAGATAGATAGAGAGAACAATGCATGTGGTGAAAGAAAAACCAACTTCAAGAGTAGAACCCACACCACCAAGTATGAGTGATAAAAGCAGTCCCCACTCGAGGAGAAACTGTATCACAAAAGAGGTGATAAAAGCAATCTCCGCTTGAGGAGGAGAACCTGTATCACAAAGTAGAGATGCAATAGATAAGGGATATGGAATCCCAAGATTCTCACAAGAATGAAGTGAAGAGAGATAGAGATACAAGAGCCAAAGGAGCTGTAAAGAGGGAGAGAAAGATAGCTGTAAGAGCCAAGAGTGTTGTGAAAGCTTGAGAGTGTTGCAAAGGGTAGTGCCAAGAAGTGGAAGAGGATGCTAGAAGTTGAAATGAAGCTAGAGAAAAGCTAGATGCACTTGGAAGAATAGAGCTAGAGGTGAAGCTAGAAGCACTTGGAATTATTTTGAGAGAGAAAATGAAGTGAAAAGACAACATATAAGGAAGTAAGAGGCAGAAAGAAGCTTCCCATGAAGTTACAAGGAATCTCGAGTTGTTACCACTGACCAAAGGAGGTGATAAGTGGAAAACATACATGGAAACAATCATTTGAATGTTAAAATGTTGTAGGACACTAGCATGGCTCTCAGACATCCACACAACATGCTAGTGTCTGAACATGTCACACTACAAAATAACATGAATGAGGAAAGCACAAGGCTCGATGCAAAGCTAACACATGAGGGTAGCTACTGAAAAGGGGTGTTGAGCATCCTGAGAAGGGAAAAAGGATGATGCAGGGGCTAAAATGAGCCTACACAAGATGTTGAGGGAGTGGACACTAAAGCAAATGCAAGAATGTATGCAAAATTGTGAGGTGTGTAATTTTATGCCATTACACCTATTAAACCCCCCAAGTGTATAGGCAAGGACAACCATGATATTAACCATTAGGTTGCTACCATAGAAAAAAATTGGTTGTAATAAGATTTACCACAATGAAAAGAAATGAGAAAACACATGGAGATACAAATTCCACATAGTAAAAAGTAACACAAAAGAAGAAATATTATCATTGAGAAGGAATAGATGCACTAACACATGAATGAGTGATAGCACTAGAATCAATAAGTTGTATTGTATTTTCCAAGGCCTTGTATTCACTAGTGGAATGATCAATAGTTGAATGATTTGTGTTTTTATGAAACTTATTACATGTTGGAGGTGGAAGAGTAATCAAGTAGGCTTTGAGAATCCTCAAAAGATATGTTGTTACTTAGATCAAGGATGAGGAGTAGGAAGAAATCCTTTCTCTTATGAAGAAAAGTTTGATTTCTCATAGGAGGAAGTCATAGATACATTAGATAAAAAATGTTGGAGAATTTTTCTAACATAAACCCCCTTTTAGAAAGTTGTGGTTTAAGTTTCCCAAGAGCCATAACTCATTGTTCCATGTTTTCATAGTATCCAAGTTTAGAGATTATTTTAAAACCAAGCCTATAATGTGTCTGCAAATGTGGGATGGTGAAATGGGATCTAAGATAAAAAAACATAACCAAAATACACATTCCTCTATAAAAATTGAGGGAAAAAAAGTAAACAAAACACTATTTGGCTATTACCCTCAAGGGAGAGCCAAACAACTAGATAAGGTTATAGTCCCCTTTTTTATTTGATGATGTGATGTGTTAATTGATTATAATATGTAGAAAAATAGGTGAATTAAGATGAAAGAGAAACTATTATAAAATTTGGAAAACTCAAAGAAGAGATAGAAATAGAGAGAAGAACCAGAAAGTGCATATAGAGAATAACTTGGCATTAAAATTTGAGGCTAAACTAGTAGGATTGGGGTGGTGTCCTCCATAGTCATGAGATGCAAACTTCTAGGGTTTGAAAAATGGTATAGATGTAGCTGAGTTTGTAAGTACTTGATGGTGAAAACTAGATTCTAGGTGGGACAATTTGTAATTAATATGCCCTAATTTGATGATGAAATGTGTATGAAATCTTGAAATAGGGTTTTGAAGTGTTGAGATCTCAAATACACTTTAATCCAATCCATACCTGTAACCTACAAGAAGGAAAATTGGAGAAGGGTTGTGCCATAGAGGGGCTTTCCTTCATCAAACCCCATTTTTGTGTTTCCACCTCCATGAATGGCTATGATGATATTGATATAAATTGTGTTCTCTTGAGTGAGTCAAGGTAAATGAACAAATAATTTATGGTAAATAACATAGCTAAAAATTAACATTGATATATAATATATTTGTTCGACTGAAGTCACTTTGATAATCACATATAAGAAGAAATTGAAGGATCTTAGAGATCCTGCAAATGTTAATTCTCATAACAACAAAAAACATAAACATGAAACATCTTGCAATGGATAAACATTCCTTTTTTGATGTGTTGCAAACTTTTAATTGATTGAAATAGTGTTGTAAATCTTCTACTTATTCTACTCTTAATATCACATTTATTTCCTTTAGGACACTAGAGTGATATTCAATTTTGTTAGATATCTTAGGTAATCAAATAGAGGGAAATAATTATATTTTTGTGAGTTTCAACACATTTCACATTAATCATTATGACAAGTTGAAAAAGGATGTTTAAATCTTAAACATATCGAGGCTAACAGTAAGACCTCAAATATAGGGCTTGACTAGGTAGGATAGGGTGGTGGCTTCCCTAGTCTAGCACTTTTTAGCTCTTCAAAAGTCCATTACATAAGATTTTAATCCAATTTCACAAATTTAATTCAATTTCCCAAAAATGGAAATTAAATAGATAAATTATAAGCATAATTAGACACATCCACTTAGGAGGGTACCAAAACTAGTGTGAAATGGTCAAGGGTGACAATTTATGACACTACATTTATCCCCCACTTTAGTGATAGTGTGAACTTATGCCCATGCACTAAATTATTGAGGATCCAAAGAGTCCTTTCATCAAAACACTAAGAATGTAAGATAGAACTAAACTAAGAGATGTGATAGCATGCTAGAATTAGGATCCTACCGAGCAATGATGTTAAGATAAAAGAAGTGCATACACATATAAGACATGATGCAACAAGTCATATAGTAATCCAAATAGACACAAATAATATATGAATAAGATATGGATTAAACATGGAGCAAAAAAAAAGAAAATACAATGCAAAAACAAAGAAAACATAATGAAAACATGATGCAAACATGAAGCAAACATCAAGAAAAATATGATGCAAACATGAAGCAAAGATGATGCAAAGATGAAGAAAATATAAAGAAAACAAAGCATAGATGAAGAAAACATGAAACAAACATGAAGAAAACATGAAGCAACCATGAAGAAACTATGAAACAATCTTAAACCATACACAAAAACATACAAAAGAGAACATAAAAAAATGTTAGTACACCTTATGTGAAACCAAAAATTAAAGTTAGCAAGTGGTAAGTCCTCATAATGGAAGGTTGTATTAATATTGAGAATCATCCTTAGACCGCCACAAACACTTAGAGGAAGATAAATGTATACAAATAACAAATACAAAAAAGATAGGTATATGACTCTCGCACTAGATTTCTCTGTCACTAGGAGTCATGCACATTATAAAGCCTCCATTGACCATAGGCTAGAAAGTTGTGTTATGCTAGGTTACCATGTGATAAAATAAATCCCTATAAAGAACAGAGGTTAGCAAGTATTGTCATTCTAGGTGTCTTATAGAGTACACAAATTCATTGCCTAGTAAGTTGGATATGCTAGGTGATCGTGTATTGTTAAAACATTAGGGGTTGCACAAAAAAAATTATGTCACAAGGGGATGGTTTAAAATCTCATGGGATGAATTAATAACCACACCTCAAGGGGAATTATCAAAAACACCACCACGGAGGGGGAACATCAATAATTTAGATCTCAAGAATTGTGAATGAAAGTGTTGATGCTTAAATAGATTATGTGGAGGACAATGATAAGCTCCACCCTAATAATACCTCTCCTTGAATTTAGTTGACTAGTCAATCCTCTAATAATCATGGAAGCTCTCAATTCCCTTCTCTAAGTAAGTTTACCTCTTAAGTGAGTGCTAGGAAACTACAATTATTAACATGTAGATAATAGACTCTAGTTATCCTCTCCTATCATTAAGGCACATGATGGGTTCAAGGCCTTGACCAAACAAAACCTCATCATGGATTCCCAACATCCTCCCACCTACCATGGGTGGGTGATGGGAGATATAATGGGCCTCCCACTCACCCCCTACTATAAGTTGACTAACCCTAATGCCCCAAGTTTTTCTCCTAGCATTTCCTAGTCCTTTAGTGAGCAATGCAATGAATCTTGACTAAATTTTCATTCAAAATACTTAGATTTAGAATACCCATATCAAATATTGATATAAAATGTAATAGATCTAAAACATCCACAAAAAATATAACTAATTGACACATGGAAGATTTGTTTAAATATACCATTTCATTCAAATATGTCATTGAAATATTTTTGTATTATAAATAATTACAAAGATGCACTCCAATATCAATTAAAAATGTATATGTAAAATATGTAAAAAAATATTAGTCAAGTAGGGAAAGGGCCCTAAGCCCAATACAAGGGGATTTTAAAGCATTAAAACATAGAGTTTAATAGAACAAACAAAGAAATAACATGACTCGCACCCAAGCTAGCACTAAAATAGTCTACAAAAAGAAAAACAAGGCAATAGGAAAAAAATACTTAGAAAATATAGTCCCCATCATCAGAAAAAATGTCCAAAGACTCCTAGGTATTATTCTCCTTCAAATTCTTAGTCTTCTTCTTCTCTTTTTTAGGAACCTTCTTATCCTATTTTGTACCTTTCTTCTTCTTAAGCTTCTCTAGCTTCAATTTCCTAGAAATTATACCCATCACAACTTTTTTCATAATATTAAAATGTTAAAACCTTCCAAATTATTGAATTTCTCTAACTTGAATTGTAGATGCAACCTCCATTAGATATTATTATAGTCACCCTAAATCTAACATCATTTCCTCTTAATTAATTAAATAGCATTATTTAATTAATTCATCCTCCTCTTTTAACTAATTAAATATATATTATTTAATTAATCAATTCATTTTCTTCTTATAATTTTTATTTAATTATTTATTCATCTCTTACACCATAGATCCTCCAATCAATTAAATGATTTTATTATTTAATTTATCCCATCAAAATACTCTACTCCCCTAATCCGAATTGAGTTAATTAATTCTTAATTAATTAACTTACTAACCCTCATTATCCCATTCTCCAACTTTTAACTCTAGCCTAGTTAGTAATCCTATGGTTTGTTGACTCAACCTACCATATTAAGCTAATTAATCCATGATTAATTACCCTAACCCTATCATTACTATTATTTACTAATTTAAAATTCATACACAACCCCCTAATCTCATCTCATTAATGAGAGAAATCCCACCTACCTCCACTATCTTACACCTAGCCTCACAAAATTAAATGACTTGTCATCCCAAGGTGTGCTCACACATGTGTGAGCACACCTCATCACCTCTTCCTCACTCAATTGTGAAACTTTTCACAATGCTAATTAGCCACCACCTTGATCCAAACCTCACATTCATAATTAATCCTAGCCCTCCATTTGTCCCTCCTAATTTCTATAAATTGGAGCACAATTACCTCATTTCTCCATCTTGAAATTAGCCATTATTATGTTAGTGCAATTGTGAGCAATCCACATCTTGCAACTTGAGCAAATCCATCAAGACTTGGGTGCATCTTGAGCTCAATCCTTGAGGGTCATCAAATGTATATTTTGTGTGATGATTTTGTGCTTATTTAGTTTTTGTTTTTATTCTTTTGGTGATAAATTAACCCTCTCTACATTTGGCATGCCCGATGGGACCCACGTACCTAATAACCTTTTTTAATTGAACTTTGGTGATTTCAAAGTTTGTAGGTCTTGGCTTTTGTTAAACTGGACCTATGATTCAACTTCTCGCTCTTTAGTGATGAATAACCATGCTCGTGTTTCATATTGTTGTGTCTATGTTAAAATTGTGGAAATTGCATGTCGACTTTCGACACCTACTTCCATGATATTGATGCCCGCATTTTCCATTTTTTACCTTGCTTTTTGCTAATAATTTTTGGGTTTTGCATGGTTTTTTTGGCATATAGGAACTAGATTTAGTGATCTAGCAAAAAAAATTATTTGTTTTAATAGCTATCAATTAGTATAATAGATATTTTCTCTTTTATTTTCACAACTAAAACTATCACATTAAGCGAAAGATAAAATGAACCCACAATCTAAAAATCGTCTAAAATCTCTTTAGGTTAAGCAACTTATCTAGATATCACCTCACACATTTCATTTTGGGTCTTAAAATTAACCTTAAAAGGCTAAAAAGAACTCACATTTTTCTTTATTTTGATAATTTTTTTAATTCCTAGTCAGCCTCTAGTTTGTCGCACCTACGTAGAAACCTGTTGCACCTCTACACTGACTTGCAACACTTATACATTGTATCTTGGTGCCCATGTTATGACTAGTGGCACCTTCCTGGCAATTTGTTGCGCTTCCGTTGCACTAAATGATGCTTTTTTTTTAGCCAGGAAAGTTTAGTTTAGCTAGACTTATCTTAATTTTTTCTATTTTCGCATTACCTATCATTCTTGAAAATATTAAAAATTACATCTTTTAGATAGATAAAGTTAAAGTAAATCAACATTTAACATAATATTGTGTCAACTAATTATGTAAATGCAAGCACTTTTTTCATATTTCAATGCTTTTGTCTCAGGTCTCTTAGTTTAATCTATTTAGTGTTGTTTTAACAATTTCTACTTTTACATCATCAATCAATTAGGAAAATAGCAATAACTTGTATTTTGGGTAAGAATAGTTAATGTAAATCGTTATATATAACCTTAAATTTTCTTAGCTAATTTTGCAAATGCAAGTGCCATTTTTCACTATTTGATGCTTCTATTTTTCTATTTTTCTACACCTCTGTGTCTATTTTCTATGAAATAATGCTTTTGTCTAGTTACATATTTTGATAATTTTTTGGGATAACAAGTGGACTAACAAGTGATGCAGCTGACTGATCATCCAAGACAAACCTAATAGACTACTGATCAGTAATTTCGTAGGATGTTGACCCAAGATTTTTGTTTTTTGGTGCAGGTGCACCTTTGCATGCACATGCCTCCATGAGGCCAATTTAGGACTTTGAGTTTGTATAGGCATTCACAAGTTGTAATAGGGCTTAAATAGCCATTTTTTATGTTATAATGGTCTTAGGTAGCTTTATTTTAGGCATAAGGTGCATAATTGCAAAATATTGATAAAAGTTGTCAATTTCAAATGTTGAAAAATTATAAAAAAGATGTCAAGGCATGGAATTCCAAGGGTCAAAGTAGTTATAGAGTTTGTTGTGTCATTGTAGGAAGTTTGAAAGGCTTGAGAATGTTTAAATATGATTGTAAAATTTATGGTAAAGGTTGTTGAGGAGTTTGATAGAAGAATTCAATATAATATCTTTGTTTACAAGAAATTTTCTATGTTTTTTTCCATTCCCAGCCATTGTACTGCCTGTATAGTTGGTTCATGCATAAAATATGAGTAGGTGACAATAGTATTAAGTTACCACTTTACCTTTGAATTTTTTTGGGGGTTTAAAAGTAATTTTGAAGGATCTGGTGTGAGATTTCTTTGAACTAGTCTGGAAATAGGGGAGTAAGGGTTTGTGGCCTAAAATGTTCTAAAAGGCCATTCCACCTTTTTGTATCAACAATTTCTTGGTGTAATCAACTTGGTAGATTAGGGGTAGGAGTATTAATAGAGAATTAGGATAGGGAAGAGGTATTTTGGATGACGAAATCCATGCTACCCTGTGGAAAATTTAGAAATTAAGTCATTGGAGCAAGGCTAGAGATGGTGATTTAAAGAAAAGGGTTAAGAACTTGTTATGATTTATTGAAATTTGTATGATTAGATGTAATTTGACATGTCTTGAAGGTCTTAGAGGTTGGAGGAGACCAAATTTTTGAAATAGATTGAAACCCTAGTTGGAAGAGGGTAAAAATAAAGGAAAAGTGAGTGGTTTGTGAAGGAAGTGCATGGAAGACTTGAGGGAAGCATAATAAAATTTTGGATTAAGTATGTATAGGCTTAAATAATCATATTTTAAGAGGTTTTTGTTTTTGTGAGGTTTGTGTTTGTGTGAGGTCAGGGTATTGGATTTTCAATAATCCCTTGCAATTTATAAGGAAAAGGAGGGTTTTGTGAACAAGGGTCTAAGTGAGAGAGTTGTGAGCTGAAAATTTGATATTCGATGGTTTTGAAGATTGACTAATGACTATTTAGTGGTTTCAAAAATTGGTTGTGTTATTTGAGAGGTGTCTCTTTGGAATAGAGGCCTAATTGAGGCCTAATTTAGTGTTGAAAGCTAGGTTTGGAGTCAATGATCCAAAGGGGTTGGTATTGAGTTTCTGACATGTGAAATTAGGCCATGATGGGTGCCTAGTTTGGTAATTTGTTGAAGAGTTTTTTTGGAGAATTTTTAAGTTTTGGTAGGAAGAGTGAGTTGGTTGACCTAGTAGGAAGACTAGGTAGAAGTTTGAAAAAAAAAAAAATTTGAGTTTTTGAGTTGCAAAGTGGATTGCATCCTTTTGAATGGTGAAGTTAAGTTGTTTGACTGCCCTGCATTGTATTAGTTGGTATCAGAGCATAGATTGAAGATTCCTTAAGGATATTGGGTGATTGGTTGCAATTGGAAGTTGAAGAGACAAGTCAGTATGGTGATGGAGATAAAAAAGAAACACAAAGGAATGCAATTTTCAAGATCACCTGCAAGTTTCAAGGTAAGATAAGTATTATGATGGTCAATTCAAGTAGTTTAGAAAATTTGGTATCTCAAGAAATGGTAGGAAAATTGCACTTAGAGAGGATACCTCATGAGTCACCTTATTCTATTTCTTGGGTAAATGGTGAGCATGCTTTGTTGATCAAAGAACAAACTTGTGTTGAGTTTCATATAAGTTCATATAGAGATAAAATTGTGTGATATTGTTCCTATGAGTGTGTGACATCTATTCTTTGGGATGCCATGGGTGTATGATAGATTTTCTCTATATGATGGAAGAGAAAATAGTTATGAGATAAAGAAGGATGGAGCTACTTTTAGTTTGATTCCTTTGATAGAAGAAGATGAGAAACAATGTAGAAAAAAGAGAATTTTTATGTAGGGAAGTAAAGTGTCTATGAGAAATGAGAAAAGCAAGTATAGAGAATAAGAAGCCTTGGAGAAAATGGAAAATGCGGGGATAGTAGAGAGCAGGTCTAATAAAACATGGATGAGAAAAAAGGATGAGATGGATGCAAGAGAATGGCCTAGGAATAGGCAAGAAAAGTTTGGTGAGAACACCATGAGGAAGGAAAGTTGTCCATTGATTGGACGAGGGTACAAGATGCAACAGAGGTCTGATAATAGAGAGGCTGATGATAAAGAAGATAGAAAACAACATGGGTTTGACAGTAAGAATGTTGGAAGACTTGGAGGAAAATATGTCTTGAATGTAAAAAAGATTGAAGGTTGAAGATAAAGTGAGTAAAGAGATAGTAGAAAGCCTTGAAAGGATTGAAAATTTTGAAGAAATTATAGTAGGAATAGTGATGTGTCCCTTGAAAGGGAAAGAGAATGGTGAGCAGCCAAGCACTACAAAGGCAAAGATATCTAAGTTAGTAAACATTGAAGACATGAAGGAAGAAGATTTGAAGTTGTATATGAAGATGAAAGATGAAGAAAGCCAAGAAAAAAGGCTAGTAAAGGAAGGTATGAGAATTAAGGAAGAAGAAAAACTCATAGGGATCATGGCAAGTGAAGTGGTGATTTGTCCATTGAAGGGGAAAGAAGAAAACAAAAATTAAAGTACAGAGATGATAGAGAGTTCAGTCAAAGATAAGAAGTCAAAAAATGTAGAGATCCAAAGAAGGTGGCAAAGGAAAATGAAAGAGGTTGTAGTAAAGAATATTGAAAGTGTGGTGTTGAGAAAAGTTGATGGATAGTTCGAGCAAGTTTCTGAATTTCATAGGATAGAGTTCCTTAAGGAAGAATATTAGTTGCAAGACAATATAATAGAGATGTTGGTAAGCCAAGTGGAATGGGAAAGGGAAAAAAAAGAGTTTGAGAAAGAGTTTGTGAAAGATTTTGTAGAGAATGCAATCGCCATGAAAGGTGAAGTTGGAAATTCAAAGTGTTTGATTATCTTAGAGATGGAAGAGACTGGGGAAAATAAGTTGACAAAGGTTGGCCAAGTGAAGGCTAGAGAAAAAGTGATGGTGAGATCTCCAAATGAGATGGAGAAGAAAGAAAATGATGTTCTTAGGATAGTGGATTGTCCTAGATTGCTAAGATTATTGATGTGGCAGTTGTATGCTATTGTGACAATGGTTCTAAGCCTAGGGAACCTAAGAATGATTGTGAGAAGAAGAATTGGAAGACAGAGAATGAAGGGAGTCATGTGTTACATCCTTGTTTTGGTAGTTATGTTTATGAAAATCAAGCCATGGGTGATGATGAAAGAGTACATACAAAGTATGAGATTTTTTGCAGAGAATGAACCTAAAGAACAAAGCAAGTGTAGATGGATGAAGCTAGTCAAAGTAAATCAAGGCATAGAAATGAAGTTCCAAGTTGACAATGCAAGGGGAAAACCACATTGGGTGGACAAGTACAATCCAAAGGTAAATATGAAGAAAATGCAAGAAAAAATAGGAGAATTTAAGGTTAAAGATCAAGAATATGTTGCAAGTTCAAGGCATGAAGGCTTCCAAGAGACTTGGAAGTCCATTTGTGGCTGAGTGAATGGTGCAGGTGCACCTTTGCATGCACATGTCTCCATGAGGCCAATTTAGGACATTGAGTTTGTATAGGAATTCACAAGTTTTAATAAGGCTTAAATAGCCATTTTAAAGGTTATAATGGTCTTAGGTAGTTATTTTAGGCATAAGGTGCATAATTGCAAAATATTGATAAAAATTATCAATTTCAAATGTTGAAAAAATGCAAAAAAGATGTAAAGGCATGGAATGCCAAGTGTCAAAGTAGTTATAGAGTTTTTTGAGTCATTTTAGGAATTTGGAAAGGTTGGATAATGTTTAGATATGATTGTAAACTCGATGGTAAAGGTTTTTGAGGAGTTTGAGAGAAGAATTCAATAGAATATCTCTATTTTTAGAATTTTTTTGTGTTTTTCTCCATTCCCAGCCACTGTACGACCCATACAGTTGGTTCATGTATAAAATATGAGTAGGGAACAATAGCATTAAGTTCTCAATTTACCTTTGAATTGGTTTTGGGGTTTAAAAGTAAATTTGAAGCATCTGGTATGATATTTCTTTGAACCGGTCTGAAAATACGTAAGTAAGGGTTTGTGGCCTAAAATGTTCTAAAAGGACATTCCACCTTTCTGTATCAACTATTTCTTGGTGGAATAGGCCTGGTAGATTAGGGGTAGGATTATTAATAGATAATTAGGATAGGGAAGAGGTATTTTGGATGTACTCCATGCTACCCTGTGGAAAATTTAGAAATTAAGCCATTGGAGCAAGGCTAGAGATGGTGATTTAAAGTAAGGGGTTAAGAACTTGTTAGGATTTATTGAAATCTATATGATTAGATGTAATTTGACATGTCTTGAAGGTTTGAGAGGTTGGAGGAGACTAAATGTGTGAAAAATATTGAAACCCTAGTTGGAAGAGGGTGAAGACAAGGGAAAAGTGAGTGGTTTGTGAAGGAAATGCATGGAAGACTTGAGGGAAGCATAATAGAATTTTGGATTAAGTATGTCTAGGCATAAATAAGCCTGTTTGAAGAGGTTTTGTGTTTGTGTGAGGTCAAGGTATTTTTTTTTCAATAAGCCCTAGCAATTTATAAGGAAAAGGACGGTTTTGTGAACAAGGGTCTAAGTGAGAGAATTGTGAGTGAAAAAGTCAATATTATTTAGTTTTGAAGGTTTAATAATGACTATTTAGTGGTTTCAAGAATTGGTTGTGTGATTTTAGAGGCATCTCTTTGGAAAAGAGGCCTAATTGAGGCCTAATTCAGCATTGAAAGCCATGTTTGGAATCAATGATCCAAAGGGATTGGTATTGAGTTTTTGATATGTGAAAGTGGGCCATGATGGGTTCCTATTTTGGTAATTTTTTGAAGAGGTTGTTTGGATAATTTGTAAGTTTTGATAGGAAAGGTGAGTTGGTTGACCTAGTAGGAAGACTAGGCAGAAGTTTGAAAACAAAAGAAGACTTGAGTTTTTGAGTTGAAAAGTGGATTGAATCCTTTTGAATGGTGAAGTTAAGTTGTTTGACTGCCCTACATTGCATGATTTTTCCACTAGTCTAGGAACTAAAGTTAGATTAGAAGGTTAATGAACTTTTTTTCCATGTTTGGAATGGTGCAATAGACATATTCTCTCCCTTCCCACTTGGAGTGATCTTGGGGATCATAAATCTTTTCATTTCCTCATTTTTTTTAGATTTATGTTTAGGTAAATATAAGGTTGCTAGTTTTGTGTGTATGCTCTCCCCTCACGCTTTGTGTGATCTTGGGGATCAAAAAAACCTAGCTTACCTTTCCCCTTAGGAGGGGTACCTACAGATTTCATCACCCTAGGGGTTAACCTCAACCACATGTTATTGAAAGGGTATATAAAGGGGGGAGAACTAAATTTTTACCCCAATCTAACCATGTCATGTTTAGCGAAGCTTTTATTTCCTAGGGTGATTCTAGGCTAGGAGTGTAGGGATGGTCCAAGCTTTTAGTACCTTCGTTGAGGTTCCCAACCCATACTTGTGATGGGTTAGTGTTCACGGTTGTGCCTCACGTACCTTTGTGTATATCAAGGATGTCCTAGAAAAACATTGTTTAACTTAGAATATCCATCAAACATAGACTAGTGTAGTGCAAGGGATGTAGATCGCACCCTATAGATTCCCATCATAAGTCTCCCTTGAGTGAGAAAAAAATCCTCAATCTTGCATAAGATGCAAGTAGCTTTTTGAGGAGAGGGTGATTTGGGTTATCCTTCCATTCCAAGAGGCCCCTATCTATCCACTCTTGAAAATAAAAAAGTGCATACAACTCCTAAGGTGTCCCTAACCTTGAGTCAAAGGAGATTCCAAGTTTGGAGAAATCTAAGTTTGTGGGACCACACTAGCCTATAAACCTACTTGATCTTAGGATTTTTAAACAAGTACTTGAAGTGTTTTTTTTTTTAATACAAAACCAATGCAAGACAAATTAGCTAAAGGGATGAGGATTGACCATACCCTACAAAAAATTTCAAACTTGGCCAATGTATTTTATTTTTTTTCGAATCTCTTTCCAAAGCACTTAGGACTATAAAACTGTTCCTGTGTCCAAAATAGTTGTGCATCCATAAAAAAAAATTATGCCTATGCTCTATCATCTTTTTGTTCCTCTATAAAAAATGTTGCACCTACATTTCTTGAAACTGTGCCTTTTTCCAGCCAAAAATCATGAGTCTTATGACTTTGACCCCTTAGGGCTCTTTGATTATCCTAACAAAATATGCAACTCTATCATTTCCTGACCACCATTTATCCCATCATTCTTCATACCTAAAACTTGCCATCATCAATCCCTCACCCTCCCCATCATTTAAATTTTCCTGTTGGAATTAGGGAAAACCTTAGAGGTCCTCATAATTTTGACATCTTGGACTTGGTATTAACCTCCTTTCTTCATATCATCATCTTTCCAACTTCATTGATAATTATCATCCAATCCTACCTTGGGACATATCCCTTAGTCTTCCAAAATCATCCCTTGTAAATCTTCATCTAATCCTACCATTACCCTTACAAGTCAAATTTTTCATTAAGGTTTAATCTATATCCTCCATCATCCTCACTAATCTAGGGGTATCTTTAGAACTTTCCTATCTTAAGTTGCATCCTTGGCTAGCCCATTTTTCTTGATAATTTAGCCTATGTATTTGGCTCCCTTTTGCTAAGTTTTTGAAAATCATCCTTATTTGGTCTTGCTTAGGAACTTTCCTATCCTTTAGGTAAGAAAATCCCAAAATTATCTCATCCTAAAGATCTAGATTTCAAATTTTGATTGCAACCTTAGGTTTACTTACAACCAACCTAATCCAATCATCTTAAATCAATCCCATATAAAAAAATCCAAACTAATCATCCTAAATCAACCTCATCACCAAATCAAACATCCTAAACCAATCTTAAGAAATCCACAACCTTCATCATTCAGATCTTAGTCTAACATTATCACTCAACCATTTTATCGTAAATCCAAGTCCAAACCTAGTCCAAAGTCCACACCCTTAAATTCTTAGAGAATCATTGTTTTGCATGCCAATCACTAGATCACAAGAAATGAAACTAATGGATTCTCAAGGAGAAACATTCTTCAACACCACTTCATCTCAACCACCAAAACCCCATGAGGACATGGTAGATGCCCAAAAGGAGTCCCCTAGACTAAGGGAGTTCGCTAATAATCCTCATAATCAAGAAATAATGGAGAAAATCGTCCTACTTGATAAAGATTATCTTTTCCTTAGCCTCATAGCACAAGGGGCTAAAATCCCCACCACCACCAATATCCTACAAGCAAAGAATGTGACCCTTCCAACAATCCCTCATCATCCACCAACTTCAACCATCTTCTTGGCCCACAACTTAATACCAATATCCCCTCCTTTATCAACACAAGTCAATATAATGTCAATACACTCCCCTTAACAAATACAACTTTACCCCCCATCACAAACACAACTTTACCTCCTTCCATAAACACAATCTCATCTAACACCAACCTATCCCCTTCATCAAATACCACTTCACCTCTCATCATAAACACAAACCCCCCTCTCTCTACAAATGTAACACAACCCATTAATAACATACCCCCACTTACATCACATCTAAGGGTCACTATTCCTCCTAACACCAATGTCACGTACACCCCCTCCAACTCCACTATACCAAAGATACCCCTCCCCACTTCATCCATTGATGCTAATTACATCACTCAGCATAGTGTCTCCCAACCTCTCAAAAACAATCTTCCACCTCCATCCCCTAATAATTCATCAAACTCTAATCCTAAACATCAAATTATTAACAACCAACCTCCCCCTCCTTATAATACGTCCACCTCCAATCCTCAAATCAATGTCACACCCATCTCTATAATCAATAGAACAATCCTCCATCCCTACCTCCCCAAAATCCTCCATATATCAACAATCAAATCCTAACACCAAATCATCAACAATATAATCAATACATAAACAATCCCCCATCAACACCAGCATGTCAATACATGTGTAATCACCTACTCCAAAATCCACCAAAAAACCATTATCTATCCTAAGAGTTGTAGAAGATGAAACACATGATTCAAGGAATCCAAAGTGGTCAAAAAAAGAAGACATTTATATATGAACACATATGTCCTTTTCCATTTGACCAATCCATATTAGTAGTTCCCTTCCGTAAGAACTATGAGATACCAAAATTTTACAAATACAAAGGGAAGGGTAACCCCATCAAACACCTAAAATAATTTAGAGTCGAATGTCAAGAAGTGGCCTATAATGACATATACCTCATGAGGTTATTTCCTAAAAGCCTTTGTGGCCAAGCCTTGGAGTGGTTTACACACTTAGCCCATGGATCCATAACATCCTTTTCAGACTTAGCCAAACACTTTGTAACACACTTTTCGTATATTGATCAAGAGATAACTTTGGCTAAGTTATGCACAACATAAAAAAACAATGGGGAAAGTTTCACCTCATTCCTTCAAACATGGATACACCTTGCAAGTAGATTCCCCTTACAAATACCTAGAAAACAAATGGTTAACATTTTTATTGAAAACTTGCATCCCAAAATAGCCCTGCATTTACAATTACAATGTGTCACAGCATTTGACAAAGTCATTGAAAGAGGGTTAACCATTGAAAATGATTTAATTTTAGAAGGGGTAATAAAAAGTTATAAAAACCAAAAAAATAATAACCAAACCAATGAATAATTGAAATATTTTTCTAAAAATAAAAATTTTGTAAATGATGGTGTAACTGACAGCAAACATGCCCAAAATATACAAAATACACCATCACATAAGACACAACAACAAGGTGCCACCAAGACTCTAACTAAGTTCCCCAAGGAAAAGGAAAACAAAATAATCAATCGAAACGTAAGTACACCCCTTTAGGAGAACCTCTTGATGTCATATTTCATAAATTGGCACAAGAAAACTTGATTAAATTCCCAATCACTACACCTCTTGATGTAAGCAAACCCAAAACCTAATGGTATAGGGAAGATGAATATTGTGAATAAAACAACATCAAAGGACATAACACCATCAAATGTATGAGATTTAAGAGTTACATCCAAGGCCTTATTGACAAGGGATAGATTAAAATTCAAAATCAAAACTCCCCAAATTAAATTCAAAATTAAAACTCCCCAAATGAGATACATATCCCTTCCCACAACATAATGATGGGAAATCCTCATATAATAGTGTTTCATAGACATACACCAATAGTTCCAATCTATCCTCACATGACACAATCATCGGCTGAATTGAAAAATGCAACACCATAACTATAAAAGCACTTGATTGTGCCATCACAACCTATCAAGGCCAAGTCAAAATACTAAGAGCATCATCTTCACCATCTACTCCATCAAACACCAATAAATATAATATCATTGAACACCTTGGAAAAAACCATCACAAATTTCCATCTTAGAACTCCTTCACACTTCACCCATGCATAAGGAAGCCCTTTAGAAATCTCTTCAAGAATCTAGAGTACTAAGTGATATAAATGTTAATCAGATCCAAGCTATAATTGGACACCTTTCATCCACACATCAACTATCATTCACTAATAATTACTTCCATTGTGAAACACCTCACAATAAACCACTACACATTGAAGCCATTGTCCACAAATATAACATTAAAAGAGTCCTAATAGATGGTGAATCCAACCTAAATTTATGTATATTAAAATTAATAAAACAATTGGGTTATTAAGATGATGTCATTGATCCCCATAAGAAAATAACCATAAAAAGCATATGATGATGTAGAAAGGGATTCAAAAGGTACCATTAAATTACCTATTCAATTTAGGCTGGACATTATGAAAACAACATGTCATATACCTGACCTTGACCTACCATACAACATCCTCCTTGGATGACTATGGATACATGCCATGCAAGCCGTCCCATCCACCTACCACTAATGCCTAAAAGTGTCCCATAATGGAATAGAAATCACCATTCCTGTCGACCCACAACCTTTCCAATATTGTAAAATATTAGAAGGAAAATACAAAATCTAACATCATTTTCCCATTAATGATGAAACCTCCACTTGATCCACCTACATTAACCCATTTGCATTGCAACCATCATCAACAACACCTTCCATTTTTTAGGGCAAGGTCAAGATAACTGATAAAGGATGTGGAGAATATGGGATTCAAAATTCCTTTTACATAGGAAAACTCCCTACCTCTCCATGATCATATGGCCATGTACTTAGTTTAAAACCAAAATAAACCTTCAAGAACTTCAATAAATGGGGATTGCTAGACAAAGAAGAGTTGGGCCTAGAAATGGATGTTTCTTCACGATTATATAGAGAAGAAAATGAGCTTCCCACCCTTGAGACTCATAGGTATCTTAAAGGAAATAAATTATACAAGAACTAGGGATACAAGGGAAAAGGATTAGGGGCACAAGAGAAACAAATCATGGAGCCTATTTAGCTTCCAGAATATAAGGACCATCAAGAACTTGGATTTTTGGAAACTGAATTGGTAACCATAAAACCCCAACATACTCATGATAAGGGTGGTAAGACTTATACTAATAAGAGTTCTTAGGAGGAAGCCATTGAAGAGTCCTTCTAGATCATCACTAAACTTTTCAACATTGATCACATATACACCATTTCATCCTCCATTGAACTTCAAATTTTATATCCTAAATTGATTGATTGGGACCAACAAGGACCTCCCATCTAAGAAATATTCCAAAATGGTGAAGAAATAGCAAAAATCATGGGAGTTTGAGACCACCTCCCATCAGGAGATCATAATCAAGATAACCAAATCACACTACATAAAGATTCTTACTTTGGGGAACAAATCATTTGCCTCAATCATAAACATAAAAAAGGAAAAATAAAAAAATACCTTAGTGAAAACCTTGATGAGACACTTTTGGATCATGAAAAAGTAAAATTAAAAGATGTATCCTTTGATGAAAACCTTTCTAAGGCATTGGAGGATGAGTAACTTGATTCAATCACCAAGCATTATGATACATCTACTATGGTGATCAAATATATCATGGACATCAACTTGGGATCAAATGAGGAACCTAAAATCACCTATATTTCCAAAGAGATAGATGAAACATTTAATGAAAAACTGGGAGATTTCTTCAAAAAAAGATCCAATAATTTTTCTTGGATGTACAAGGAATTCCAGGATTGGATCCATCCCTTGTAGTACATCATTTTTTAGTTTATCTAGATGCAACACCCATCAAGAAAAAATACGTAAAATGCATCCTTAAATAGCTCTTTTAGTAAAGGTATAATTACAAAAACTCTTGGAGGCTAGATTCATTAAGCCTATTGATTATCTTGAATGGGTGTCCAATTTTGTACCAATTGGTAAGCCCGCTTGGGGCATCCAAATACACAAATATTTAAGAGATCTCAATAAATAATGTTGAAAAGATGAGTTTCCATTGCTAAATATTGATATGATTGTAGATCTTACTATTGGACATGTGAGATGTTATCCTCATGGGTGGATTTTTAGGCTATAATAAAATATGCATTGTTAAAGATCAACAAAAAAAAACTTTAATAACTCCATGGGGAACATTTTGTTACCAAGTAATTCCTTTTGGACTTAAAAATACTAGAGCAACATATCAAAGGGCAATGACTGTTATCCTCCATGACATGCTACATGACATTCTAGAAGATTATGTGGATGAACTTTTAGGAAACTAAAAAATAAAGGATGGGGACATTAAAGTACTTGAAAGAATATTTGATCATCTAGAAAAATATAAATTACAACTTAATCCCAAGAAATGTGTGTTTGAAGTCTCATCTGGAAAGCTATTGGGCTTTATTGTTTCACACAAAGGAAATGAAGAAGATCCCACCAAAATAAAACCAATAAGAGAAATTCCTCCACCAAAGAACATAAAACGACTTAGAAGTCTTCAAGAAAAGCTACAAGAGCTTCAAATATTCATTGAATAGTTGGCTGATAAATGTCAACCATTTTCCCACTTACTTCGTAAAAACATCACATTCAATTGGGACAACAATTGTCAACAAGCTTTCTAGTAATTGAAGGATTATCTTGTAACATCAATAGTCCTAGTACCTCCAAAAATATATGAAACACTCCTCTTGTATATATCAGCTACTCAAATGGAATTTGGGACATTGTTGGCTTGACATGATGACAAGGGGAAGGAAAGAGCCATATACTACATATCTCGCACACTAGCTAGAATTGAGTTGAACTATACATCAATAGAAAGAGCATGTTTGGTTGTGGTATTTTGTGCTAAGAAACTACACATTATATGCTCAATCATAATACTCAACTCATCTCAAAAGTAGATTCATTAAAGTACCTGCTTTCAAAGGTAACTCTTCAAGGACTAATTGCTAAATGGATCATGGTTCTTCTAAGTGAATTTGGCTTGAGTATGTAGACATAAAAGCTATTTAAGGAAAAGTGGTTTCCAATCTTCTTGCTAAAGCTCCTTTATAGGATAATCACCAATTGTTGACAGAATTTCTTGATGAAAACTTCTTAACCATAGAAGAATGAACATGGTGGAACCTATATTTTGATGGATCTTTCACACAAAATGGGTTGAGGGCAAGGATAATTTTTGTCACACCTGAAGGAGACTACATCCCTAAGTCCTACCAAATCACATTTCCTTGAAAAATCAATATAGTAGAGTATGAGGCATTTATAACATGACTTAAGCTTTCCATCCAATGGAATGCAAAACTACAAGTATATAGTGGCTCCTAGTTAGTCACCAAACAAGTAAATGATGAATATCAGAAAAAGGATGACAAGCTATTGCTTTACAAATGTATGGTGGATATCTTCAAGGAGTAATTCACACAAATATAGTTTGATCAGATACCAAGGGTAAAAAATAAAGCACTAGATTCCATGACTACCATTGGTTTCCTTGTTGATGTACCACAAAACAATCAACAATATGAATTCTTAATAGAACAAATTTTGGTTCCTCCTTATGATATTCCTGAATTTGAAATGATTGGTGACATTGTTGGTCCTAATTCTCCATGGTACCAATAAATATATGAGTATCTATAAAATAACACCATCCCACTCAACCTTTCATCCTTGCAACACCAATCATTTATCTGTAAAGCATCTTGTTTCACTATTTTTGGAGACACTCTTTATCGCTGCTCCTTTGATAGAACCCTCTTGAGATGTTTAGACTTAGCAGAAGCTCAAACTACCCTAAATGAGATACATCAAGGTATTTTTCAGGCCCATTCTAGTTGACCAACACTAGCTAAGAAGTTGTTGCATACAAGATATTATTTGCCCACAATGGAACAAGATGCAATTAATTTGGTGGTAGTATACAAACCTTTTCAACAACATGGTGACTTGATTCATGCACCATCACAAGAATTTAAGCCTATTGTTACTACGTGGAATTTATCATGATGGGGGTTAGACCTCATTGGCAAGATACAAACCATGTCATCAAATGGTCATAAAGTCATAATCACCGTCGCTGAGTATTTTACCAAGTGGGTTAGGCTATACCTATGACCTATGTTATAGGGAAATAGATTTCCACATTCATACTCCATTACATCATTTTTCACTTTGGAATTCTTGCTTCCATAGTCATAGACAACTGAAGTCCCTTGAAAAAAAAAATTTTCATAATCTGTAAAAATAATTCCACATCCAACATCATTTTTCTACTCCATATTATCCACAAGGAAATAGCTAGGCTAAGGACACAAATAAAACAATCTTAAAAATCCTAAAGAAAATGGTCAAAGAAGTTGGTCATGATTAGAACATACAACTTAATCCTACCCTATGGGAATACTGTACTAGTATTCGTACACCTACTAGAGCCACTCACTATTCCATGATATATGGTGTTGAATAAATCTTGCCAATAGAGGTTGAGCTCCCATCATTGAGAATTTCTTTACATCTTATCGATGATGAAGAATATCGCGTAGCACAACTTCAACAGCTGGAGCTTCTAGATGAAAAATATTTAAATACCCTCAATCACCTCAGATATTATCAAAATAGGCTTCACAAGAATTATAACAAGAAGATCAAGTCCTGAGATTTTTCTATTGGGATCTAGTACTTTTAAAGGAAAATCAGTGTAACCTACAAGAATGTGAAAAGAAGGGAATGTTCGAACCTAATTGGCTAGGCTCGTACATCAAGAAAAAATATGGATCAAGGGCATCAGTTTGCTAAAATGGAGGGAGATCCCCTTGAAGAGCCCATGGATATCCTCCATCTCAAAAATTCATTTGCATAAGAAGAACAAAAAAAAAACAAAAAAATACAAAAATACGAAGAAAAAAAAAAATTATAAAAGAAAAAAAAATAGTAAAGGGAAATAATTTGTCCAATGGTGAAAACCACTTTGTGGAGCCTTGGGAAAGTAACATGATGAAAACTTGGCAAATAGGCACCATGTGTAGGGTCATTTCCACCATCTATTAGATCACTTCTTTCTTCAATCTACAATAAATCCATCCATAATAAATCCACCCACCCTATCCACTATGGATTGGAACACATAACTTGATTCCAAAGAGCTTCCCACCATCATATGCGCATCACATAGCATCTTCCCACTCCCCCCTTGATATCACTCAACCCATTAGGACTAAAAATCATATTTATTATTTTTTGCATTTGATTTCATAAAGTGCATAAATTCATATGATCAGATTCATTTCATAACTCATGATCCCATGACTATGGCCTTTGACACATAAGAATCCCCCTTATAATAGTTTAGCAAAAACTATAAGAACAATTGATCCTTATCAGGAAGATCATGTGCATATCTTTCTGATCAACCAGTCATAGCTCTTCATTAGAATATTTTCTACAAATTGGGAAGAGGTGAATCAAGTTACCACAATCAAAGACCCTGAAGATAACATGTGTGCATAATCGGGAAGAAAGTGCATAACATTTCACCAATGAAAATTATCTGAAAAATTAGGCTCGTCATAGGGATATTCTCAAATCATACCGATTTCGTTTGTCACACTGATTGAGATCTCAATGGGAAGAAACATATATACGTTTGTTGATAAAACAGGAGAACAGTTGTATCAGAGAGACGTGTATGGCTAGAGTAAGTCCCTCAAATCTCTCCGACCATATGGGTTATGTTGATGAGAGAATTTTTTGGTGAAAGTCTCATTGACTTATCCCAACAAAAAAAGAAAAAGAGGAAATACATTGGGGAGACCAATTACATCAGAAAGGCATTCTATTATCTTAGCGATGGTACATGTTAGCCTGATGGTAACATGGAATGACCACAATTTTTCAAAATGACACCAAATGACGATTAAAGGAATTTCTAATGGTCCATACCACCTTCATACCAACTAAACTTCATAATGTTCTCCACAAAATGATAAGAGTTGAAAAGAAAGAGAAAAGGCAGTTGTACAATATTGGTGAGAGTATTAAGTGGTCTTCCTGACTAAATATGATAACTAAAAGGACACTTCATATTAAAGGACATTCAGTTATGTGTTGGTGATCAGTTATGAATGTATAAAGAAAGATGGCACCAAATAAAACACACAAATTGGCTTGAGACCAAAGGGGTTTCACCGATGCTATCATCTTGTATCACTCTGACATTTGAAAATTCAAAAACCCTATTGCATTCATTTCCAATGGCAGACATTAATGGCTACATGAACAAACCTCATATGAATGTCTCTGATTGAAAAGAAATTGAACCAAAAGAATTTTTGTAAGTTGTAGTAAGGAAGGATGGGAGATCAAGTGGGAATCAAGGAATTCAGTGCACCTAGAGACATACGAGTAAGCATACAAAGTATCCCTGCAATTGATAGATTATAATTCAATTCTACCATCTTCTAGAGAATTAGAATGGAAGGTTCAAGTTTTGCAAAAACAAAAAATAGGAAGCAACAAGGTGAAAGTAGCCAGTCCAAAAGTAAGAAGCATAAAACTAAAATGGGGTTGGAATCTAAAACAAAAGAATAGAAACTAAAACAAGACCTCATTGATCAATTTCTTGGTTCAGGGCCAAAAGCTAGAAGTTTTACACAATTGAGGGCTGATGTAGAAATATTAGAGGATAAATGCAAACATGTAGGTGATGTGTGCACCCCCATTAGGAGATATGAATTGTTCATGTTTCATTATTATCAGAGAAGTAGTTTTGAAGTAGTATGTAACCCTTGGAATTTCAATTTGGGAAAGTTGGTTGTTCCTAATTTCAATGTGAATATAGACCTCATAAAACTTTTGGTCAATCATTATAACCCAAACCTTAAAGCCATTTGCAACCCACAAGGAGAACCTTTCATACATATATGCAAAATTGCACTTTGTGAAGTTTTCAGCCTAGATGATACATGTGATCAAGCTATAGTGCATGAGGATTTAGAAAAGAAATACTAGAGGATGGATACTACCAACAAAGGATGGAGGTTACCATCACATAGGCCTAGAAAAGATGGAGACCTAGTACCACTTGAGGATGGTGATGGACCTCCCTTTCATGTTGATTTTTTCGAGCCCTATCTAAAACAAACTTACTTCTCAGTGGGTGAAATAATTGGAACACAGGTCTATGAAATCATGTCTATAGGGCCAATTGTGATTTTTGTAGAAATACAATGCCACATTGCAAGACCTTTTGATTATTCTTCACACATTTCCAGAGGGATTGACTCAAGGATAATGGTCATCAAGAATGAATCTCCCACACTACACTTTAAACATTATTCCCTTCTCATGCACATGATATTTTACCATGCGAAAGAGTTAGGAATATGGCTAGACGAATTAAGGATTACATAGTTGGATAAAGAGGGGAAACCATTACCAATACAATTGTGGACTTCCATTTGGGACAATAGATTTATCAATTCCAAATATGTTTATTTTGAAGAAAACTTTGTCAAGACACTATGCAAGTTTTATAATCACCCTTGTGATTATTCATTGTCTAATGAGACCAAAAGATTTTTAAGGCCTAAGGATTTTAATGGACCATTGACTATAAGTCACAATTGGGGTGGCTGGTATTGCTATGTTTATTCCACTATGATCAAGGTTTACAGTTTTAAAGATACACCTTTCCTATTACCTAAAACTATACCAAAAAAAATTACATATCTAGAGATTGTCAGGAAAATGGATTATTCCAATGTCATGAACTTGAGTGCATATGAAAAATAGTCATTCATGCCTAGTACATTGCATTTTGCATATTTTATTGTGGTGTCAAAAGAAGGATATGATCTCATTTTGGATAAATTGTAACATTTCAACATGAAGAAGGTTGCACCAAGGAAAGGATTTTATCCTGAAGGTTTTATTGATTTTACAAGGAAAAAATAGAATTTTGGTGGATATGTTCATATACCATATCCTCATGATGATATTATCAGAAACATGGAAGAAACGGAGGTTGAATTGGAAATTGATAATTACAATAAAGAAATTGAACAAAAGATGAAGGAAATACATGAAGCAAAAATGTTATCCTTTGGTAGTGAGAAATCTTCTGATGAAAATGAATCCCAAAGCCAACCTGATAAGATCCCCAAGCTGAGGATTGAAGAGTATCAAACTCCAAACAGAGAACAAGAAGTTGGGGAATCATCTGATATATATACTAGGCAATTGGCTTATAAATCATTTGTCTCAAATGACCATTTCATTAAGTCTCCTGAGTTTAAATCTTTCTTGTACAAATAAAAAGGAAATAAAATAAGGGAATTAGTTACAGACATCACATCTAGCAATGAAATCATGTTGTTGAACACATTGAAGGTGGATTTAGAGAATGAAATGAAGAACATGACTCCAGAGAAAGGAAGAAACTTATTAGAGGAGTTTAGTGTGATGATCTTTCCTAGTTTGGACTTAAATTCTACTGTTATTTTTGATAGTTTTTTGCACAATAAGGATGCCAAACACAAGCTCAATCCAGAAGGGGTAACAAAGATGTACACTAGGTCAGGATATAATCTTGATGAGAATTCTCTTAAGATCTGGGCTCTATACCCCTGACATAAGAAGTCTAGAATTATTGATATAGAGAAAAAATTTGGTCATGTGATGACATTAAAAGTGGGTGAAATTGATCCTATGGTCACAACTGCTATTGGTATAAATGTAGCCAAATTGAACAAGGCACAGATTCAAATGTTGATTAAAGAACAAGATATGTAAAAGTTGAATAGTGAAAGGATTCTCAAAGAAAATGATTTTCTAAAAGACACAGTTAAGGACACATTCAAAGGATCCACTAAAATGTTGACTTAGGGAGAAGGTTCCCAATCAAAGGACAAGTGTGAGGAATTACATATGAGTAAGCTATAGATGCACACTCAAGTGATCAAGGCTAGGCTTGAAACACTTTCTACAATACTCTAGAAGAGTCACACTAATCAAATGATTTGGATTGACAAGTTTTGGGTAACTCACTCCAAAATTCACACTGCCATTCAAGAACATAAGATGATAAATTACAGGCTTCAGGAAAATCTCCAAGAGATAGAAAACAAAAACACTTCTGATACTGGATCCATTACAACTACTAAGGACATGGTAAGGAAACATCAAGAATTTTATAAGGAACTTCAAGTAGACGACAAGGAGTTTATTGATGCTTCAAAAGAGGGTGTTCCTACATTGTTCAATGATAATGGAGAATTGAAAAGTCAAAATTAATCAATGATAGAGTGTAGACTAATATTGCAGGGAGACTTGGAAGCAACTAAGAATGAAGATTCAACACTGGAAGAGGCCTACCAGCATCTGGAAAGGATGATTATCATGGAGATTGCTGTGAGGAATGTTGATATGCACTTGAGTCAGGAGTACCTAGATCATATTACACAAAATCATTTGCAACTTATTAGAGATTAATTGTTAATGTTTTATGTGTTGTTAATATTCCAAAAGACACTTATGAAGAGGTATACCCTCTTCAAGATATTGTTATATATGATGAGGGCATAGCCCGAGACACATAAAATAACCCACAAACAAGAGAATGATTTTATTATTCAGAAATTGGAGCTTCTTACATGCAAAGGATCTCAAATCCCCAAGTTCTACAACACATGCAAGTTACAGAGAGCTACAAAATAACCCTTTCACAATATGCGAGCTTGTCCCCAAAAAGTTACCCAAAAATTAGAAACCTACCCATAAATAGAGCTCCACCTTAGTTTGGAGCCAAAACAACATTCAAATTTGAGTTTAGGCGGTTTGGCACCGAAAATTTACAACATGAAGTTCAAATTTCAAAAGAGCATTTGCAATTGTATCTTCTAGAAAGTGCGCCAACTTCCCAGGGCCATAACTTTTGATTTGGGACTCTGATTCATGAACCGTTTGAACCATTGGAAAGGTCTCGAAGTCAATAACGCGCTCAAAATCCACTCTACCTATTTTGGCAAGTTTCAGGGCTGTTCTGAGAACTCTAAGTGCTTCAAATCTAACTCAGAAGATTTTCAGGTGCAAATCTGGGAAACTAAAACTACAATATCTTTCCACCTAGTAATAGAAAATAAAAACCGTAAATTGGAAATTTTATTATGACAAAAAGGGTATCTGAAAAATGTAAAAAAATCTAAAAACTGAGAAACTTGAAATTTGACTATTTTTGGGTGATGCAAGATTGCCCTTACACCACTGGATGCTCCTGCATCAGACACCCAGGGTAATTTTGAGAAGTGACCTTGTCACATCTCAGATGGTGAGGAAAACCCAAATGGTCAACCTC
>VDFB02137365.1:9399611-9517900 GCA_007258455.2 Sequoia sempervirens | reverse complement strand
TCTTCCTCTCCTTCATCCTCACTTTCCTCCCTCGGGTTTAACCCTCTTCTCAACTGCTCTTGTAATGCATCAATCTGCCTCTGGAGGGCTGCCAGTGCATCTCTTCCACTAGCATTTATGCCGCATTGACCACCTCTGGCACCACCATGCCTACCAGGCATCACTCTTGGAGGCATCTTTCTTGACCTTGACCTACAACCACGGTCCTGGTGTGAACTGCCTCACGATCGATGATCTATCCACATGCTCAAGAAAACCTGCTCTGATACCACTTGATGAGGGCACAACCCAAGACACAGAAAATAACCCACATACAAGAGAATGATTTTATTATTCAAAAATTAGAGCTTCTTACATGCAAAGGATCTCAAATCCCCAAGTTCTACAACACATGCAAGTTACAGACAGCTACAGAATAACCCTTTCGCAATATGCGAGCTTGTCCCCAAAAAGTTACCCAAAAATTAGAAACCCACCTATAAATAGAGCTCCTCCTTAGTTTGGAGCCAAAACAACATTCAAATTTGAGTTTAGGTGGTTTGGCACCAAAAATTTACAACATGAAGTTCAAATTTCAAAAGAGCATTTGCAATTGTATCTTCTAGAAAGTGAGCCAACTTCCCGGGGCCATAACTTTTGATCTGGGACTCTGATTCGCGAACCGTTTGAACCGTTGGAAAGGTCTCAAAGTCAATAACGCGCTCAAAGTTTGCTCCACCAATTTCAACAAGTTTTGGGGCCATTTCAGGAACTCTAAGTGCCTCAAATCTAACTCAGAAGATTTTCAGGTGCAAATCTGGGAAACTAAAACTACAATATCTTTCCACCCAGGAATAGAAAATAAAAACCGTAAATTGGAAATTTCATTATGAAGAAAAGGGTATCAAATATGTAAAAACATCTAAAAACTGAGAAACTTGAAATTTGACTATTTTTGGGTGATGCAAGATTGCCCTTACACCACTGGATGCTCCTACATCAATATAAGTTGGATATTTGATGATTTAAGAATAAGAGAAAAAATAGAGTTAATAGAGATATACAAAAGATACTTTCATAATATTTATCATGTAGATTATATTATAGAGGACCATGATGCATGCATGAATTTTGGCAGAAATCAATAGAAGATATTTTATGTTGTGTGACTTCATATTGGTGTCTATTGTTTGTTAATTTAAACAATTAGTTGGTTGTCTCCACATTGTTATTTCTCTATTATTTGAATTTGTGTATCCAAGTTGATATTCAATTTCATCAAACACATTTGCTCTTATTGTGTAATCAAGTTAATTGGTTTCCATTAAAGAATTAAAATCCTTTTAATTGATTACAGTAACTTGGAAGTAACATTTGTATGTGTAAGAAGAGCCTTGTAATTGATAAGATTTCCATACTATCTCTAACCCGATATTATCTTGTTATTCAAACTGAGGATATACTTCATTTTTTAATACACATTTTCTATAATTGTGTGATTCTTTTAATTGGTTCCTTCAACGAAGGATTAAAATCCTCTTAAATAATTCATGTAAAAACCTGATAGGATCGATTGGATCAATAAGTAAAGTCTATCAGTCATGTTGTGCAGTTTTCGTACACACGCCCCGCTGAAAGAAGGGACCCTCTTTTTCTCTCGCTCTTGTTGTTTTGGCCCTTTGATTTTGAGGATTTCCATTGCCTTGGCATGAGCTTAAGTGTTTATCTTGCTTGCCTAAGTGATCCCCCTAAGTCGCATATTGAAAATCTTAAGTTTTTCACCAAGTTTAGGTTTTTGCACTGTTTCAAGATTTTCTTCCCCATCCGGATTTTCCCGGATTTCATTCAGACTCCGGCTAAACTCGATGGTTTAGGAATTTTTGTTCTTCATGGAATTTCGCGTGGGCTAGATTTTTTTGGAAGTCTATTGTCTCATCAAGTTTCCAAACTTCTCCAACTTGTTTTGTTGGCTTCATTATTGCACCTTGGTACGATTGAATTTTGCACCATTTGCTCCCATCTCCAATTGTGTATTGCTTTTGCATTTGGGATTTGGTGATTTGGGCATTTGGATTTATTGATTTGCTTGCTCGGGCATTCAGACTGTTGTTTGTTGTTGCCATGATCAATTTCCACTTCATCAAATGGTATGTACATGTTGCCTTGCATAGAGTTTGAATTCTTGTGTGTTTGGGCATTTCGTGGCTTGCTCTATGCGTTCATGGTTAAAATTTAGGGTTTCATGCCTAGGGCATCCCCATTGCATCTTAATTTGCTTTCAAATGAACCTAGAATTCAAAGAAAATCTATAGGAGGTTCAAGTTAAGCTAGTTCTGTGCCCAGGGTCCTCAAATTTGTGATCTTCCATCAATTTGAGCGAAATCATGAGAGAATATCAATATTTGGGTTTTCCTTCAGCTTCAGGATTTTCCTGTGCTGGCGGATTTCCCTGGTTTTCCTAGCCCTCTCTCTTTTCCCAGAATGAGTTGAAACTCTAGAATTTTTCCTCTTTCGTGGAATTTCAGTCCTGTTGGATTTTCCCAAATTCTTTGTGATGCCTTGTGGAACTTCGAAATCATGTGAATTGGACGAGTTTAATGATAAATGTTTAACATTCCATGCTTTTAACTGATAAATTACACTGTTATCTGCATCCTTTATTCATTTTTAATGATCTTTGGTTGATTTTGTGCCTTCTTCAGGAAAATCTGCCTAGCCTAGATTTCCCCGAAATTCCTTTCTAGCCTAGATTCTGTGGTTGGCTTGAAATCCTGAACCATGTAAATAACGATTTAATGATGTTTCTAGGTTCATTTTGATCTTTGCTCAAATTTGTTTGAATGATGAGTATGTTATTTGTGATGGGATAATTCTGATCTTCATGTTATAATAGATATTAATGGTGTTTTTTACTGAGTGCAGGCTAAATTTGACTGGGTCGTCAAGGAAATTTGAAATACCGATTATTCCACCCCTTGGTCGACTTGGTGAGGTGCGCTCAGGATAAGAATGGAAGGAAGCAGTTAATATAGGGCTGCATTGAAATGTTTGCATTGGTTCAAGTTGCATTGAAGATCCCATTCTGACCTGGATTAAGTTCAAGCATTTAATGCTAATTTGTTTTATTTTGAATTCTCCTTAGGCCGACCTATTTTTTTGGCTATTTTATTATTGTAAACCCTTGCTAGGCCGACATGCTTTAGATGTTCCTAGAAATTGGGAATTTTGCCTCATTTTAAGATATAGAATAGGGAACATAGAATAGATAGACAGATAGTTCTTAGAATGAATTAAGCAGTAGAGCAGAGGTAGAAATTAGGTCATTCTGAGCAAGTGTTGTAATAGAATATTGGAATTGTTGCTGAAATTTGGTGATTCAATACAATTGAAGACATTGTGATTTTCTAGTGATCTCTTTTTTGTTGACTTATTTTCCATCATTCTTATGATTCTATCTTTAAAATTTCTCTAGGTTAATAGATGTATGTTGGATCTGATTCAATGGTGTTTATGATTTGATGCTTGAAGTGTTTGCAACAATCCCTGGTCCATACATTTTGCAGCTAGCTGGTTGTTAGTTGCTTTGCAAAATTAGCTTGGACCTTTATATTCATTGTGCTTAGTTCAATTGTGGAGATTTATTCATTTCAATTGGAATTGGGTTGTCTTGGATGAATGTTCATGATCTCAAAATCTTAATACCTTAGAAGATTGCACTATTTTTGTGAGATTGCAAGTTTATTTGGGTTAAGTAGGAATTAGTTTATAAGGGATTGGTTCATTTGGAGTATTTCATCATTTGCATTGTTAATCTTAGGAGTAGTGAAATTTAGGAATCTCTCTGAAACCCTATTATTTTGTTATTTCTTTATCATTTGAGTTATATTTAGGATTGAAATATCATTATATTGCTAGATCTAATAAGTTCAAGATTCAATATTTGCTTGTAGTAAGGTCCCTTTGTGATTACCAACATTTTCACATTTATCACTGAGTTGTTTATGCATTGTCAAGACCTGACATTAGAGACCTTGGGGTTATCTCTTGAGGCTTGCTAATAGATATTTACCTTTCAAGAGAGATAGGATATTATATTATGTCTAAGTTGTTGTGCAAAAAACATCATCAACAGATTGGTGCTAGAAGGAGGGCCTTAATAAGCTAAACTGGATTAATTTTTGTCTGTCATCTCTCCTGAAAGATTCAGAAGAAGAACTAGATCTACTCCAAGAGAGGAGGAATTTCAAGAATTACCAACCCCTAATAGGTCAAGAAGGATGAACAAAATGGGAGAATCATCATCCACCCTACCACCTCCATCATCTCCATCATTCTCAAGTTCATCTTCATCTGAGTCTAAGGACATTCCCATCCAACAACCTCAAGCAACCATAAAACAACCATTACCACCCCCACCTCCACCAATGGATTTCCTTTATAATATCCCATCTCCACTAACTTTCACCAATTACAAGGTCATGCTCAAGAACCCTGAGCACTTTTGTTCAAAGTTCCATGTTATTGATCTCAATAGAACTACTGAGAAACACATCAGGATCTTTCAGACTAGCCTTAAGGATAGGGGAATCAATCATGAGGATGTAGCATGTCGTCTCTTTCCTTATTTCTTAAAAAAAGATGCATTCTATTGGTATAATCACTTACCTGCCGAGTCTATCCAACATTGGACTAAGTTAGAGACTGCATACCTATAGAAGTTTAGAATTCCCATTAGTCCCAATGAGCTCTATCTTTAGTTCACTAATGTTAAAAGAGAAGTCCATGAGCCTATAGGGTTCTCTAACTATAGGTTTCATCGTGCCTATACCCGACTACAAGCTCCCTATGTTGTTGATGAAGCCACTACTTTAGAAGTCTATTATGAGGGTCTTGATAGCCTAATAGCTACCTTCATGAAATGGAGAAACAATCCTCCTAATACCCTACTTTATGCATATGTAGAGGCTGTAAAGGTTAGCACTACCTTAAGACAACATTTTTCTAGACCTTTACCATCATTAAGACCCACTGCTCACCTTGGGCAGATCCCATCTCTCAATCAAGCTCTCACCAATCATACTCCCATCATGAATCCAATACCTTAGTTGCCTATGGTTCCCCACCCAGGGTTCCAGTGAGTCAAATGCCACCTAGTTAGCTATCCCCAGCAAAATGCGAATCAACCTCTACATCCACAATCTCATGCTAGCTATCCCCCATATCTACATAATTTTGAAGTTTTGAACCAGTCATTAAATACCAACACTGCAATAGGATATCCCCAAAATAATGTGAGCTAGCCTCCATATAGAAATACTGACTAGGAGAGACTGGATGACTTGAACAAATAGGTGAAGAAGCTAAATATGGAGGTAACTTATCTAAGGAACCAAAATAGTCAGTTGCAAGCTGCTTAGAGAAATATGCAATCCAATCAGAGCAGAGAAAGTCAAGAAAATCAACAAGGACAACACTTTGATAGGGGGAAACGTCCTGAAAGAGGATATAACCATGACATAGGATACAACAACGAAAGAGATATAACAATGACAAAGGATATAACAATAGAGGACAAAATTATGAGAAAGGAAAATCCTTAGGCCAAAACTTTGATAGAGGGCAAGGTGGTGGACAAGGGTTTGATAGGAGACAGCCACCCAGACAGAACGAGACTTGGAATACAAGGCCTAACAATGGGGAAGTCTCTACCCCATTGGATCAACCAATCAATCAGCCAGTCAACCAAGAGAAGCCTCCTAGTGGTGTATATTTAGCTGAAGCTGCTTTATCAGGATGGTGTAGGCTCCATAAAACAAGTCAGCATTCTTAGTTAGATTGTCAAGAGTTCAAACAGTGGCCTCAATTTTTCAGTATGAAGTGGATAATAATGTAGGTAGTTAGGAGATGGTGCCATCCACTCCCTATGATTCACCAGTGTTGGTACTGAATCATGCTTCCTTTCCACAGAGCACAAAAAATGTACCTAAAGAAGAAGCTAAATAGCTTAAGGAAGAGGTAGATCAAGTGTGCACTGGAGATGAGATTTCATAGTTTTTTTATGAAAATCTAGTAAATGACAATGGCCCCTTGGATGAAGAAGAGGCTTATGTTCAAGAGGTACAAACTTTCTAGAGGCCTATTAAGAAGTATGATTTGAGAGACATGCCACATAGACATCCACATGTTGGAGGCCCCTTCACCACCTCCATTCTATCGAACAACTTCACCACTCCTCCAAATCCTAATGCCAACAATAACCCATTGTATCCTCATGTGTCCAAGCAGTATCTGTCAAAGGAAGGACAAGCACAAATGGACATGTCAAATGGAAGAAGAGTGGAAGCAAGCAAAGACAGGGTGGTGGACTATCCAAAAGAGACTCTGGCTAATCTACGTGAAGAACAATTGGCTATATATGTTGCGGAAGAACTCAAGAAGCGCAAGAACTCAAGAAGCTAAAGGTAATTCTCTATGCATTTGAGTTATTAAGAGTTCCAACCATTAGGAATGCAATTCTAAGAGCTTATAACACAAATTCTATATCACAAGATAGATCAATTAGTGAAAGTATCAACAAAGTATCTAGCTCTCAAATAGTAGGAAGGAAAAATCAGACTCATATTCAAGTTCATGTGCCTCCTGGAGATAAGCGAAAAGAGAAAGATAGAACTCAAGTTGCTCAAGTAGATACTCCCTTAACTCTATTTCAAGGAAAAACAGAGACTCCTCCATTCCTGATCTCGGTCCGTATATTTGGTAAGAACTTACACAATTGCTTGTTAGATTTAGGTGCCTCTACCAATGTAATACCCTTTGGTGTCTTTCGAGCTTTGGGTATTAATCCTATTGATTCTCAAAAGAAAGTTACACAATTGGATAGGACTAAAGTTAATGTTGTAGAAGAATTAAATATGATTCATATGTAGGTTGCTTCTGATCCTAGGATTCAACAGGTTATTAATATACAAGTGTTTGATATACTTGATGCTTATGGCCTGATTCTAAGAAGAGAATTTACTAAGGCCTTGAATTTATATGTATCAATTGATAACTCTCATATGTGGCTTCCCTGGAAGGAAGTGCCAAAAAATATTAGAATTGAAAGAGAACCTAGGATGAAGTACATGATTATAGAATATCAGAACACCTCCAATAAAATTCTAATATCTGAAGTAAGTATGGGTAACTATGTGCTTGTAGCCCCTTTTGAGGAATTAGATGTAGAGGAAGTTCTTATGTTCCATACTGCGCCTATTGATCTCATAGTTGAATCTAGTAGTACTGAAGCCTTGGTGAAACTAGTTGAAAATGAAGATGATATTGAGGACAGTCAGCTCAATTTACTGGATAATTTCTAGGAATTCATTCAAAAATGCATTGAAGATCAGATTCAGTTGGGTAGGGAAATGAATTTCAAAGATTTTGTTTTGCCAAATTGGTGCAGGGTCCATAATGCCTCCCATTCTGAACTGGATTGTTGCTTATGCCAGTCTACAGTAGAACAAGTGTAGAAGTGTATCAACCCCACTCCAACAGTCAAAATTAATATACATAATGTCCAATAAGACCCTAAGGAGAAGAAAGTGATGCTTTCTGAAGAACCATCCAGCAACAATAGTGCAAGAGATATAGTGAGGAAATATGCAGTTGCTGACTATTGGACTTTAAGGTTTGATAGATCCAAATCAAAGTAAGGAGGTGGAGAAGGATTTGAGCTAATCAGTCCAAAAGGTAAGAAATTCTTTGCTGCTCATACACTTCAATTTCATTGTACGAATAATGTAGTAGAATATGAGGCTTTGGTCCATGGGCTATTAATGGCATTAAAGAAAAAGGTTAAGATTTTGCAAGTTTTCGGTTATTCTGAGTTAGTGGTTAAGCAAGTTAGGAGACAATACTCTTGTCATGATAGAAGAATGACCAATTATAGACAAAGATTATGGGACCTTATTGAAGGATTTGATGCCTTCAACATTTAGTTGATCCCACGAAGTAAGAATCAAACAACAGATTCTCTTGCTCAGGCAGCTAGTACATTGCAACCCTTGTCCCTTTCTAGATTGAAGAAGTTTACAGTGGAATTAACTCCAGTACCTTCAATGCCCGACAATGTCACCAACTTCCAGGTATTTGAAGATGATAAGCATATTTTAGATTTTATCACAAGTACAGATGTATTTTCTTCTCAAATTATAGATGAAACTGAACTCCAAGAAGCAGAGATCCATTTGGAAGGAATAATCAACTTGAATACTAATACAATTCCCAGAGGAATGGTGCAGTTAGAAATAATTTTTGATCTAGATAAGGTCAGAGATTAGGAATAGGATACCAAGAAGGAGTCCATTAGTGGACAATGTGAAAAGTATAATATGGGAACTCATGAGGATGTCATGAATATATTCATTGGTAAAGTATGCACTCCAGAAGAGAGGAAAGGCATAATTGATGCATTAGATAGATATCAGGATGTGATAGCTTAGAGTTACGAGGATTTGAAGACCTATGACACATCAATTATAACTCACACTATCCCTCTCAATCTAGGAGAAAAACTTTTCAGAAAAAGGAAAAGGCCAATTAATGCCTTACTAGAACCTATAATACAGAAAGAAGTGCAGAAATTGTTGTTCTCAAGAATCATATTTCTAGTAAGACATTCAACTTGGGTTGCAAACGTGGTTCCTATAAGGAAAAATAATGGTTAAATAATGTTGTGTGTATATTTTAGGAACCTCAACAAAGCATCAGAAAAGGATAATTATCCAGTACCTTCACTAGATGAAGTACTTCAAATTGTCAATGGATCTTAGATGATGTATTTCTTGGATGGATATTTAGGATACAGCCACGTTATGGTGCCGTATGAAGACATGCATAAGACTACTTTCACCACCAAGTGGGGCACTTTTTCCTATAAAAGAATTCCCTTCGGTTTGATTAATGCTAGAGCTACATTTCAGAGAGCCATGGATATTGCGTTTAAAGACATAATTGGTAAATGCATAATCATTTATATGGATGATTTGACAGTCTTTTCCAAGAAAAAAGGTGACCATATAGTAGATTTGTGCAAGGTGTTTCAAAAGTGCAGGGAATTAAGAAATTCATATTTGAAGTGACAGAGGGAAAATTGATAGGGCATGTTATCTTTGAGAAAGGAATTTCCATTGATCCAGAATGAGTGGAAGCTATACTCAAGATCCCACCACCTGCTAGCAAGAAAGAAATGAAGTCATTCTTTGGCAAGATCAACTTTGTAAGGAAGTTCATCACTGGATTTGCAAAAATAGTCAAGCCCCTGAATACAATGTTGAAGTAGGAGGATAAAGTTGAATGGAATATAGAAGCTAAGGAAGCATTTGCAGAGATAAAGAGGGCTATTGTTGAAGCTCTAGTTTTGGTGAGTCCAGACTATGCTAGGCCATTCTATATATATTCATTTGCTTCTGATCACTCATGTGCTGCTATGTTGACTCAAAGGTCTGATCAAGGAAATGAACATCCCATAGCATTCATGAGTGCACCATTGAAAGATGCAGAACTAAGGTACCCAAGTGTGGAAAAGCAGGCCTATGCCTTAGTCAGAGCTGTAAAGAAGTTTAGGCATTTTATTCTCAGAAACAAAGTATTTGCAATAGTTTTTGATCCTGCAGTCAAGTTGTTGTTGATGCAGAATGAGCTAGGATAGCGCAAAGAAAAGTGGGTAACTATGTTACAGGAGTACAATATTGAGATTCAGCCCATGAAGTTGGTAAGAGGACAAGGACTTACAAAGACAATGGTAGAAATGGGCCCTAATCTTGCAACTCAGCATTACAATCTAGAAGATATTTCTCCTGGTGAATGGTATGATGATATTGTTCATTATCTCCTAACTCAGAGATGTTTTGACCATCTAAATGCAGTACAAAGAAGAGTATTACATTTGAGGAGTGACAGTTTCATGCTGAAGGGAGTTATTCTATATAAGAAAAATCATGAGTGTATCTACCTGAGTTGCTTGGGACAACAGGAGGGTGAAAGGGTCATGGCTAAATTTCACGATAGATATGGTACTGGTCATGGATCTACACATTCTACTACAAACCAAATTATAAGGGCTAGTTATTATTGGACTACATTGTTCAAGGACACACATAGTCATGTCAAAACTTTCCATGCGTGCCAAACCGCAGAAACCAGAGAAAAGTATGCAGCTCTTCCACTTTAGCCAGTCTTTGAGGTAAAACCTTTTGCACAGTGGGGGATGGAATTCATAGGTCCCATCAATCCACCTTCTTTTGCTAGTCACATGTATATTCTCACCATTACTAATTACTTTACATGATGGACTAAAGCTCTTGCATGCAAACAGTGTGCTTCTGAAGTGGTAATAGATTTCATTGAATCAGGTATTGTTAATCGCTTTGGATGTCCTTTATCTTTAGTTTGTGATAATGGTCCTACATTTGCATCATTGAAATTTTCCAATTGGGCCTTTGATCACAGGATTATAAAAAAATTTGCATCTAATTACTATCCAAAAGGTAATGTTCTAGCCGAGTCTTCCAATAAAAACCTTTTAATAGTCATCTATAAGTTACTAGAGAAGAATCCCAAGGATTGGCACACTCAACTTAGATTTTCTCTATGGGAAAATCGTACCAGACAAAAGACTTCCATAGGGACCTCCCCCTATCATCTTGTATATGGTCTGGAACCTATATTTCCAATTCAATTGAGGATCCCCACTTTACAATTCATTAATGAATATTATGATGAATGAAATAGGTGTGAAACCTGCCTACATGAGCTTTTACACCTTGAAGAAAGAAGAGATGAAGCCTTAGAAAAAATTTCTAAACATTAGGGTGTAGTCAAAAGGTGGTTTGATAAAAGAGCCAAGGTAAAAGCCTTTAGGATTTCTGACTTGGTTCTATACTAGGATAAAGCCCATGACCGTAAGGGGGAGCATGGTAAATTTGAAAAACTTTGGCTTGGCCCTTACCAGATTTCAAAGATCCTAGGAGATAATGCTTTCCACTTGAAAACTCTCACTAGGGAGGATATCCCACTACCTATCAATGGGAAATATTTGAAGCATTATTTCCAGCTTGAGTTGTTTTCAACTCTTGTCCTGTACATAATTAGAGTAGGTTTTCCTTTTTGCTTTGCTTTGCTTTGCTTTGGTTAGATTAGGTTTTCTTTTTGTTTTGTCTACTTTATTTTTCTTTGGTTAGAGTGGGTTTCCCTTTCTTCTTTTCTTTTTTTCTGTTTTGGTTAGTATAGGTTTTCTTTTAGTTTTGTGTTTTTGCTCTACTTTTTCTTTGGAGGTCTTCTTGTTTTCTTCTGGATGTGTTGCACCTACATAGCAAATATTCTTTTGTTTGGGATTGTTCTGAGTATTTCCTTGATGAAATTTAATCTTGTGTCTTGAAAGGATGGTTGAGGTCTTTGTTATCATCATGCAATCTAAATGTCTGATTTAAGGAAGATGGGTCACTGGTTTGATTTGAATTTGAAGTATTCTAAAATCTTATATCTTTTACACATCTTAAAAATCTTGAGGTTGCGGTAGGATCCTTGTGAGGTCTTGTCAGGTGAAAAATCTTATTTTTTCTTTAGTGCCACTTTGGTTCTTATCTTTGAGTGTGAACTTCATTGTTCATAGGTTGAAATGAAAAAAATGAAAAGAAAAGAATATCAAAAAGAAGAAAAGAGAAAATATTGAAAATCAAAAGAATGAATTCAACTTATCAGGGGTATTTGAATATCTCTATCGGGGCTATGGACGCCTGGCTAGCAATAGAGATATGTTTAGGAGAGTCACAACGACAACCTCCTCAGGGCTACAGACACCTAGTTGGCAGCAAGGCTCTATCTAGGTTGCTTTTGAAGTTAGAATCTTTATGTAGCCTAACTTGATTGAACTTGGTTTCTACAGTAGCTCAAGGAGGGAAATTAACTTATGTGCACACACTTGGATTTTTAGTTTATGGAGGGTTCAGTCCACCTTTGGTTTAGATTCTTTAATCTAACATTTTGATTTGTTTGTCCGGTAATGGGATCAAAACCAGAGATTCTGGGTTCATGATTCTTGTCCATCATCAAATGCTCTGGAGCATTTTCCTAGTAGAGTCGCCATTTGTTGTGCAGTTTTCACACACACACGTTGCTAAAAGCAGGGACCCTCTTTTGCTTCCACTCTTGTTGTTTTGGCCCTTTGATTTTGAGGATTTGTATTGCCTTGGCATGAGCTTAAGTGTTTATCTTGCTTGCCTAAGTGACCCCCTAAGTTGCATATTGAAAATCCTAAGTTTTGGGCCAAGTTCAAGTTTTTGCACTATTACGGGATTTTCTACCCCATCCAGATTTTCCCGGATTTCATTCAGACTCTAGCTAAACACGATGGTTGAGGAATTTTTGGTCTTCACAGAATTTCTTCTGGGCCAAATTTTTTTGGAAATACGTTGTCTCATTGGGTTTCTAAAATTCTCCAATTTATTTTGTTGGCTTCATTATTGCACCCTGGTATGATCAAATTTTGTGCCATTTGCTCCCATCTCTCATTGTGTATTGCTTTTGCATTTTGGATTGTTGATTTGGTGTTTAGATTCATTGATTTTCTTGCTCAGGTGTTTGGACTACTGTCCATTGTTGCCATGATCAATTTCCACTTCATCAAATGGTATGTACATGTTGCCTTGCTTGGAGTTTGAATTCTTGTGTGTTTGGGCATTTTGTGGCTTGCTTTGTTTATTCATGGTTAAAATTTAGGGTTTCATGCCTAGGGCATCCCCATTGCATCTTAATTTTCTTTCAAATGAACCTAGAATTCAAAGAAGATCTATAGGAGGTTCAAGTTAAGCTGGTTCTATGCCCAGGGTCCTCAAATTTGTGATCTTCGATCAATTTGAGTGAAATTGTGAGAGAATATTGATATTCGAGTTTTCCTTCATCTTCGAGGTTTTCCTGCACTGGTGGATTTCCCCGATTTTCCTAGCCCTCTCCATTTTCCCAGAATGAGTTGAAACTCTGGATTTTTTCCTTTTTCGCAGAATTCCAGTCTGGCCAGATTTTCTTAGATTCTTTGTGATGCCTTGTGGAACTTCAAAATCGTGTGAATTGGATGATTTTAATGATAAATGTTTAACATTCCATGCTTTTAATTGATAAATTACACTGTTATCTACATCCTTTATTCATTTTTAATGATCTTTGGTTGATTTTGTGCCTTCTTCGGGAAAATTTGCTTGGCTTGGATTTCCTCGAAATTCCTTTTTGGCCTGGATTTTGAGGTTGGATTGAAATCCCGAACTGTGTAAATATGGATTTAATGATGTTTCTGGGTTCATTTCAATCTTTGCTCAGATTTGTTTGAATGATGATTATGTTATTTGTGATGGGCTAATTATGATCTTAATGTTATAATAGATATTAATGGTGGTTTTTGCTGAGTGCAGGCTGAATTTGACTAGGTTGTCAAGGAAATTCTGGAGATGAAATTGAATCTATGGAAAGAAAATTCAAAATACCAGTTACTCCACCCCTTGGATGGCATGGTGAGGTGCACTCAGGATAAGAATGGAAGGAAGTAGTTAATATAGGGTTGCATTGAAACTTGTGCATTGGTTCAAGTTGCATTGAAGATCCCAGGCCGACCTGGATTGAGTTCAAGAATTTAATGCTTATTTGTTTTATTTTGAATTCTCCTTGGGCCGACCTATTTTTTTGGCTATTTTATTATTGTAAACCCTTGCTAGGCCAACATACTTTGGAGGTTCCTACAAATTGGGCATTTCACCTCATTTGTAAGATATAGAATAGGGAACATAGAATAGAAAGATAGATAGTTCTTAGAGCGAATTAAGTAGTAGAGTAGAGGAAGAAATTAGGTCATTCTAAGCAAGTGTTGTAACAGAACATTGGAATTGTTGCTAAAATTTGGTGATTCAATACAATTGAAGACATTGTTATTTTCTGGTGATCTCTTTTGTGTTGGCTTATTTTGCATGGTTCTTATGATTCTATCTTTAAAATTGCTCCAGGTTAATAGATGTATGTTGGATATGATTCAATGGTGTTTATGATTTGATGCTTGAAGTGTTTGCAACAATCCCTGGTCCATACTTTTTGTAGCTAGCTGGTTGTTAGTTGCTTTGCAAAGTGAGCCTGGATCTTTATATTCATTGTGCTTAGTTCAATTGTGGAGATTTATTCATTTCACTTGCAATTGGGTTGTCTTGGATGAATGTTCATGATCTGAAAATCTTAATACTTTAGAAGATTGCACTATTTCTGTGATATTGAAAGTTTATCTAGGCTAAGCAAGAATTAGTTTATGAGGGATTGGTCCATTTCAAGTATTACATCATTTGCATTGTTAATCTTAAGAGTAGTTAAATTTAGGAATCTCTCTAAAACCCTAATCTTTTGTTATTTCTTTATCATTTGAGTTAGATTTAGGATTAAAGTATCATCATATTGCTAGATCTGATAAGTTCAAGATTCAGTATTTGCTTGTAGTAAGGTCCCTTTATGATTACCAAGATTTTCACATTTATGACTGAGTTCTTTATGCATTTTCAAGACCTGACATTAGAGACCTTGGGGTTATCTCTTGAGGCTTGTTGATAGAGATTTACCTTTCAAGAGAGATAGGATATTATATTCTGTTTGAGTTGTTGCTGTGCAGAAAACACCATCAACAAGTCACATTCTTGCACATTTATATAAAGTATAAACAAATATAAGTGCCAAAAAAATAGAACTATAACAAATAAGTCACCTATCATAAAACTTTATTGACTCTGCTTACCAAATAAAGCACTAGTTCACTTCACATTTCAATATATCTTACTTATCCACTTTTATATTCTAAATTTCCAATTATTACATTAGGAGTAGGAGTAGTTAACAAGCCATCTTCTATCGCACAGTTTATGCCACTATGGATATATCCTTAAATACAAATAAGTCACACAATCTGCTTTAGCTATCAAGGTTTACCCATCAAGGTTTAGCAGACCATGAAGTGCAGGGAATCATCAACCATATAGGTTAACTACATTTTTTGGTTCAAAAACATTGCAAGTCTAATCATAGAACTTGGAATCCTCTTAGGATTTGTGACCAGCATTTTTGAGATCCAACAGATTAGCGACTCCACTAGGGATAAGCCAATTTTGATCCTTAATCCTTCCATCATAGAGTCATTCCTAAACATCATAAAAAAGTGAAGACTCCACTAGGAAGAAACACTATAATTTTCCTACTTATAAAAAGTAGGTGGCAATTTTGAAGGATTTTATGATTGATAAAGTAAATATTAGAATATAAAGGGTAAACGATAGACACCAGGGATATTTTATATCATCCAACATGAATGGAAGAATATCTTTGCACCAAAAGAGTCATAACAAGAGAAGTGTTAGGTATATAGATAAGTATGGATCTCCTCATGGAAAAAATAACACAAATATGGGTGAAACAGTATCCAAACAACCAGAGGATAATGTGGACACAACAAAGTAGACCTTCACAACATTTAACTCTCCACTTCACTCTAATTGTGAAAATCCCTCAACACCACCTAAAAGAAGAAATGCAAATGATAATATCCTCAATTTAAAATTAGACCCTCAAAAGGCGAATGAGTTTGAGGAACAACTGGAAGAAGAAAGAATGTAGAGACAAGAGGAGTATGATAGGGGATTCTCATCATAGCAAGGAGAAGAAAACCTGGAGGGGTTCATTCATCATACTACCATTGGCTTTAATGGTATGAATAATAAAGAGATTGAATTGCATATAGAGTGGAAAAAACAACAACTCAAAATGAGACAACAGATGATACAAGAAAGCCAAAAGCTTGATAAAGAATTGGCACAATTAAACATCCAAGCATCAAAACCTCCAAAATATATCCCTCCACATAAACAAGGTGGAAATCTCAATTCATAGGGGATGTCTCATAATACCAGTGGCAACCCAAGACAATGAACTCAACATAATGCACCATTACAAAGGTCCCATCCCCCAAATGCTAGTAATATTCCCCAACACTATCCACCATCAGGCCAGCAATATGCCCCACAACATCAACATGTGCCATATCATAATCTATACCCTCAACAACACATCCAAAAAAATGTTTATCATCAACCTCAATATGGATACCAATACCACCCCAATCCACCACCTCTAAATTTTCATCCACAAAACCCTATGAGCACATGTAGAAAATTTGATTTAACAGGGCACCAATTACATCCATACCCAATTGACAACAATTGGAGAAATATAGTTCCCAAATTCACTAGGTATAATGTGATATCAGCTGAAGAACATATTAGAAATTCCAATGCCTTTATACAAGATATTGGTATGGAATATGGGGATGTAAATATCAGATTATTCATGATGTCCCTAACTAAAGAAGCAAGGGATTAGTTCAATGGTCTACCTGATGCTTCAATTGATTCTATAGCAGAATTTCAAAATCAATTTCTAGAACAATATGGGAATTAGTGTGCTCCTTAGTTCACCCCTCATGAATTGATAAGTATTCAAAATACCAAAATGAGTCAATTTATGACTTCAATCAGAGGTTTTCCAAACTATACAACAAAATACCACATGGATCCAAATTGATTGATCCAATAGTCTTAAGTATCTATTTAAAGGCCTTTGATCCAAAAATAGGGTATGAACTTAGAAACATATGCCCTAGAATTTTAACTGAAGCACAAAAGATAGCATTAACAATTCAGAACAATAGAAAGGCTATAAGGATGACTAGAAAAAGGGACAATCTTAGAGTTCCCCAAAATTGTAACAATCCCTAGAATAAGGAAAAGAATTCATACAAAAATGAAATAACAAAATTACATGATTTCCATACAACACAAATTGGAAAGATGGAAAACCCATAACTGATAGGTCAAAGTATAAAGAAACCCCTGATCTCTTAAAGAAAAAAGGATCCTACATGGTTAATAACAACCCTTGGTGTCAAGTTTGTAAGCCGCCTCATTCCATGGATCATAGTGTTGTAGCATAATCAATACAAGAAGAAGAAATACTATATGACAATGAAGAGGAAGATCATACAATATATCTAACTTCACATACCCTTCATCTGGTTGAACAAGAATATTCATCCTCAGGAGATGAAGGCTATGAGTATGATTTATATAACTAGAGGTACAATATTCACATGGCAAAACAACGGGTCTTCTTCGATCGGGATAATGAAAGTAACAATGAATCACATCCTCCTTATACACCACCTAATTCAAGTAAATATAAATTGAGGAGGCCAACTAAGGAAGAGATCAAAGAGTTAACCATTGTTGCAGTAGATCAAGCAAAAAACAACTATATGCTAAGAAACAAAATGACAAATGCAAATGAAGGCACTCCAAGAGGATTGTTTGTGAAAGATAAAGAAAAAATGCAGGAAAAACCAAAGAAGGTAAAGAATAAGGAGCTTAATAAGAATGAGAAAAGGTGTGTTCCTAAAGAAGAAGAAAAGGAATTATACAAAGGCAAATGAAAACATGATGAAACAAATAAAAAGGATAAAGAAGAAAATAAAGGAGATCCATTGGAACAAAGGAAGATAGCCAAAACAAAAAATGCCTCTTCATTTAATTTCACACAAGAATTGTCTTAGGTGAAAATGTTTGTGCCACGATTGGAAATTATGAAGATAAAAGAGTATAGAGATAGTGATATTCAACTAATACCTAATGGAAGTAATAAAAACACAAACTTGGAAAACAAAGAAACTATAAAAATCAGTAATGGTAGGCAAGGAGATATAAAAGTCCCTAAAGTTTGTCTTGGTCATAGAGTAATGAATCCTCCATAGGTCGATCCATTTTTACCACATTTCTCATAAACAAAAAATTGGTGAGAAATTGGATAATTGATTCAGGAGCTACTATTAACATCATGCCAGTACGGGTCATGAAAAAACTTGGCATGTGGGTGGAAACTACTGGTTGTAAATGTTGTGCTATGGATAATAGGCATGTCCCAGTGGTAGGAGTCATGAAGGATGTAGAAGTGAAATTAGTTTCCTATCCACAAGCAACATACACAATAGACATAACTATAATAGACACACCCCTTAACTTTGGAATGCTCTTGTCAAGACAATGGACTGCTTAAGTGGGAAGAAATGTGCAATTTGACTTATCCTATGCCACAATACCAATAAACGGTGGAGAGGTTAAATTGTATAGAGAACCAAGAGTGAACCAAATTATGGAATATGTTGATTAAAATCAAATGAATTACTTCTATAATGTGGACTTAGGAAGCTTTAGAATAGAACATTCACAACTTGAATTATTGAACACTGATCCAATTGATAGGGATGTCTCCAAGAATGAGCATGGTGTATGGCGAATGTATTTTGATGGAGCATGCAGTAGAGAAGGTAATGGAGTAGGAGTGATTTTCATCTCACCTAAGGGTAAAATATTCAAATATTCATTCTTGTGGACATTTGAATGCACAAATAACATAGAAGAGTTTGAGGCCCTTATGATTGGATTGAACATGGCTATCAAACATAAAATTAAACTACTCACTATTTTTGGAGATTCTGAGTTGGTTATTTTGCAAGTGAGATCAAAGTATTCTACAAAAATCAAAAGGCTAAAATAGTACAAAAATGTTGTATGGGACACCATTGAATTGTTCAATGCTTTCTCTATTGAATGGATAGATGGGTCCAAGAATTTAATGGTAGACTTCTTGGCGAATGTAGATTTGGAGAAAAATGATGTCACTTTGGCAAGAATTTTGCAAGTTGAGCTCAAAACAAGACATGAAATCCCTAATAACATCTATAGTTGGCAATTTTTTAATGATGATACTAATTTGATTAAGTTCTTACATTGCATTGATCAGCGTGAGGTCCAAGAAATTGATTTTAATGCATTTGTGGAAGAAGTAGATGGCAAATAGACTATATTTGAAAAGGAAGTTGTTAAACTAAAGAGTAATAATATTACTAAGGGACTTGTGGCATTGGAGAGGGTGTTTGATTGAAATGACCGAGCCCTTATGAAACAAACACCAATAAAAATGGAAGATATTGAAGAAATCAACTTGGGCACTGAATTGGCACCAAAAAAGGTGTACATTGGGAAAAAGATAAGACCAACAATCATAAAGATGTTGATTGCATTACTAAGAAAATATAAGCATTTTTTTGCATGGTCTTATGATGATCTTAATGATTATAGAGAAGATTTGTTCCACATGAAATCCCATTGAAACTAGATGCAAAACCTTTTAGATAGAAACAAAGACCCATAAATCCTACCTTAAAACCTAAAATGCATGAGGAACTTATGAAGCTTAGGGAAGGGAGTATCATCAAGCCTATCAAAAATTCATCTTGGGTCTCTAATTTAGTACTTGTCAGGAAGAAAAATCTAGAGGAGGACACAAATGGATATTGGTAGCCACAGACTACTTCACAAAATGGGTAGAAGCTATACCTACCAAACAAGCAACTAGTAAGGTTGTAGCAAACCTTTTATTGGAAAATATCATCACCAGATTTGGAGTGCAAGAAGGAATTATAATTGATAATGGGATGTGCTTTAGGTTAGATGAATTTAGGGGGTTTTTCCAATCCTATTGTATAGTAATCTCATATTCTTCACCATATCATCCATAGGAAAATGGGAAAGCTAAATCCAGCAACAAGAGCATCTTGAAGATCATAAAAAGAATGTTGGATAATAACAAAAAGGCCTAGGATTCCAACTAGGTACTATCCTTATGGGTAGATAGAGTCACTGTAAAGAAGGCGATCAAAAAATAACCTTCTGAACTTGTGTATGGGACTCAAGCTAGGATCCCTTTGCATAATTTATTACCTATATGTAAGTTCATCTTGTAGGAAGATTTAGACATTCCTAAACCTATGGAGGAAAGGATGGAGGAGTTAATGAAAATTTATGAGGTTAGGAACCAAGCCTAACAACACAATAAGAAGAAGCAATTATAGATAAAATACTTATATGAAAAAAGGGCTAAAAATAAAAAATTTGAAGTAAATGACATGGTTCTCATGTGGAATGCCAGGAGCCAAGACAAAGGGAAGCATGGAAAATTTTAAGCTCTATGGTTAGGACCATTTTTCATTATTGGCAAGGCTGGTGAAGATTCATATTACCTCTAGAACATGATAGGATAAGAAAAAGAATTGCTAGTACATGGGAAGTTCTGAAATAACTTATTTTCTTGAAGAACATAAAGAGGATTAAGAATTGCCGGTGCATGGAAAATTCTTGAGAAACCTCTTAAAATAATTATTTTCTATGCAAAGTGGTATAGGATTCCACTCTACCTCCATTTCCCACCATTCCTAAATTCACTTCTATTTCCATACCATAAAAACTAGGCATTTGACCTGCTTCCCAGAGACCTAGATTCCTGCTATACCCACAAGGGGCATACATCCCTAGTCGGAGCCATTGTTAGGACTAAAAATCCTACTCATTATTTTTTGCATTTGATTTCATAAAGTGCATAAATTCATAACCCATGATCCCATGAATATGGCCTTTGACACATAAGAATCCCCCTAATTATAGTTGAGCAAAAACTATGAGATCAATTGATCCTTATTGGGAAGATCATGTGTATGTCTTTCCAATCAACAAGTTGTATCCCTTCATTTGAATATTTTTTGCATATCCAGACGAGGTGAATCAAGTTACAACAATCAAAGACCATGAAGATACCATGTGTGCATAATTGGGAAGACATTGCATAACATTTCACCAATGAAAACTTATTGAGAAAAGCAAGGTAGTCAGAGGGAAATTCTCATATCATACTGAGTTCATGTGTCACATAGATCAAGATCTCATCGAGAAGAAATATATATAATTTAACCAATAAAACATGAGAACAATTGTATCAAAGAGACATGTATGGTCAAAGTAAGTCCCTCAGATCTCTCTAACCATGTGGGTTATGCCAATGAGAGAAGTTTTCGAGGAAAGTCTCACTCACTTATCCCAATGAACAAAGCAGTAGAGGAAATACATCGGTGAGACCAAGTACATCAAAAAGGCATTATATTCTCTTAGTGATGGTACATGTCAGCCCGATGGTAACATGGAATGACCACAATTTTCTGGAAAGACACCGAGCGATGATTAAATGAAATTCTAATGGTCCAAACCACCTTGATATTGGGTAAACTTCATAATGTTCTCCCTGAAATGATAAGAGTTGAAAAGAAAGAGAAAAGGAAGTTGAACAATATTGGTGAGAGTATTAAGTGGTTTTTGAGACTAAATATGAGAACCAAAAGGACACTTCATATCAAAGGGACATTGAGTTATGTCTTGGCGATTAGTTATGAATGTATAAAGAAATATGGTGCCAAATAAAGCACATAGATCGACCTAAGACTGAAGGGGTTTCACTGATGCCATCTTGTATCACTCTAACATTTTAGAATTCGAAAAAACTTTTGCAATCATTTCTAGTGGTAGACATTAATGGCCACATGAACTAACTTCATATGAATGTCTTTGATTGAAAATAAATTGAACCAAAAGAATTTTTTGAAGTTGCAGTAAGGAAGGACGGGAGATCGAGTGGGAATCAAGGAATTCAGTGAGCCCAAAGACATACAAGTAAGAATACAAATTATCCCTAGAATTGATAGATTATAATTCAATTCTGCCATCTTGTAGAGAATTAGAATGGAAGGTTCAAGTTCTATAAAAACAAAAAATAGGAAGCAACAAGGTAAAAGTAGCCAGTCCAACAGTAAGAAGCATAAAATTGAAATGGGGTTGGAATCTAAAACAAAATAACGGAAGCTAAACCAAGACCTCATTGATCAATTTCTTGGTTCAGGGCCAAAAGCTAGAAGGTCTGCACAATCGAGGGCTAATGTAGAAATATTAGAGGATAAATGCAAATATGTAGGTGATGCGTGCACCCCCATTAGGGGATATGAATTGTTCATGTTTCATTATCATTGGAGAAGTAGTTTTGAACCAATCTGTAACCATTGGAATTTCAATTTGGGAAAGTTGGTTGTTCCTAATGTCATTGTGAATATAGACCTCATAAAACTTCTGCTAATCATTATAACCTGGATCTTAAAGCTATTTTCAACCCACAAGGGGAACCTTTCATACATATATCCAAAATTGCACTTTGTGAAGTTTTCAGCCTAGATGATACATGTGATCAACCTATAGTGCATGAGGATTTAGAAAAGGAATACTAGAGGATGGATACTACCTACAAAGGATAGAGGTTACCATCACACAAGCCTATAAAAGATGGAGAACTAATACCACTTGAGGATAGTGATGGACCTCCCTTTCATGTTGATTTGTTGAGCCCTATCTAAAAGACACTACTCAATGGGCCAAATAATGGGAACATAAGTCTTTGAATTCAAATCTATAGGAAAATTTGTGATTGTCGTAGACATACAATGCCACGATGGAAGACCTTTTGATTATTCTTCACAAATTTCCATAGGGATTGACTCAGGGCTAATGGCCATCAAGAATGAATCTCCCACAATGCACTTTAAACATTATTCCCTTCTCATGCACATGATATTGTACTATGGGAAAGAGTTAGGAATATGGCAAGAGGAATTCAAGATTACATAGTTGGATAAAGAGGGGAAACCATTACCAATACAATTGTGGACTTCCATTTGGGACAATAGATTTATCAATTCCAAATATGTTTATTTTGAAGAACACTTTGTCAAGACACTATACATTTTTTTTTATCACCCTTGTGATTATTCATTGTCTAATGAGATCATTTTTATTTTTTAAGGTCTAAGGATTTTAATGGGCCACTGACTGTAAGTCACAATTGGGGTGACTGGTATTGCTATGTTGACTCCACTATGATTAGGGTTTATGGTTTTGAAGATACACCTTTCCTATTACCTATAGCTATACTAGATAAAATTTCATATCTATAGATTGTAAGGAAAATGGATTATTCCAATGTCATGAACTTGAGTGAATATGAAAAATAGTCATTCATGCCTAGTACATTGCATTTTGGGGATTTTACTATGGTGTGAAAAGAAGGATATGATTTCATTTTGGATAAATTGTAACATTTGAACATGAAGAAGGTTGCACCAAGGAAATTTTTTTATCTTGAAGGTTTTATTGATTTTAAAAGGAGAAAACATAATTTTGGTGGATATGTTCATATACTATATCCTCATGATGATATTATTAGAAACATGGAAGAAGCAGAGGCTGAATTGGCAATTGATAATTACAATAAAGAAATTGAAAAAAACATGAAGGAAATACAAGAAGAAAAAAATTTATCCTCTAGTAGTGAGGAATCTTATGATGAAAATGAATCCCAAAGTGGTGCAGGAGCACCCAGTACACACAGTTTCAACAAGTTATCCTTTGAAGGAAGGCATTAGGAATTTAGGGATATTTGAGTAAATTAATGTTAAATAAGGTATTTGAGACTATTATTCATGTAATTATGGGTCTTTGATGTTATTTAGTTCAAAAAATGCAAAAGGTTGCATAAAAATGTACTTATTGTCAACAAATTGTTAAAAGTGCAAAACTAGGCAATTAGGGGTCTAATTGGTAAAAAGTTGGTTTCCAATGTCCAACTAATTAAAATTATAGTTGGAGGATGTTTTTAAGGGTGGTTAGATGTTAAATAATCCTCTCATGGTCGAGGCATGGTTCTTGAATCATTTTTTTGAAGTTATAATGAAAAAAATGTTGCTTTCTGGAAATTTCTGTGTGTAAAATTGCTGCTAAAACGTGTGGTATGACCTTTGTATGACCTGTACGGGCTCAAACCTATTAAGGTTGGAAAGAGGAGAGTGTCATCTTTCATTTGAAAGTGGTATGGTGAATTTTCATTGAGTTTAGAGGGTTTTATTGATGTTTTACTGAAACTACCCTGTTTTGGTGTAAATTGGTGGTTTGAGAGTAATAAAATGAGTTTTTAGGGCATTCCACCTACTGTAGAAATTGTAACTCGGTGGAATGACCCAATTTGTTGTAAAATAGGTTTCCAAATTATTTTCAAGTCAGAGGAAGTGTGTTTGTGGGTTTTGGGTGTTGCCCTAGGTTGAATTTGGGTGATTTTCCTTGTGAAAGTGAGGAACTAAATGATGGTTTATGATTTTTTTGGAAGAAATAACCTATGTGATGAAGTTTAAAGCTTTTGAAGGAATAATAATGAGTTTTTGAACAGGTGGCATGGTCTGGAAAGGTCTGGAGGTATGATTTACAATAAACCCTCCTTTTGAAGGCCTAGAATCAAGGATTTTACGGTTTTCCATGTTGGAAGAGTTATTTCTGGTAACTAGTGGTGGATTTAGTAGTTTTTGGGCATTTTAATTGCTGCCCCAAGGTTTCATAAAGTTTGGTGGAGTTTAAAGGGTACCTTCTTTGTAAAAGTGGGCTAATCCACTGGCCTTTTCCATGGCAGGAGTATTGGATCTTTGAATTTGTCCAAAAGAGTTGATATTGGTTTTCTTGTATGTTGTATAACTTGAAAAAGGGTATCTTAATCATCATTTATTTTGTTAGGTGTTATATAAAATATTGGTAAAAATTCCTAAACTAGGTTTGCACTGAAACTGGGGTTTAGGAGTGAAATTAGGAAATTGTACTTTTGATGATTGTTGAACTTGGAAGACTGGTTGAATCACTTTATATGATCATTTTAATCTTTCTAGATGCCTCTTGAAGGCAGGTTGCCAATTTGAGTAAGGTTGAGTCTCCTGACTCTGCATCACAAAGCCAACCTGATAAGATCCCCAAGCTGAGGATTGAAGAGTATCAACCTCCAAATAGAGAATAGGAAGTTGGAGAATCATTTGATATAAATACTAGGCAATTGTCTTATAAATATTGTCTCGGATGACCATTTCATTACGTCTCCTAAGTTTAAATCTTTCTTGTACAAATAAAAATGAAAGAAAATAAGGGAATCAGTTACAGACATCACATCCAACAATGAAAGCTAGTTGTTGAACACATTGAAGGTGGATGTAGAGAATGAAATGAAGAAAATGACTCTAGAGAAAGGAAGAAAGTTATTAGAGGAGTTTGGTGTGATGATCTTTCCTAGTTTGGACTTAAATTCTTCTCTTATTTTTGATAGTTTTTTTCAAAATAATGATGCCAAACACAACTTGAGTCTAGAAGGGATAACAGAGGTATACACTGGGTCAAGATATAATCCTGTTGAGAATTCTCTTATGATGTGGGCTCTGTACCCCCCACATAAGAAGTTCAAAATTATTGATACAGAGAAAGAATTTGGTCATGTGATGACATTAAAAGTGGGTGAAACTGGTCACATCTGATATTGGCATAAATATAGCTAAATTGAACAAGGCACAAATTCAATTACTGATTAAAGAACGAGATATGTAAAAGTTGAACAGTGAAAGGATGCTCAAATAAAATGATCTTCTAAAAGACACAGTCAAGGACACATTAAAAGGATCCACTAAAATGTTGACTCAGGGAGGAGGTTCCCAAACAAAGGACAACTGTGGGGAATTACAAATGAGTAATTTGTAGATGCACACTCAAGTGATCAAGGCTAGGCTTGACACACTTTCTACAATACTCCAGAAGAGGCGCACTAATCTAATGATTTGGATTGATAAGTTCTAGGTAACTCACTCCAAAAGTCACATTTCCATTCAAGAACATAAGATGATAAATGACAGGCTTCAGGAAAAGCTCCAAGAGATACAAAATAGAAACATTTCTGACACTAGAGCCATTACAACTACTGAGGACATGGTAAGGAAACATAAAGACTTTTATAAGGAATTTCAAGCAGACGACAAGGAGTTTATTGATGCTTCAAAAGAGGGTGTGCCTACATTGTTCTATTGTAATGGAGAACTAAAAAGTCAAAATGAATGGATGAAAGAGTGTAGACTAATACTACAGCGAGCCTTGGAAGCAACTAAGAATGAGTATTCAACACCAGAAGAGGCCTGTGAGCATCTAGAAAAGATGATTATCATGGAGATTGCTTTAATTTATGTTGTGGAGGATGATGATTTACACTTGAGTTTGAAGTACCTAGATCATATTACACAAATTCATTTGTGGCTTATTAGAGATTAATTGTTAATGTTTTATGTGTTAATATTCCAAAAGACACTTATGAAGAGGTATACCCTCTTCAAGATATTTTTATATAAGTTGGACATTTGATGATTTAAGAGTAAGAGAGAAAATAGAGAATAGAGATATACAAAAGATACTTTCATAATATTTATCATGTAGATTATATTGTAGAGGACCATGATGCATGTATGAATTTTGGTAGAAATCAACAGGAGATATTTGATGTTGTGTGAGTTCATATTGGTGTCTATTTTTTGTTGATTTAAACAATTATCTAGCTATCTCCACATTGTTATTTCTTTGTTATTTGAATTTGTGTATCCAAGTTGATATTCAATTTCATCAAACACATTTGTTTTTATTGTGTAATCAAGTTAATTGTTTTCCATTAAAGAATTGGAATCCTTTTAATTGATTACAGTAACTTGGAAGTCACATTTGGATCTATAACAAGATCCCTGTAATTGATAAGATTGTCATACTGTCTCCAACTCGATATTATCTTGTTATCCAATCTGAGGATATACTTCATTTGTCAATACACATTTGTTGTCATTGTGTGAATCTTTTAATTGGTTCCTTCAAGGAAGGATTAAAATCCTTTTAAATAATCCATAGTAACCTGATAGGAATGATTGGATCAATAAGTAGAGTATGTCAGTCACATTCTTGCACGTTTATACAAAGTATAAAGAAATATAAGTGTTAAAAAATTAGAACTATAACCAATAATATGTCACCTATCATAAAACTTTATTCACCCTACTTCCCAAATAAAGCACTGGTCCATTTCACATTTCATTATATCTTACTTATCCACTTTCATATTCTAAATTTTCAACTATCACATTAGGAGTAGGAGTAGTTAACAAGCCATCATCTATCCCACACTTTATGCCATTGTGGATAGATCCTTAAATACAAATAATTCACACAATCTAATTTAGCTATCAAGGTCCACCTAACTAGGTTTAGCAAAGCTTGAAGTGCAGGGAGTCATCAATCATATAGGTTAACTCCATTTGTTGGTTAAAAATGTTGGAATTCTGATCATAGAGCCCGAAATCCTCTTAGGATTTGTGACTAGAATTTTTGAGATCCAACACAATAGACCCACCCATAATGAATAAGCTAGCTTGCATACCATCTATTTTTGGTATAAATCTCACATGACTATTTTACTTTTGGATTAATTTTGGCTAAAAATTTGACCACCCTAACACCACGCAATCAACACAAGAAATGATTTCATAGTTATCATGAAGTAATTTGCACTCCCAGGCATACCATACACATAACCCACCACACTAATGAATTTTATACAATGGTGTTTTTATAAAATGTGAATTGACCACAAATACTATCATCCCATACCTCCCCTTATCCATCCCATCACCCCACCCTATCATGTATAGTGGGAAATGGTCTTCAACTTGCCTAGTTTCTCTTCCATTTGTCACATAATAAAACCCTAAGCTATAATCAAATACAACCCATAGTAAAAAATCATCATCCCAAAGGTACCACCAACATCGCCTCAAGAAAAATAAAGTATGAAGCAAACAACATGCATGCCCACATGGACTCCAAAAGCTAAACTATTAGTGTAATCCCTAAAATAGCCCCACCACTTCGCTTTCCCCCCATCACAATCCCCTCCATATTTTCTCAATAGGATGAATCCTTCCTTGGTTTGGTAACATTTACTAGTCTTATCTTTGGCAAGAGATTTGGATTTTTCCTTTTTTGGTTTTATTGTTGTGATGATGAACCTACAAAGTTACTAAGTCGAGGTCACCTAGATCCTTTCATATCTTAGTGTGTTAATGAAAAATTATGGATTAGATATGGGTCATTTTGTGTGGCATGTTTATGATTATCCTGATTTTCTAATGATCTATGATACCTTTATTAGAGGGGCTAAATTTTTTTGGCTTGCTATACAATACCATCTATGATCCACTAAGGTCATTAGGAATCATTAAGTGATTAGGTATAATCTTTTCTTTATGCATGCTTTTTGATTCTCAAAGACTATGCAAGGTACATAGGTGTACCTCTGGTCATTTATACCATTGGGGCATAATGTTTCTTGCTATATCAAATTTAAGGATTTCTCACAACATTCTCCAACATAACCCCCCTTGTCCCCTTTCTTATTTCCTCACAAAAACTAACCATTACCCCCACCTTTTCCAATCCCCCTTGTCCACTCCTACACACTTAGACTGGAGTACATAATGTATCATGACACAAAAACAAGAAATAACTCATACCTACATTCACATGATTTTCCTAAGGAAAATTTGAGTACATAACTGAAAAAAGGCCATTGATGTGACGTCAAATTCATCAATGCACTAATGACTAAGAGAGACAAAATTATTAAAATGTTGAAAAAGGCAACTGAGAGTGGGGGTGAATTAGTTGTAGCAAATTTAAACCATTAAATCATTCACCTGAACAAATCCTTAACACTACTAAAAATGATTACAAAGGCTCATTACTTGAGAAACAAGGATCACTGTCAAAATGAGGACTCATTGTCTTGATTAGGACTCATTGTCCAACAAGGATAACCACCTGAAGGGCTCACTGCCATAGAGATACAAACAAGACAAAAGAGATATGTTATAGAGAGAAGAAAATCTCAATGCAACAGAGATTTCCACCATAATTTTCTCAACTAGTTGTAGACATGCATGAATGATAGAGTACACCTTTAGCTCACTACATCCAGAAACTCAATATTAGGCTTCACACTGATCTGCCACATTCACATCACACACACTCACTAATTTGCATCAATTTTGCATCTATCTTCTCTATTTATTTGCACTTATCTCTTGTCATTCATTTACCACTAACTCATCTTGTATTTATACCATATTCAACTTTGAAACATATCCAAATTTAGTCATCCATGAATAAATTCAAATTAGGTTGGCACCAAAACATCCTAGGGTGGAATTAGAATGAGGGAAACCCAAACACGTGCTTGATGAAGACCCAAATAGGTCCAACATACTTCATCAACTTTGAAGATAGTGCTCAACACAAGGTTGGCCAAACCAGTGTAAAACAAATAGAACAATTAAGAACAATCCTTCAAGATACTAAAATTATCTTCAACATAATAATAAAAAATTAACTCTAGAAATACAAGTCATAAGACTTTACCAAATAGAAATATGGACCAACAACATTTCTCCCAAACCTCATCCAAAAAAATAGAAAACCACAGTTCACAATTGGTGAACATAACTCGCACTGTACAATGAATTAGAAACCAAAAAATCTAGATATAGTAGCTTCCAAAAAACATGATCAACATATATGAACCACACAAATATAGGAGAAAATCCTGAAGAAAAACCTAGAGCAACCATTGAACATTTGCAACCTTTCTTTAATACAATTTTCCCAATATCCTCAATGTAGACATCTAATAACCTGCATCCATTCCATTAATGACAACAACAACTAGTTGATAAACAATTGACCATTTTACATAAATGAAAACACCTTCATTATTGCAACAATCCACCCCTTTGTCAGTGATGGAAAAAAATGATGTGAAAAACCATCAAAGACAACATATTAGCTCTGAATACACTTCTCAATATTTTTCTTTATGTTTCTCAACCTTAGTAGATAATATTTTTCACATTCTTCATCTCCCCCTTTGATATAAATGGAAAAGGAAAAAGATATTTTACATTGTTTTCCCCTTTTTTATTAAAAAAAAAACTCATACAATGACAAAACATGACACTACTTGCTCCCCTTGAGAGGTAGCCACCAAAAAATCAGTCTAAAAGAAAGATAGATCCATAGATCCACTAGACTGATGCATCTTCGTATACATCTAGTTCAATAAAGGAGGCAAAATGACCCCTAACTTCTCCTGGAGATACTCAAAAGTATCTTTAGGAAAAGCCTTCATAAATATATCAGCAATCTGATCCTTCGTAGGGACACACTCAATTTTTACTTCATTCTCCACAACCTTCTCTCTCAACAAATTATACCTGATAGATATATGCTTTGTCCTTGAGTGCATCACTGGATTCTTTCAAATGTTAATTGCACTTTTGTTATCACAAAAGATAGGAATAGGATCATCATACACCACTATGATATCTTTCAATGTTTGTTTGATCTATAGAACTTGTGTACAACAAGATGCAGTAGCAATATAATCAGCTTTAGTAGTAGAGAAGGAAACTGAATCTTTCTTTTTACTCAACCATTCCACCAATCTGCAACCAAGAAAGAATGAACCACCATTTGTACTCTTTATATCATCTACACATCTAGCCCAATATACATCTATATAAGAAATTTGTATAAAGTCACTATCTCTAAGATACCATAACCCATAATCTAGATTTCCATTCAAATATCTAAATATTATTTTAACTATAACAACATGTGTTTCCTTGGGATCTTCTTGCAATCTAGCAACAAGATAGATAACATGCATAATATCCAGTCTTGTAGCAGTCAAATACAATAGTCCATCAATCATAGATGTATATTTTCTCTGATCAGCCTTAGGTGAATCATCATCTTTACCTAGTTTGCAATCAATCACCATAGGAGTGCATACCAGTTTAGAACCAGCCATCCCAAACTTCTTCATCATCTCTTTCACATACTTAGAATGTGAAATAAAAATTCCTTTCTTTGTTTGATTAATTTATAGTCCAAGGAAGAAATTCATCTCTCCAAACATAGGCATTTCAAATTATTTTTTCATCTCCCCTACAAACATCTTACACATAGTTTCATTTCCTCCAAAAATAATTTCATCAACATATACAAACACAATTCATATTTTGTCATTTTAAATTTTAAAATATAGATTACTATATGTCGTACCTTTGCTAAAACCTTACTAAATCAAATACCTTTCTTTTTCATACCAAGCTCTAGGATCTTGCTTTAATCCATATAAATCTTTCTTCAATCTGCACACCATATATGGTTGATCTGACAACTAAAATCCTTCTGGTTGTTCCATGTATACCTCTTCTTCTAGCTCACCATTAAAAAATATAAACTTGACATCCATCTGATAGACCTTGAAATATTTGAGTATCAAATGCTAAGAACATCCTTATAGCTTCCATTCTTTCCACCAGAGCAAAATTCTCCTGAAAATCTATTCCTTCTACTTGTGAGTAACCTTTGCAAACAAGCCTTGCTTTGTTTATAACCACTTATCCATTCTCATTCAACTTATTTTTGAATACCCACTTTGATCTAATAATGTTTTTTTCTATCGATCTTAGAACCAATTCCCAAGTTTGATTTTTCTCAATTTGCATAAGTTCTTGTTTCATAGCTTCCATCCAATGTTCATCTTTACATGCTTCACTTATATTCTTCAGTTCAATATCAGAAAGTAAACATAGATTTTCCTCACTAGCAACAACTCTACTTCTGGTCAATACTCCTTTTGTCTTGTCTCCAATGATCTAAATTTCTAAGTGATTCTTCTGCACATATCTAGGTGTCTTATGGGACAACATCAGAGATTCTTCTTCTCTTTTATTTTCTTCAGTCTGCTTGTCTTTCTCATCCTTTTCCCATTCTTCCACAATTTCTTCAATCCTTAGGCAATCAAGTTCATCAGATACATATTCATCAACATCAATTGAATTCTTCATTGCTTCATCAACCTTGACATTTTCACTTTCTACAAGCTTTCTGAGTATTTTATTGAAACATCTATAATCTTTGGTTTTAGTAGAGTATCCAAGAAAAATGTCTTCATCACTTCTTGCATCAAAGTTTCCTAAGGTTTGTTCATCTCTTATGATATAACATTTTCTTCCAAATACCTCAAAATACTTAACACTAGGAATTCTTCCACACCATAGCTCATAGGGGGTATTTGTACTATTTTCTCTTGCTTGAACTCAGTAGAATACATAAACAATAGTATGAATAGCTTCTCTCTAGTAAACTTCCTATAAATTAGCCTCAGTAATCATTGATCTAGCAGCCTCTTGAATTGTTCTTTTCTTTCTTTCAACAACTCCATTCTATTGAGGAGTTCTCAGAGAAAATAACTGTCTTTTTATTCCATGCACTATACAAAACATATTAAACTCATGCGAGATGAATTCCCCACCTTTATCTAGCCTTAAGTATTTTATCCTCAAATTTACCTCATTTTCAACCATAGCTTTGAATGTCCTGAATCTATCTAATGCATCAAACTTCTCTCTAAGAAATGTAACCTGTGTATATCTAGAATAATAATCAATCAAAAGCATAAAGTACCTTTCACCTTGTATATTTATCACTCTTGTAGGAACATAAAGGTCTGTATGAATAAAATCTAGTAGTATAATAGTAGATTATTCCTTTGATCTATAATGGCTTCTTGCTTGATTTCAAAATTAACAATTCCTAAAAATAGCATTAAAACATGCTTTATAATCCTTGGTAAATCTCTCATGGCCTGAACTACACTAATACTTTCCAAGTTATCAAAATTCATGTGACAGATTCTTTGATGCCACAACCAAATTTCATTAATTTGAGTCATAAAGCATCATCCATTAGCACCCTTAAGTTGATAGATATTTCCTTCAAATTTCTTTCCTCCAACAATCATTATTCTGGATCCTTTCCTAATCACACATCTCTCATCCTCAAATACAAGATTATATCATTTACTACACATCTTTCTAACAATCAAGAGATTATGTATTAAACCCTTACCATAGTAGACATCATTAGTATTATGATTTCCATCAAAATTTACTGAACCTATCCAATAAATTTTAGCACCAGTATAATCTCCAAACATAACAAAGCCTTCATCATATTTTTCAAGTTTAACAAACTTACTCTTATCACCAATCATGTTATGTGAACAACCACTATCAACAACCCAATAGTTCTTTTCTTGTTTAGCATGTAGGGAAGAGATTATAACACCTTCATTTTTCTCCTTCTCCAGAGGGCATTCCTTCACCTATTTTTTAGAATTAGCATAAGTAGGTTCTTCTTTTATATCCAAGAACAAGCATTCATTGTCACCAAGGTCTCCATAATAAGTTTCCTCATTAGATATACTAGCATCCTCATTCACAAAATATGCTATGTTGATCTTCTTACCTTTCTTTTCATTCTCATTTCTTTGTTGATTCCTCTTAGCTCTTTTCAAACACTTTGCAACATAATGACCTATTCCTCCACAACTAAAGCATTTAAAGGGTAACTTACCTTCATACTTGTTGGAGCCTTTCCTCATCCTTCTCACAAAGTTAGCTTCAACTTCATCAAGATTTTCTTCATACAGATCTTCAAATTTATAGGTTTAAAATCAATCTATGATTTGAATCCATTTAACAAATTCGACTTTATCATCTCATAAGATGTCACAGTTCACAACAATTGAACTTTAGTTTAAGTCTTATAATCTATATTTTCTTCAATAGCACATAAATTTTCATTGTAAGCATTAGGGAGTGTTCTAAGAATTTTCTTTGCAATCTTGGTTTCATCTATAGTACCACCAATTCTTCACATTCCAGCTACTACCTCATCCAATCTCTATACATAGGCTTTAACATTCTCATATTCAGACATATGTAGGAGCTCAACTATGTCTACAAATTCTACATTTTTTTTCAGTTTGACCCTTTCATTACCTTCATGCACCTTTTCCAAAGCATCATAAAATTCCTTAGTAGTCTTCAGATTCTGAAATTTAATCAACTTGGAATGTACAAGAATATTCTTCAAAATCTACTTTTCCTTATTGTTCATTTCATGTGCCTTGATCTCATCAGCTATACTCAGAACATTAGCAAGAGAAGTGTAAGGATTCTTGTAAGTTTTCTCCAAATCATATCCACAATACTATGGATATTCTTCCATCAATATTTTCCAGATAGCATAATTAGTTCCATCAAACCTCAGATAATCATGTGTACCATTTCCAACCACCCAAAACTTCCTTAAGCGATTAATATCTTCTGTGAGGAACCAAGCTCTAATACCAATTGTTGAACAAGACAAATGAGAGAGGGGGTGAATTATTTGTAACAAATTAAAACCTTTAAATCATTTTGTAGTGTAGTAAAATGTATACCCTTTGCATTTTCACACTTTTTTGGGCCCGCCTTGCTTTATTTATGCTTCTTTATGGCTTAATTGGTCCTATTTTGTGACCAAAAGCCATTGAATTATATATCTTTTTGGTTAATCCCAACATTCTCCAATCCATAAATGATAATTTAATGACTCCATGTGTGTGCCCCTGATTTTTGGGTCAGGAATAAAATGCCACCTAGGGCATCTTTGTCCCCCAAGGGTCTTGTGAGCCTGATTTTGAGGTATCTTAATTGGGCCCAGTTTTGGTGTCTGTGTCCCAAGTTTCATGGCTTGGGACTAAGATGCCACCTAGGGTGTCTTGGTCCTCCTTGAGTCATTTTCAGGATTTAATTTCAAATTCTTGCACTATTTAGCCTTCTTTATTTAATGAATTCATATGTCAACTTGGTATGATGTAATTTCGAGATATTAAGCATAGATAAGTATAAATATAAAGTTCATTCATTCATTTTCAACCCAAGTCTATTGTGATAACATTCATCGTAGCATAATTGAGTTCACAAGAGCATTCAAGAGCAGACTCATCAAGATTCAAGCATCGTATCAAAGAGTTTATTGCATCATGTGTGTTGTTGTGCTAACATTTGTGATGTAGGGTTTTGATTCAAGCAAAGAAATTCAAGATCATTCCTTTGGTTCAAGATCCATATCCATTTCAGCCATTACACACAATTTTGTAGACTTTATAAGGGTTTGGTGAGTTGTACTATTGTATATTGTTCATTCACCATTTCCTTCATTATTTCTATTTCATTTCAAGGTTTAATTACCAAAAAGGGGTTTGACCAAGGAAAACCTCCCTTCAATAACAAACAACAAGTTTTTCCCCTATTGTATATTTGTGATTGTAGATCTAGGTTGAAGTCTTGAAGATCATTTGTAGTGAAAAGTTGCACTATTGCATTACAAAGTTGTCATCTTCAAGGAAACTCATCTACAAGTTGAATTCAAAAGTTCCAAAACCTAAGATCGGAAAGGAAGCAAGTGCATACCTTGGAGCTTAGGATCACATTCAAAGTTTTTAAAAATTTAGAATAGGACTAATATGCCACCTTGGGTGTATTAGTCCTCCCAAGCATATTTTTTAGAGATTCCTTCAGATCTAGTTCTGACATCCGAAGACTCCACATCTGCCCCGAAAAATAGCAGCGAGAATAAGATGCCACTTAGGGTGTCTTAGTTCTCCATAGAAATTTTTGGTAGCTTCTTTGCATTTCTATAATCCTCACAACATCTACAGACTTCCCAGGTACACACATCATGCCTTGCTATTGCATAATTTCATTATTTGCACTCTTCATTTAGCTTGCATAACTAGGGGTTGTAGGTTGAATGTTTTTTTGTCTTTTTCAAGAATTTTCTTGGTGGTGAACCCCTTTAAAGCTGAAAGCACCCCTTCCTAGGTCCTCCTCATTGTGAATTAACTCACCTTATGAGGTTGTTAGTCAATCCAATTGGGACTCCTAGGACATTATTGAATGATTTGTTGGAGATAGAGTGATATTCATATATCCATTTTTTCTAGTAGTCATTTTGGCGAAATTGAATTTTAAGCATTCATTTCTGATTTGGAATCCATTAAAGTCCTTAGATCAAGATTGCAATCATTCTTTCATTGCATCTTGAATTAGTAAAAGTGCATCTATGGTTTCTTGCATTTTTTATTAGTGAAATTGCAGTTAGGGTTTCTTATATTTGCATTAGTGAAAGTGCAAATAGATTGCATCTTTACTTTATTGCATCATTTCATTTCATTGAAAAAATAAAAATCCCATTGTTATTCATCTTCATTGTATTTACAAACATTCTTATTGCATTCAAAATTGAAAAAAATTGCATTCCATATTGCATTCAATTGCTTGTTCCTAGTTACTTTTTCTTGCAATCATTTGCACTTTTTTCTATTTTTGAACATTAGTATCTTGCATAGACAATCTGTAAACATTGTTGACATTCTAGAGTTCACTTATTTTTTCTAAAAACAACCTTTTCTAGGACTAAAGCACCCTTCCTGGCATCTTAGTCCCTCTCAGAATTTTTTCCTTAGAAGTCTCTCTTTGATGTTTGTTGTTTGTTTCAACCTCTGGAACTTTAGAATCTTACCAGAAGGACCAATATGCCCTTCTTGGTTTCTTAGTCTCTAAATAATTTGACTCTCCAATTTTTAGGGTCTGAAATTGCTTTTCTATGTTTCTGTGGGCTGCCTTCATTTTTTTGTTTTAGTTTCTTGAATTTTTGTTATTCCAATTTCATTCATTTCAAGTGTAATTGCAAGCATATGATATTGTGTTCATTGCACTTTTTACGGTTTATTCCTTGCATGAGCTATAGTAATTTGTTTCCTACTGCTAATACTATGGTTAGATGAAGTTTGAGACTCATGGCATCCCACGATAAAACATTCATTGTGGATCTTGTGTTATCAAGCTCTCTTACTTCTAGTGTTTGCATTAGTTCACTAGGTATGTACCATACCTTTGGCACCTCTTTTTCTATGCCTACCTTACCTACAAGTGCTGTGTCAAGTGTCCAAACAATGGTTGATCATATCCATCAAGAAAACATAATGAAAATGAATGAAGATTTAGCTCATTTACAAGATAGCATGAGTACTAAAAACATTTCAAACATTATTATACCTACCATAGATAACCTTCACCGCATGATGGAAAGTGATGAGGGATTGGAAGTTGTGTGTAACATAGCTCAAATATTTGGAAAACATCTTCCTTCCACCACTAATGGTGCTCAAGCCTCAAACAATATGTAAAACCAAGGAGGAAGTCAAAATCCTCCCTCTTCAACCATAACCTCAATTCCCACCTATACCAATCCTCAAATGACCACAACAATGCAACCAACTAGTAACATCCTTCATACTTTGAACATTTCCACTAGTTCTCCCTATACCTATGTGGCATCTAATATTATATCTCCTCCCATAAGCAATTCCTTCACTAGTCCTTCCAATAGATAAATACCACCACCATATTCATCTACATCACACACTACAAGAAATTATCTTATCATTAACCATCTCTTACAAAGTCTTTCATCCATTCAACACCAAGTTTCCACCATAAATCAAAATCAAAATGGTCCACCTTCATACAATGTCAAGAACAACCCACTATCCTTGGAGATATTAAGAACTCTGATGCCACAAGGTGTAGAGATCCCTAGATTTGATAAATATGGAGGAAAGGGAGATCCTGATAATCATGTTAATGCCTTTACTACTTTGTGTAGTGAATTTATCCTTGAAGACAAAATTTTGGCTAAAAATTTTCCCCGATCCTTGAAAGAAATTGCCTTGGATTAGTTTTTTGCATTACCGAATAACTCAATTCATTCATTCAATGAAAATTTTGAGGCCTTTATCAACCATTTCCAAGTGCATATGATTCCTAAAATGACATTGGCGGATTTGATGAGATGCAAGCAAAATGAGGGTGAAAAAGTCACTGACTTTATTTCATGCTACCAATCAATTTATTCCCAAATTAGTGTGAAGATTTGTGATTCCCACCATCAAAAACATGTTCATACAAAATTTACAAAGCAATATCAGAGATAAGATCACCATGATGAAATTCCTCTCCTTCGTGCATTTATGCACTGCCCTTCGAGAATATCAGAATTTTGTAACCAATAGTGAACTAAAAACCACCACTACCCATCCTGAAAATTCAGAAGCTTTAAACCAAAACACTTACCAACCTTTCAGAAGGAAAAATAAAAGTTTCCTTTAACTAAACTCCACCTCTCAACCTACCCAACCAGTTGATACTCAAGTAGCCACTATAAAGAACAATAATCCTTATATCTTTGGGGATCCACAAAGGCAATTTACTCCCTTATGTTGGTTGTTTTCAACAAACCAATCAGATCTCACCAGATACATATGAGTTTTCCAAACTCAATTCTTGAATATAGGTAAGATAAGTTTCCAACAAATGAGATGAAGCACCAATTTCTTTATCTCCTACACTTCGATCTCTATAAAACCTCAGAGGGTTGTCCCACAATGTACATTATATGACACTTCTAAACAATTGACATATACATTGTATAGATAAGTAGATATATATTCTCATGAAAGGTTAGGAAGATGAAATCCTTCAAGAAATTAACATTTCCTTTAAAGACTTACAAATATATAACGGAGAATACAAACAAAACCAACAATAGAAAATCAAAGATTAATAATTTTATTTTTAAATGGTGTTCTTAAGTTGGGTGACCAGAATCCTAAGGGTACTCATAATAAATGTGATCAGTGCCATTGTCCATGGGTTGAGAGTAGACGTAAATTGAAATGCAAGGTACATTTAATCCTAAACACAAATAAGCTTAGTGAAATTACTTTGCAATTCACCCATCTATAATCAAATCCTAAGACTTCTTATCAAATTTAATTGTTCTACACATGAATTTACGATTAGATCTAATCATTTTAATTGATTCTTTGAACCAGAGCTAAAATAAAAGTGTATACCAGAGTTAATAATGATGAAAATTAATGAAATGATCTTTGATCAACCTTTTCATTAATAAATCTAGTACAGATTAAAATTGGAGAGACTACAAACTCAAAAAATTTGAAATTATCATTTTAGTATATTTAGAAACCATACATTTGACAAAACTTACTATCTAGACTCAAAGCATTAGATAAAGACTCCTAACATATTTTATCTATGTTCTTCAATTACATCATTCAACTCCAGAATTCAACAAAAGACTTGTACTAATGGCCTTGAATTCCATTTTATGGAAACAAGGGAGAAAAAAAAGCTTTGAGCCAATAGTACACATGTCACATTCTAATTGGACCACTACAAGACAATATTCCATTTTTAGTTATATTTACATTTTCAATCGAAGGGAATACATATGAGAGAAATATTATTTTCATTTGCTTGTGAAGAAGAAAACCTGCCTTCCAAAAGGCACATGTTGAAAAGAATATACTTCAAGTTGTTATAGCAAGTCCATCCTACTTAGCAAGATGACAAAATTTCCAAAGACAAGAAAAGTAGACAAAATTTCTAATCAGCATCCACATCAGTAATCAATATTTACCAGTAGTAGTTTAACAAGGAAACACATACTTTATACATTGTAACCTCCAAGGCCAAACCTATACAATACTTGACCGAGTATATGTGTTCCATTCTGAATTCACTAATCTAATCTAGTTAGAAATATTCTTCTCCATTGTCCATACTCCTCTTTAGATGGCACATTGAATTCAATAATTTCATCCATTTTCTTTCTGTAAGGAGCATACTTTGTCATCATTGAATTATCTTCCTTATCAAATTATTCAAGGAAACCAATTTGATAAAAGATAACTTCTCCAAAGTATATTTCAAAATGTCAATATTAACATCCTAGCAAATTAACTCTGCCTAAGTAACAATTGTAGCATCCACCTGATTCTTCCACATTTGCAAAGGCTTCACTTCATCATGGGATTGCAAAATGTCAGGTAACAATGTCAACCCTACCTAATTGTACTTGATCCTTAACTCTTTTATCTTCTACACCAATGGGGCAACATACCCATGGGATGGTTGTTCCTTAACATTACTGAAAAACTTCTAAGTAGAGAACACCATTGGATGCTCATCTTCTTGTTGCTTTTCCCCAGCTTCCATCAACTTCAAATCATTGACTCTAGGAATCCACTATCTAAGAGTGGGGTACCCAATTCTCCATCTCTATGAGACATCTCCATTGCTTCCAAGATCAAAGAGTAATTAGCATGGACACTATTCAACTTAACTTTAATTTTCCTATTTAGGTGCCTCAAGACAGTGTGAAAAATCTTTGAATTTTTCTTATTCATCATGACCTACATTTCCTCAAGAAATTTCTTATACTCCTAAACTTGTTGAAGCAATTTTTCTTTTGTGGGTTCATCTGATGGAGCTGCCTCTAATGTACTTAGATTCTCAACTGCAATAGGCTGTTGACCCATGTTGTAAGGCATAATTGACAAGGATTGTTCAGGTGGATGAGACTAAGGTTGAGTTACAGGGGAAGTGGGAGTAGTATGGCTTGAACTAGCTTTCCCTTTAGACTTCAATGTCCTCACTTGTTTCCAAAAATATCGCTCTATTTCAAGCCCAACCACTCTATATTGAATCTTGTTATATTCATCAAGAATATCATGATATTTTCTTCTGAATGTATCCCTATCACTAGTGAGGTGCTCAACTATTGCTTTTGTAAATCTAGTAGCATTTATGGTCATATCAAAAGCTTCTAATGTTGGAGTATCTGCAACTCATTTTACAATTAAACTATCATTAAAGTCTAATACCTCTTCAACTTTGGGTTTTCTTGAACTGAGAGACATTGACCATATTGATAGGGCATCCCATTCATTGTTGAATACAAATCCCTAAAGTGCCAACCTGGCTTCTTCTTTAGTTTCAAATATTTTCTTATTCTCCCTCCTTATTTTATCCAATACTACTGCATCAACAATATCCCATTCAGGCAATAACAACACACCACTCTTTCGTACCCGTTCTCTTCTTTGCTCTAGTGTAATATATTTAAACTATTTTCTCATCTCTTCCATCACATTGGCTTGAAAATCATCTTTAGGAAACTCGAGATGTATACTTCTTTCAACAACAACCCTCTCTGTAAACTCTCCAACCTTTTCTTTCCATATAAAATCCTTGAAAGTTGGTGTCTCCATAAACTCTTTGCAAGCTTCCTTCCTCATGTCATCAATATTGCTTACACCACTTAATTATTCTTTTTCCAATCTTAGGATACTTGTCCCAAAGCTTCATGAAAATTCTCTTAGAGGAGAAGGCATCCTTTGCTATATATCTTTAGAGGTTATTTCAATATCATCGACATCACTGTCAAGGTAATCAACTACCATGCTCGTTTCAACCCTTTGCTTCTTAATTGGTGGTTTCTTTGAGGAAGGAGGAATTCTTGGATAGGAATCAACATCAATTATAATAGGAGCAGATTGCTTAGGAGGCAATGAAGCTGGTCTAGTTGAAGAAGTTGGCCTTGAATCCTTTGATAGAATAGGGGTTGGTTCTTCTTGCTCCTTCTTAATTATCTCCCTCTTCCTATTATACACCCTAAACTTCTTAGGTGGATGGTAGGAAGGCCTTTCCTCCAATGGCATAGATGGTCCTTCTATTACTAAATATTTTCCCTTACCTATGACAATCTCTTCCCTTCTCAACACACCAACAACATTTTCAAAGTTGGCCAATACATACTTCACCTTGTTCCATTCTCCTTTGATGTTGGGAAGAGGATCATAAGTTGGATTTGAATTTTGAATATTAGTTACCATCTTTTCATAAGAAAGGTACATTTATTTTCTTTCATCTTGCAATTGGAAATCAAGAATGTTTCTGATAACATCCTCGGGATAGTAGAAATTGTGAACAAATATTCTCAATGACCCATTTGCTTTTATTTCATGGATGAATCTTTCTGGGTCATGGTTTCTAGGGTGAGTTGATGCTAATTTTTAGGGCTTGAGGAATTCCATCAAACGATTCCATTTTCCTTTAATCAATAAAAAATTTGCAAATACAGTGTACTCAGGGAAGAATGAACCCTTCTTACTTTCTAGAAAATGGAATTCTTGGGTTCTGGCCAAATGTCTCATGATTTCTATGAATCCCATCTTGGCAAGTACATCCCTTGGAAGCACAAAAGGATAGGTGGAAGTCCCATATACCCTAAATATGGTTCTATCTAGGTATGCAATGATATCTCCCCAATTATGGGCTATATTCAGTTCAAGCCTCCTCTCCATGGGTCTTAGAAAGTCATATCTAGGATTTGGGTCCAACATTGAAAAGGTAGCTCAACATCACCTTTCGCCTTCTTTAGGGACATATCTTCACCATAATACTTCTCTTGCTTATAAAAAATCATATGCATTAAAAGAGAATACCACTAGAATTTTACCCAGTGCTTTCCTTCCTTGAGATCAACCAGGCGCTTATGCATGTTCTTTACTAGGTAAGCGACATAATCATAAACCACATTAAAAGTTGCATACTGAATATGGCCAGCCATGTATAGATATTCAATAGGTATTATCTCAGGTGCATCAAAGCCAATAATTTGATATAAAGAACAAACTATTCTCTTAAAGTAATAGGTAAAATAATTTAGAGGGAAATGTTCTTTCTCATCTTTTCCAATCCTAATTTTCTTCCTATTCTTCCGAGTTCTAGTAGAAGAATAGTGCATAGGAAACAATGTAGTTCAGAACAAAACTTTGATGTTCTCATATTCCTTTTTGAAAGTTTCTAGGTCAATGGAAATCATATCTTGGGTCTATTCATGTAGTTTGAATTTTTTTGCAATCTCTTCCCTAGTAATCCTAACAACTTCAGTACCATTACAAGCCCTTACAATTCTAGACACAAGATCATATTTAGCTGCGATTCTTTGAGAAAATTCAAATCCACATATACATTTGGGACCACCAGCTTTCCCATGTCACATCTCCAGGTATGGAAAATAGGATATTCACAATTTCTATTCCCAAACCAATTTCTAAATAGTTGCGAACCTGTATAAGGAAATTTTGCATCTTGGATCCAAGCCTGCCTGCTCTGTAACCCTTCATAAACTCTAGGAACATTGTACATCCTTTCTCCATTACTCTTCTTCTTAGTTGAGGGTTTCAATTGGTCAATGATATCATCAAAGAGGAACCTAGCTGGGGTTTTAGATTGAGGCTTTTGTGCTTTGGGGGCCATGGATATTTAGGTGGATTTGCAATGGAATAGGGTTCTAACAGAAAAGAACTTGAAAACTTATTCCCTTACAAAGAAGCTTAGGGTATGAACACGATGCAAACTTGGACAAACTCGTCCGAGGGGAAAAATTTTATACACAAATTTGTAATGCAAAAAAGAAATTAAAGAAAGTAGGATAGAGCAATTGGAAGAAAACAATCTCAATCTAGCCCTAACTCATGATATTTCAAATAAAGCACATAGTTCATTTTTAATTATACTCACAACTTTTTTCATTTTTAGGAACCCTAACTTGTGCATGTCTAACTCGAACACTTTGATCAACTTTTAGGTTGTGTTGTGCCAATTCGTAACCTTCAATAATGTGAGGAAATCAATTTTTGTGTATTTCATGACCCAACTTCAATAACTTCTTGTGTCCTTCCAACCATTACTGCTCACTCACATGAAGCAAAATGACTCAAATTCCTACGTGCTCAATTTTAAATAATAGCCATTGATATCATTCTAAGATGGCACCATGAGTGAATCAGATTGAGTCAACATAATTTGAATTTACTTCATCATAATTTGCCAATTTTTTAGCCAATAAGAATGTGCTGACTAGAAACCCCATCATCTCTTTTTGTGGGGTCCACTTCCTTTTTCCATTAGACATAACAATATATGTGTTGTCCTTTCATAGACCTCACATGTCTCCTGATGAGCATTATATTAATGTTGCGAAGTGTGTGATAGACAACTAAGATTTTTCCTTATTATTGCTCATGAACCGTCAATCTTGGAAGTAGTGGACATTAGACATAATGCAAAAAAATTGGACCCCACCATAGTGAGGATCATGTCTTCAGATTAGATAGATGGTATTTTCTACACACTCTAACAAGGTTAGTTTTTAAAATGGGGCCAACACTAGGTTGACGAGTTCTTACCCTCAAGGTGGACATTTTTTAAAAGTAACTTTTATAATATTTTCAACCTCACTCGAACATTAATTAAAATGATGGAAAACCAGGTGACTGACACACCTAAGTGGAAGGGGCTAGTAAAAGGATGTTTGCAAAAGCCTAATATATAACTTGAATAACTGGCGACCAGGTTTAGTAAGTCAACCCAAAATTAAAATTCCGAAGGCATAAGACATGAAGAACATGAAAGAAAGGATGAAGAGATAAAACCATAGACCTTACCAGTGGACATATATGTGACATGCCATTGCCAAGCAAAGAATGAGCTCAAAATCTCAAAAATTTTAGGAGCTCCATCACCTTACCCGACATAATTCACAACATTATGACCTAGCTCTTAAAGAAAAACATGCTCACCTTACCTCCCATCTAACCCCTTGACCCTAGCAAGTAATTACCTCTCAGCTTTAGACATAATTCCTATTGTGTTTATCACCAACAAAAAAGGAAATGATACAAAACATTGCAAGCGTCTTACAAATCTTGTGGAAGACCTCATTGATTCTAATCATATCCAAATAGGAGGTGTAAATGACAAAGGTAATAAGTCTATGGATCCTCCTAACCAAAACATGCAAATCTTTACCAATCCAATGCCCAACCATAATATTTCATTTGTTAAGGCTAGTGAAACTAAGTCTGATATGATGAATGTTGACACAGATGATGAGAATATGAGTAATCACGAACAAAATCCTATGGATAATGATGAACAGAGTCCTATGGATACTAATGAACAAAGTCCCATTGATACAATGATAGGAGTGTTTGAAATCAAGCATCATAAACCACAAACTATTGACACTACTTTCCCTTTAGAAGAAACAATTAAACATGCAGTTGATGATCCTCTTTACATGGCCGGTAGAATCACTAACAAGCCCACAGCTGGAATTTTAATTGATCATGTCTATGGAGAGAATGTGATCATAGAAGAAATTTTATATGTGCATGAACTTACTTCAGATAGATATGATAAACCAAAACCATGGATTAAAATGCATGATGGTTTTTCTTGTGCAACAATTGGCTCAATCACACTCCCTTTACAAGTAGGACTGAACAAATCAAATGTATCATTTTGTATCATGTCTAATTCAGACCAATTTCAAGTGAAGTTAGGCTACAAATGGCTTCGTTCCATGGATGCAGTCGCATCCATTGTCCATAAGTGCTTAAATTTTCCAATTGGAAATGAAATATTCACAGTGAACCATAGTGGCTTTAGACCCCTATCTTCCCGTGGAAATTTCTCCTTAGACTATTTTTGGCCTGAAACTATGGAACCTATAAAACCCCGTGAAGACTTCATTTTCTTATCCTATCAAATATTCAAAGCAAAATTCATAGCCAATCTATCCCTTGAAAACTTTCCTCCACCCATGATCGAACCTCCACCCATGCTTGAACCTCCACTGCCTAAAGAAAACAATGCTGAAACTAAAGTTCCTCCAACAAACTAAGACCTATCCATGAAAAGTATCTTACCTATTTCCTACAAGAGACCTAGAGAAAACCAAACAAGTCCTAATCCACCTCCTAATAAAATTAATAAAGCTAAAGAGAAAGTTTTTGAACAACCTTCCATGGTTTCTTCTATTCTCTCACAAGAAGAAAAGGAACCTATGGTTGACAAACCCACTCCTGCAAAAATGCAACTTGTAAATCATAATAAAAGAAACCGCAATGCTAGGGAGTGTAGGCATAGGTGCTGTGCTATTGATCAAAAGATGAATTATGAGAACATAATTGAAAATCAAAAGCACAAATTGATATAAACAATAAATGATGACCCTCCTCTTTTACTAGAACAAAAAAAATTCATGTCTCCAACACAAGGACCAACATCTTCTATGAATATTATTTTTCATCCTCCTATTGTGTTTAACTTGGATGATGATGAGGAAACATTTAAAATCAATGGGAAAGTGCATAATTTGTTGAATTTTTTATTTTCCTCATCTATGAGCTTAAACAACAACAACCATGATGATCCTCCTAAACCGAGTGATTTAGTATGTGTTGAACTTGGTGATTCTCCCAGTACAACACTTGATTTTTTTAGCTAGTGATTTTCATTCTACATATACTGAACAAGACTGTGATGTGGATGGCTTGTTGGATGGTTGAATCACACGTGCTTTACTAGTCTTTTCCTTTTCTTTTTCTTTTGCTTTTTCTTTTCGCTTTCTTTTCACTTTTTCTTACATGTGTGTAACATGACCCCCCCGTGATGCTCTATTTGATGTTTCTCTCTATGTGCATTCCTCTACTTGTACCTTCATTCTTCTACATGTTGTATACTTTTTCCTTTTCCTTGATCTTTTATATTTTCTTTCCTTTTCATTTTTCTTTCACTTTTTCCATTTGGGGATGACACAAGGCGTCAAGAAACCCTATGTCTCTTCCATGTTGACCCAAAATATTTTTCATTATCTTTTCTTTTCCTTTCATTTTCCTTTTGGGGATGATGCAAGGCATCGAGACACCCTATGTCTCTTCCATGTTGACCCAAAAGGATTTCTTTTTCTTTTTTTTCACTCTCTTTGTGTCATTCTTCCAGTTCTATGTGTATTTGGGGAATGATGATAGTTTTGAGCTCTCTAATATTATTTTAGCAAAGACAACTACTAACCCTGAATCCATAGATACCTTATGTGTTATGCGGGCAATCCTCTTTTCATTTTGTTTTTATCTTTTGGTTACTTTAAAGTAATTTCTCACAACATGGTGTTAGCAATTTCTTTAAAGTGGGGGCATATATTGGCATGCCTTCACTTGCATTTTTTTTCCTTTTCATGTTCTTTCATGTGATTTTCTTATTTCACGCAACATGTTTTCCTCTTTGTCGTGACATTAGGAGTAATGTCCTTCAAGAGTGTGATCTATCTTAGCATATTATATTGCCCTTAGTTGTGATGTGATGCACTGCATCCCTTAAGTGGTGAATATTTTATCCTTTGATCAGTCCTCTCTTGGAGACATTAGGAATGAGGTCCCCTAAGGGTAAGACCTCGCATGAACTAAGAAAAATTTCTTTGAACATCCCTATTTTTGGTTGAATTTTTCCTTTTGTCCTTATTATAGTCATGGAGGTATGGCTTTAATATGGTCCCTTGGGGCTCACCTAGTGAACACCTAACTTCACTAGCCCTTTTGAGAATGCATTTTTGTACCTTATTAAAGTCATGGAGATATGGCTTTGATATGGTCCCTTGGGGCTCACCTAGTGAACAACTAGCTTCACTAGCCCTTGTGAGAATGTATTTTTGTACCTTATTAAAATCATGGAGGTATGCCTTTGATATGGTCCCCTGGGTCTCACCTACTGAACAACTAGCTTCACTAGCCCTTGTGAGCATCTGTTTTGTTTGCATAGTGGACAACACGTTCCATTTGTAAACCTTTTTGGACAAACATCCTAGAACTAGTCAATCGCATTGGATGGCCGGTTGATGCTTGATTTGTTGCAATTTTCCTCTTTCTTTTTTCCTTTTTCTTTCCTTTGATGGTGTATGTTTGCGATCTAGTCATGGCTTCATATATCATTTGTAAGTGTGTTCCTTTGTGCCTATGTTGGTTTTCCATAGGATCTTGATCCTGGGGGCTTGGCCACCCTATTGATTATTGTAATCCTATCGTACTAGCATTTGTACATTTAAACCCCTCTTGATTGCATGGTTGGATAGTGTGAGTTTGAAGCAAGTTCATCCTCTCACTAAAGTAGGGGCTAAATGTAGTGTAGTAAAATTCATGCCCTTTTCATTTTCACAGTTATTTTGACTCACCTTGCTTTATTCATGCTTCTTTATGGATTAATTGGTCCTCTTTTTTTTCCACAAGCCCTATGAATTATACCTTTTTTTGGTTAATCCCAGCATTCTCCAATGCATAAATGATAATTTAATGACTCCATCTATGTGTCCCTAATTTTTGGGTTGGGACTAAAACACCACCTAGGGCATTTTTGTTCCCCAATGGTCTCTAGACCCTGATTTTGAGGTATCTTAATGGGGCCCCTTTTTGGTTTCTATGCCCCAAGTTTCATGGATTTGGACTAAGATTCCACCTAGTGCATCTTAGTCCTCCTTAAGTCATTTTCAAGATTTAATTTCAAATTCTAGCAAGATTTAGCATCCTTTATTTAATTAATTCATATGTCAGCTTGGTGTGATGTAATTTCAAGATATTAAGCATAGATAAGCATAAATACAAGGTTCATTCATTAATTTTCAATCCAATTCTTTTGTGTGAGCATTCAAGAGAAGATTCATCAAGCATTTGGATCCATCATCATGATTCAAGAATCATATCAAAGAGTTTATTGCATCATGTGTGTTGTTGTGCTAACATTTGTGATGTAGGGTTTTTATTCAAGCAAAGCAATTTAAGATCATTCCTTTGGTTCAAGATCCATATCCATTTCAACCATTACACACAATTTTGTAGACTTTATAAGGGTTTGGTGAGTTGTAGCATTGCATGTTGTTCATTCACCATTTCCTTCATTATTTCTATTTCATTTCAAGGTTTAATTACCAATAAAGGGTTTGACCAAGGAAAACCCCCATTCACTAACAAACAATAAGTTTTTCTCCTCTTGAAAATTTTTGATTGCAGATCTAGGTTGAAGTCTTGAAGATTATTTGGAGTGCAAAGTTGTAAAAGTTGCAAAGTTGCATTAGAAAGTTGTCATCTTTATAGAAACTCACCTACAGGCTAAATTTAGAAGTCGAGAACCTAAGATCGAAAAGGAAGCAAGTGTAGACCTAGGAGCTTACTATCACATTTAGAGTTTTCAAAAATTCATAATGGGACTAATATGCCACCTTGGGCATCTTAGTCATCCCAAGCATATTTTTTAGAGATTCCTTCAAATCTAGTTTCAAAATCCGAAGACTCCGCATCTGCCCAAAAAATAGTAGCAGGACTAAGGCACCACCTAGGGCATCTTAGTTCTCCAGAACACTTTTTGGAATCTTCTTTTCATTTCTAGAAACCTCACAGCATCTCCAGACTTCCTAGGTACACACATACTACCTTTCTATTGCATAATTTCATTATTTTCACTCTTCATTTAGCTTGCATAACTAGGGTTTGAAGGTTGAATGTTTGTTTATCTTTTCCAAGCATTTTCTTTGTGGTGAACCCCTTTAAAGCGAAAAGCACCCCATACTAGGTCCTCCTCATTGTGAATTGACTCACCTTGTGAGGTTGTTAGTCAATCCAATTGGGACTCTAGGACATTATTGAATGATTTGTTGGAGAAAAAGTGATATTCATATATCCATTTTTTCCACCAATCACATTCATTGGAACAAATCCTTAACACTACTAAAAATTATTAAACATTAAGTGCAAGTGTACAAACTGAAAACCATCACACAAACAAAACACCAAATTTACATGGAAAACCCAATGATGGAAAAACCACAATGAGGATTAACTCACACTATAGAAAATATCGAAACTGATTGCAAAGGCTCACTGACTAAGAAATAAGGAATCACTTTCTGGATTGGAACTCATTGTCCAATAGGGCTAACCACCTAGAGGGATCACTCATACAGATACAAGGAAGATAGAAGAGATATGTTACAGAGAGAAGACAATCTCAATGCAACAAATATTTCCACCACAATTTTCTCAACCACTTGCAAACATGCATGAATTCTAGAGTACACCTGCAACTCACTATATCCAGGAACTCAACATTTAGGCTTTGCACTGATCTGCCACACTCATATCACACACACTCACTAATTGACATCTATTTTACATCTATCTACACTATTTCTTTGCACTTACCTCTTGGCATTCATTCACCACTAACTCATCATGTATTTATACCATCTTCAACATTGAAACATATCCAAAGTCATCCATCCATCAATAAATTTAAATTAGGTTGGCACCAAAACATCCTAGGGTGGAATTAGAATGTGGGAAACCAAAACACACACTTGATGAGGACCCAAATAGGTCCAACATGCTTCATCAACTTCAAAGATAGTGTTCAACACAAGCTCATCCAAACCGGTGTTAAACACATAGAACAATTAAGCATGATCCTTCCAGATACCAAAATTATCTTCAAGATGATTATAACAACTTAACTCTAGAACTGCAAGTCATAAGACTTTACGAAAGAGAAATTTGGACCAATAACATTTCTCCTGGACCTCAGCTCGACACACAAAAAACCATAGTTCACAAGTAGTGAACATAACTCGCACTGTATAATGAATCAGAAACCAAAGATATGGATATAACAACTTCCAACAAACATGGTCAACATATCTAAACCACACAAACATAGGAGTGATTCCTGAAGCAAAACCTGGAGCAACCACTAAACACCTACAACCTTTCTTTAATACAATTTTCTCAATATCCTCAACATAAACAACCAATAACTTGCATCCATAACATTAATGACAATAGCAACCAATTGATAACCAAATGACTAGTTGAAATCAATAACAACACCTTCATTCTTGCAACACACAATGCACCTATTAATATTAACAAATTTTGTTAAGAAATCTTTCGCTTCCTCCTAATTATTTTACAATGATGCCAATTAGCCATTGAAAATTAGTTGTAAAAACTACTATTAATTCAAAATTAAATGTAAAGAGGCGGAAATCCAAGTTACAAGATTAGGAATTATCAATGGCATGGTGTTCATACGCATCTTGTTGGACATCATATATAAGAAAATCATCTCACATCAGGGTATGTGCAGGATCATCATGGAAAAAATAGGCCCTTAAGTGGCAAAAAATTCAAAAAAATCAGAGTTAGGCAACTTGACTTTTGAATAAGTTATCTATATTATTTCAAAAATGTGTAAGAATAGAATATGTAGAAAATTGAATGTAGTTTCTAAACTACTAGGTATGTTTAAAACAGAAAAAATCTATTTGGTAAAAAGTTGAAATTTCAATGCAGTGGTACTTAAATTTCAGGGAAAAAAAAGAAAGTAGGTGTTTGTCTGACCACCTTAACCACAATAAAATGGTAATATTTTTTTATAAGATTTTAGATATAAGTAGAGGACTCATGCCCCAATGTGATACATATTTTTTTGTACTTTTTTTCCAAGTAAATAATTAATTATGATTTTTTTTATTACATTTTTTTTTAAAATATAAAAACTTGTATGTCTGACCACCTTTACTTGGTCAAAAATTCATGAAATTAAATTTTTCTTTTTTTAATCCTATAGTATACAAAGCATAGAATGTGACGCATGTTTTGGATTCAAAAAATGTGATACCGATTGAAAGCTATAAAATTTTTCCAATTAGCCTGTCAATCAAGACTTTAGTTGCAATTTGAATAGAAAATGAATAATAATTACTTATTAAATTCAAAGTAAAGAATAATTTATATTGGTGGAAAGTTGAGAATCTCCTTTAAAAACCCTTTTCATTTCATCAATTTTGGGTAAAAAAATAGTCGTTAGCCACATACCCATCATATTGCCACTTTTTTGGCCCATCATGATCCTGCACATACCCATCATAAGAATGTCATAGATACATAAGAATTACAAATTTTACATCCATCCATCATATGCATAAAAATACACTCCCACATAAGAAATTACCATGAATTTTATAACATTTCTGACTGCATACTTTGCAAATAAAAACATCTACCCATCATAGTGAACAGACAAAAGTGAAGAGAACATATGGTACTGTCACCATAGGATTGAAAGCTAAATCATAAGCTACCATCAAAGGAAAGCTTCATTACACCTAATACCATACAATCTACTAATGGACTCGGGATTATATCAAATAATGAAATATAGGTGGGTACAACCTATTGTCACTATCATCCATCCATCAAGTAATGCACACACAAGTCCTTCACTATCAAGATATGCATCACAAATTTTTGGTAGATTCTTCAAATGTCATCAATTGTATACATCCATCATGTTACATACACATAATAATAAAAATCATAACCATTCACATATAACCCATCACATTACCATCACAAATTTTAGATAAATGCTTCAAATGTCATAATAAATACATGTCATAATCAAGAATCATAATCCATGAAAATTATCTAGCATTCAATCATATGTAACATCATAACCATACACTATCCATAAACATATATCACATCACATGCATAATCAATTAACATCTCACATAAAACATTATAATACCATAATAAGTAGCTATACATAACATCATCTGCACAAATCATATAGACTAAACCGATCATATTATTTATCAAAATATAATGTCATGATAAAACATGTACAAAAGTCTCTCATGTGTACAAAAAAAGCTAAAACTATCACGGGGAAAAATCCAAAAAGTCATATCAATCTAAACTATCCTATGCTTCCTACATCTAGCTTCATATCAAGTGACCTTTGTGGTGGCTATTGATCTCTTTGTGTTGGTCGTGGAGGACCCATGGTCACTGATGGCCCTGACTGAGCTAGCCCATGTTATCTACTGCTAATGGTAACACTGGAAACCCTTTGATTTGGTGGAACTACCTCCTTGTAAACCCTCCTCCACTACTCTACCTCTTGGGTAGCTCGACCAACCTTTGCAAAGCCATAATCTAATCCACCATCACCCAACATCTTGTGGGCTGCATCCCTCTCCCTCTGTAGCCTGTCCATATCTCTCGTAAACTTATCATGCTCTGTTGTGATAGTTGCCACCTACCCATCATCTCCTCCACTTACTCCCCCATTAGCCCATCCATCTAATAAAGTATGAAATCTAACCACATCTACCCTGGTTGCATTCCTCTCACCAATCACTATCATTTTCTTTGAGCTCACCGAATCTCTCTTAGTAGTCACTATAGAAAGCTATTCAGCCATCTATCCCTATAAACGAACCAAATTGGCCCATGACATATCCCTCTCTCCTACTACCTATAAGTGGTCCTACCTCACCTATTCTCACTCCTCATAGAGCCAGTCTCTCTCCAATGTCATAGACTCAAATTTGGCCTATTGATATCCTCCTCTCAGTTGTATTCAGAGACCCTATCCCCCACCATCCTCACCATCATCTCCCCCTCCTCCATCATCACTAACCCTATTGTCTCCATCATCATCAGTATCCTTCTCATCACCACTACCACCATCACTACCAGCACCATCACTATCATCATCATTAGAGCTACTTCCATCACCACTGCCATGATCCCCATTGCTACTACTCTCGTTGTTGCTACCCTCTACTACTACCAGCTGATCATGGGGCATAGTCAGCTGAATGGGTCTATGCCTCTCCCACTAGGTGTCATAATCTACTGTAGTCTCGACATCAACAACACTTGGTCATGGGTCTGCACGTGTATCTATCCAAATCTAATAGGAAATATCATACTCTATATACCCACCCAATTGGCCTCTCACAAGAACCTCAATTAAAGACTACCTCAACCTATGGCACCCCCTGTTATTGTCCAAAATGTCTCAACATCCATATAGGTAGGTACCTATCAATGATTGTTGTGGTCTTCCCTATTAGATAATATACCTACTAGATGTATGGAATATATAGATGGCCATCCTCCCATACCTCGCAGTCAATATATGGTCACCAGATAAAGGAGTCCATCTCATCAATAACTCTTTTCCAATGATCTAGCTCCCCCAAATAGTCCTAATGAAAGAATCCTAAATTTATAAATACATAAGGCATGTATGCCCCTCATCACCTATCAGAAAATGGATGCAAAACTACAATATTCTTGAAATACCATATGTGAAGTAGAGTCATTCCAATACCCAAGCTCCGCCCATCCCTATAAACTACATAATGCATCTCTCTATATAAATCTTCTAATACAGTTGTCCCCCATGCATATACTATCCCCTCACTAAACATGCCCTCCAGCACACTTGCCCAACCCACTGCAAACCCCTGTGACCTCCTATTTGGCATAACAATTCCTGTAATCAATGTAACTACAAATAAACACATCTCTAGCCACTGACCCATCTTGGCCTCCAAGTCCAACCCCATATCACTAATAGGAAAATCCCTATTGGAAAATACTCTATGTAGTGCATCTCTTGTCCTACATAGGTTGTATACCACAAGCTCTCCATAGATCAGTAAGTGAAGAATTTTCCTCATAATCTAGTCTTATGGTAGCCTCATAAGTGGGTAGGTAAAAGTTGTTGGTGTCACTATGCCACAACTCTACTAGAGCAGTCATCAATTCTCAATGTGCATGAATCTAGGACATCTATGAGACAAAGTATAATCTCCTTAAGTGTAGCCAGTCATCATCTATGGATGTTAGTCTCTCTCAAAAGTTACTCATAAATTTCCTTTATGACTATCGAGACTAAAAGATCTTCAGATCCTCCTGCATCATTCCACACAGTAACATCAACCTTTCTATCCAGATCATTTACCTACTTCTACCCTTATTCGGCCACCCTCATAGTTTGTATGAAACTACGCTTTCGATTTTGGAATAGGCACCATTTTTCCACCTATCATTTTATGTAGGAATAACTAATTTTAACCCATGAGTGTCAATTTATGATGTAGGCATAACTTTGTGAAAGCACCATTTCATTTTCACCCAATCCATTCTGACACAAATGTGCTTCAAATGCATGCATGAAAAACACAAGCACACCAAACACATGCATTGTGTTTTTCAACATGAGTGTTGAAGTCAACAACCTGTGCTTAAATAACACATGCATCGTTTCTTTTGATGCAAATGCCACAATTGTGCCCTTAGGTGCAATTTCATGAAGTCACACCTTTGTTTACCTGAATTTGAGCCCAAGTTTGATGTACCTTTAATCCCCTAAAATAACCTAAAACTAAGGGATAGATCACATACTGGGTTTCCTGCCTCTTCCGATCATTGGTACTTGTGAACTCACTCTACATGATGCAAATGACAAGGGATCTCTACCATAGCTCTGCACTACCACCTAAGCACCTCTCCACAAATCACAATGTTAAAAATGACTTTTTGGGCCCCTCAAAGCCTATTTATAGGTTGTTCAAGCATAATCCCACCCCTAACCATAATTTCTTCCATACTAGATGTATCAAATGTCCCGTATTCCCTCTTTTTTAGAGCTCATTTCTCTATTTCTTCTCCCACTTTTCACTAACTTCACCTTCCACATCATCATGCATCATTCTCACTTTCCTTTTTTGAGATGTAGATTGAAAATAGTTTTTCAAAAAAATTATGGTTCACCTCTCAAGGGAGCATCACCTCATAACTAACTTTTCAACCTGCTAGGGAAAAAATTTAAAATTCATCGATGCGACATCACTATGGAAACCACATCAAAGAGCGGAAAAATCTAGTCACCCTAAATTTGTCATCATTTCCTATTAATTAATTAAATAACATTATTTAATTAATTTATCTACTCCTCTTTTAATTAATTAAATATATATTATTTAATTAATTAATCCATTTTCTTCTTATAATCAATTAAATATTTTATTTAATTAATTAATCCATTTTATTATTTAATTGATCTAATCAAAATCCTATACTCCCCTAATCCCAATTGAGTTTATTAATTCTTAATTAATTAACTTACTAACCCTCATTATCCAATTCTCCAACTTTTAACTCTAGCCTAGTTAATAAACCTACCTTATTAAGCTTACAAATCCATGATTAATTACCCTAACCCCCATCATTAATATTATTTCCTAATTTAAAATTCACACACAACCCCCTAATCTTGTCTCATTAATGAGAGAAATCTCACCTACACTATCTTACACCTAGCCTCCAAAATTAAATGACTTGTCATCCCAAGGTGTGCTCACACATGTGTGATTAAACCTCATCATCTCTTCCTCACTCAATTGTGACACTTGTGACAATGCGAATTAGCCACCACCTTTATCCAAACCTCACATTCCTAATCAATCCTATCCCTCCATTTCTCCCTCCCAATTTCTATAAATTGGAACAAAATTCCCTCTTTTCTCCATCTTGAAATTAGCCATTGTTATTCTAATGTAGGAAATAGGGTTCCACCTTTTTGGAAGATGGAACACAAGGGAGATGAGACCCTCTTATTTTGCTAATTTAACATTCAAAGAGACCCCTAGAGATCTCAAGCTAGGGATGAATTGAAGGAGAGATATCTACAATAGGAATTTCCTAGGGCATGATTAGGGATTACAAAGGGGTTCACCACCAAGCTAGGATTTGGGAAGACAAGAGATGAATGAATCATGCAAAGTACCATGCAAAACCTAGCTAAATGACCTAGGAAATTAAACTGAAATAAAAAATGATAAACTGAGAAAGAACAGAGGTGCACATAGAAGAAGGATGAGGTCAAAACAAGATCCAAAACCCTGAAAACTTGTTGTTTAAGGCCCACTAGGACTCATTCGCCATTCTGGGTGAGTTAGTCCCAAACTAGGGTTTTTGCGCCAAAAATAAAATATGACAATGTATGATCTGAAATAACTAAAATCTGGAAAATATGCTATATACAAGTGGCATATCAGTCTCACTTAGCTTTTTCACAGTGTTAAGCCCTGAATATGCTCTCCTATCTCTGCTCTCCACACTTCGCTTCTAGATCTAAAACCCTTATTTGCAACTTGTAGATGAATTTTAGTGAAGATGACAACCTTGTGATGACTAAATGCATTTCTTCAACCTTGCTAATCTTCAAAGTATCTTCAAGCTCCAATGCACCTAGATCTATAATCACACATGTAGAGAGAGAAAAAAATTATTGATTATTAGGGAATAGGGGTTTTCCTTGGTTAAACCCCTTTTACGTAATTAAACCAAATGATAAAACAATGAAGTATGAATACGAAACATGAAATATGAAGCATGGACAATGATACCTTGAATAACTGAACCAGAAAGAAGATGGCGTGGGGGTTAGACCACTTATTCTCCTTCGGTCATTCAATTATTTCCTAGGAGTCCTAATTGGATTGAGTATCAACCTCACAAGGTGAGTCGATTCTCAACAAGGAACACATAGGAAGGGGTTCTTTAATCTTTTAGGGGTTCAACACTAGGAAAATGCTTGGAAAAGAAAAATGGGCATTCAACTCACAAAACCTAGTAATGCAAGCTAAAGAAAGGATGCAAATGATGAAATAATGCAATTGCAAGTTAGGGTATGTGTACCTGGGAAATATGGAAATGTGACAAGGATTATAAAGATGCAAAAAAGGTGTCAAAAAGTGCTATGGAGGAAAAAGATGCACTTACTATTGTCTTAGTCCCACTGTTGTTTTTTGAGGGAAATGCAGAATCTTCAGATATTGAAACTTGATCTGGAAGAATTTCTAAAAATACCCTCGAGAGGACTAAGACACCCTAGGTGGTGACTTAGTCCCGTCTGAAATTTATGGAATCTCTAAATGTGGTCCTAAGGCTTAATGTTTTCTCTTCCTTCTTTTCTAATCTCAGGTTTTGAAACTTCTAGATTTTTCTTGTAGGTGAGTTTTCGTGAAAATGAAAACTTTGCAATGCAACTTTGCAACTTTTCACTTTAATTGATCTTCAAGTCTTCAAGCTAAATATTCAATCACAAATATGCAAGAGAGGAAAAACTTGTTGATTGTTAGTGACTGGTGGGTTTCCTTGGTCAAACCCCTTGTTGGTAATTAAACCTTGAAATAGAAATGAAATAATGGAAGGAAATGATGAATAAACAACATGCAATGTTACAACTCACCAAACCCTTATTATAAAGTATGTAAACTTGTGTGAAATGGATAGCTTGGATATGGATCTTGAATCAAATAAAGGATTGATAGATATGAACTTGAATTGATTGCTTGAATAAAAACCTTACATCACTTGATGTTAGCACAAAAACACACATGATTCAAGAAGAACTTTGATATGATGCTTGAATCTTGATGATGGCTCCAAATGCTTGATGAAATATTCTTGAATGCTCTTGAATACTTGAATGCTTGGATGTTTGGATTGCTTGTTAGGAGAAAATGAGAGAAGGAACCTTGTGTTTATACTTATCCATGCTTAATATCCCAAAATTACACCACACCAAGCCGACATATGAATTCATTAATTAAAGGAGGCTAAATCTAACAAGAATTTGAAATTGAATACCAAAAATACCTCAAGGGGGACTAAGATTCCCTAGGTGGAATCTTAGTCCCGAGGCATGAAACTTGGGGCACAGACTCCAAAAAGGTAGCTATTTAGGTGCTTTCAAAATAAGGTTCCCAAGAACTTTGGGGGACAAAGATGCCCTAGGTGGAATTCTTGTCCCAACCCAAAAATCAAGGACACTCAGATAGAATCATTAAATTATCATTTATCCATTGAAGTTTTTTGGGATTAGCCAAAAAATGATATAATTCATTGGGCTTGTGGATGTAAAATAGGACCAATTAAGACATAAATAGGGATAAATAAAGCAAGGCAGGCCTAAAAAAGTGTGAAAATTCAAGGGTATGAATTTTACAACACTACATTTAGCCCCAACTTTAGTGAGAGGAGGAACTTGCTTCAAACTCACACTAAAGTATCCAACCATGCAATCAAGAGGGGTTCAAATGTATGCATGCTAATAAGATAGGATGATAATAACCAAGAGGGTGGCCAAGCCCCCAAGATCAAGATCCTATGGAAAACTAATATAGACACAAAGGAACATGCTTGTGGATGATATATGAAGCCATAACCAGATCGCAAACATACACCATCAAAGATACAAAAAGGGAAAAGGAAAAAGAAAAATAAAAATGAAACATATCAAGCTTCGACTAACTGTCCAATACATTATGGACCAACTCTAGTCTGTTTGTCCAAAAAGGTTTACAAGTGGAATGTGTTGTCCAGTATGCAAACAAAATGAATGCTCACAAGGGCTAGTGAAGCTAGGTGTCCACTAGATCAGCCCAAAGAGGTCCATATCAAAGTCATACCCCCATGACTATGATAAGGACAAAAGAAAATGCATGCTCACAAGGGCTAGTGAAGCTAGTTGTTCCCTAGGTGAGCCCCAAGAAGTTTGTATCAACGCCATACCCCCATGACTATGACAAAGAAAAAAGGAAAATGCACACTCACAAGGGCTAGTGAAGCTAGTTTTTCACTAGGTGAGCCCCATAAAACCATATAAAATCCATACCTCTATGACTTTAATAAGGAACAAAAATAAAATGCAACAAGAAAGAGGGATGTTCAAATGGATTTTTCTTAGTTCATGTGAGGTCTTCATATTAGGGGACATTGTTCTTGATGTCTCCAAAAGAGGACCAATCAAAGGATAAAAGATTCACAACTTAGGGAATGCAGTGCATCACATCACCACTAAGTGGAATGTAATATGTAGAGATAGATCACACTCTTGAAGGACATTACTCCCAATGTCACCACAAAGAGAAAAACATATCACATGAAGTAAAAAAGTCACATCAAGGAACATGAAAAATACTACAAATTAAATCATGCCAAAATAATGTGAATGTATGCCCCCACTTTAAAGAAAATTCTAACACCATGCTATGATCAATTACTTTAAAGTAGCCAAAAAATGAAAGAGAGAAAGGAAAAGAGGGTTTCCCCCCAGAAACACATAAGGTATCTATGGATTCAAGGTCAATATCTATCTTTGTTGCAATATTATCAGAGAGCTTGGAACTATCGTCATTCCCCAAATACACATAGAACTAGAAGAATGACACAAAGATCGCGAAAAAATTTGAAAAACCTTTTGGGTCAACATGGAAGATACGTAGGATGTCTCAACGCCTTGTTTCATTCCCAAAAGGAAAAAAAAAGACAAAAATGAAAAGAAAAGAAAAGATAATGAAAATATTTTTGGGTCAACATGGAAGAGACATAGGGTGTCTCAAAGCCTTGCGTCATCCCCAAAGGGAAAAATTAAGATAAAAATGAAAAGAAAACCAAAGATAATGAAAAATATTTTGGGTCAACCTAGAAGAGACATAGGGTGTCTCGATGCCTTGTGTCATCCACAAAACGAAAGCACAAGAAAAACAATGCAAATGAAAGGAAAGATAAATGAAATAGGAAAAAAGCTTATGACATATAGAAGAATGAAGGTAAAAATAGAGGAATACACATAGAGAGAGGAAACATCAAACAATATAGGGGATCACATCACACAAATGCAATCAAAAGAAAAAATAAAGAAAAAAGAAAAGATAAAGAAAAAGAAAAGATAAAATACTAGTAAAGCACATGCGAGTCAACCATGCAATAGGTCATCCACATCACAATATTTTTTATTATATGTGGAATGTAGATCACTAGCAAGAGGGACAACATCAAGTGTTATACTAGGAAAATCACCTAGTTCAACATGTGGTGCATCACTCAGTTTAGGAGGATCATCACAATTGTTATCGTTAAGCTCATAGAAGAGGAAAATAGAAAATTCAGCTCATTATGCACTTGCTCGTTAATTCTAATAGTTTCTTGATCTTCACCCAAGTTAACCACACCAAAAGGATGAATGATAATATCCATAGAAGGTGTTGGTCCTTGTTGTGTTGGAGAAATAGGATTGATTGGTTTTGGTACGAGAGAAGGCTCATTGTTTATTGCTTATGCTAAGTTCAATTTTTTATTTTCAAAGATTTTCTCTTCATTCATCTTTCGAGCAATAGCACAATGTCTATGCCTATGCTCTCTAGCCTTTCTATTTCTTTCATTACGGTTTTGAAGTTGTGTTTGTGTAGGAGTAGGTTTGTCAACTATAGGTTCCTTTTCTTCTTGTAAGGGAAGAAAAAAAGAAACCATGGAAGGTTGTTCAACCACTTTCTTTTTGTCTTTATAATTTTTCTTAGGAGGCAACTAGGACTTCTTTGGTGGGCATGTGTAGGATCATGATGGGCCAAAAAGTGGCGATATGATGGGTATGTGTAGGGTATGTGGTTGATGACTTTTTTTTACCTGAAATTGATGAAACAAAAAGAGTTTTCCAAGGAGACTCTTAGCTTTCCACCAATATAAATTATGCTTTACTTTGAATTTAATAAATAATTATTATTCATTTTCTATTTGAATTATGACTAAAGTCCTAATTGACAGGCTGATTGAAAAACATCTATAGCTTTCAAATGGTATCACATTTTTTGAATCTAAAAAATATTTCACATTCTATGCTTCACATACTATAGGATTAAAAAAAAAGAACTTCATGAAGTTTTGACCAAGTTAAGGTGTTCAGACATACTAGTATTTATATTATTAAAAAGTTGTAATAAAAATTTCATAATTAATTATTTACTTGGAAAAAAATTACAAAAAATATGCATCACATTGGGACATGAGTCCTCTACTTATATCTAAAATATTATAAAAATATATTATCATTTTATTGTGCTTAGGGTGGTCAGACAGACACCCACTTATTTTTCCCAAATTTAAGTACTAATGATTGAAATTTCAAATTTTCACAAAATAGATTTAAAAAAAACCTAGTAGTTTAGAAATTACATTCAATTTGCTATAGATTCTATTCTTACATATTTTTGAAATAATACAGATAGCGTATTCAAATTTTTACGTCAAGTTTCTGAACTCTGATTTTTCTAAATTTTTTGCCACTTAAGGGCCTATTTTTTCCATGATGATCCTGCACATACCCTGATTTTCTCTAGGCCTTTTATTTGAAACATGCAAAGGATTTTTCATGGATGGGTCTTGGTTTTTTGGAATTTTGGTAGGATAGGAAAATGAAGTCTTCACAGTGTCTTATAGGCTCGCTGGGCTCAGGTTATAAATAGTCTAAGGAAAAACTTCCACAAGAAGATGGAGGTCTGAAGCCACTATGTTCATAGGGAATATTTCAATGCCAACTAGAAACATTAAGTACTTATGGATAATGGATGGGACCACATTCATGGAGTTAAGCCATTTGTAGCCCAACTTCACACAAAATTGGTCTGAATTAGATATGATAGAGAATGATACATTTAATTTCTTGAGTCCTACTTGTAAAGGGAGTTTGATCGAGCCCATCGTAGCACAAGAAAAACCATCATGTTTTTTAATCCATGCTTTCGGTTTATCATATCTATCTTGAGCAAGTTCATGCACATATAATAGTTCCTCTATGATCACATTCTCTCCATAGATAGGCTTAATTAAAATCCCAAGAGTGGGCATGTTGTTGATTATGTCAGCTATTGAAAGAGGACCATTAGGTGCATGTTTGATTGTTTCTTTTGAAGAGAAAGTAATGTCAGTGGGAATTATGCTTTGCTATTTACAAGGCTCGATGTCAATAACTCCTATCATTGTACTAATAGGACTTTTTTTATTGGTATCCATAAGACTTTGTTCATCACCATCCATAGGATTTTTTTTCATTATTGCTCATATTCTCATCATCCATGTCAACATTCATCACATTGGGCTTAGTTTCACTAGCCTTAACAAATGAAATATTATGGTTGGGCATGGGATTGGTAAATATTTGTAAGTTTTGGTTGGGGGGAGCTATAGACTTGTTACCTTTATCATTCACACCTCCAATTTGGATATGATTAGAATCAATGAGGTCTTGCACAAGATGTTTAGGACACTTGCAATGTTTCATATCATGTCCTTTTTGATGGTGATAAGCACATTAGGAATTGTGTCTAAAGCTCAAAGGTAACAACTTGCTAGGGTCAAGGGGTCAAACGAGAGGTAAGGTAAGCATTTTTTTGTTTAATATTTGAGTCATGATATTGTGAAGTGTTTCAGGTAAGGGTGTAAATTGTCTTTGCGGATCCCCAAATATATTTAAGGATTTCTCTTCTTTATAGAAGATACTTGGGTATCAACTTGTTCGGTAGGTTGGGAGGTGGAATTTAATTGAAGGAAAATTTTATTATGTCTTCTAAAGGGTTGATAAGTGTTTTGGTTTGAAGCTTCAGACCTTTCAGGATGGGTAGAGGTGGTTTTTGGTACACTACTACCTACGAAATTTTGATAATCTTGAAGGATAGTGCATAAGTGCATGAAGGAAGGAAATTTCATCATGGTGAGGTTATCTCTTATCTTACTTTGTAAATTTTCTATGAACATATTTTGAAGGTGAGAATTGGGAATCTTCAAGTTGATTTGGGAATAAAGCGATTAGTAGCATGAAATAAAGTCAATGACTTTTTCACCCTCATTTTGCTTGCATTTCATCGGATCACCTAATGTCATTTCAGGAACCATATGCACTTGGAAATGGTTAATAAAGGCCTCAACAAGTTCATTAAATGAACGAATTGAGTTATTCGGTAAGGCCAAAAACTAGTCCAAGGAAATGTCTTTCAAGGATCAGGGAAAAAGCTTAGTCAAAAGTTTGTCCTTAAGTGTAACACCCTGCCACGCAACCCCAAAGGAATTAAGTAAAATGCAACCAAATTTAAAAACAAGGAAGTGAACATTAATTAACACAATGTAACATAATTCAATTTGCATGACTTAATCCTTTGAGGAACACGAGGACATTACTTAAGAACTAACTCTTAACAACATGAACATTTAGCTAACCATTGCATAAACTATACATTCAAACATCCATAGATATAGATACTTCAGTAAAAACAATGGAGACATAAGATAGAATAATATCCAAAGTTATAACATCATTATAAATCCTCTTCATAACCAAGCCTACAAGTAAAAGTACAATGCATCATCATGAGATTACATCACAATAGTGCCATGTGCAATAATTTACAAAACCTCCCAACTAGGTGGAAGTGATACATCAGTATAAGAATAACATAAATACATAAATCTGGAACCCACGAGCAAAGAATCAACTGCTACTACAACTCAGCACTGAAAGATGAACCTGCATAAAAGAGAGAATCCCAACGGGGTACGAAGCACAATCCACCCGACCACCCCCATGCTAGGAGTCGCTAAGGAAGGGTTCCCAACCAGGAATGTCTAGACAAAGACTCACAATCAGCTAAAGAAAATCATACAACATATGAGACCACTCAAATTCAAACGACAACAAAAATCATCAATACAATAAAAGTGACCAATTCCAGAGGATTTCCAAAAGACAACATAAATAGGAATGTTAGAGGAGAGTGTCATCGCATGGCTTAACATGGATTCACTAGGCTACCTATTGCAAGGTACCACCTCCATTGACTGACAGATTATTTAGGCAACCAAGCGCTAGGAACCGCCTCCATCTATGGTTTTCCTTGCTACCTATCTCAAGGAACCGCCCCATAGGGTTGCTCATGCGGAACCGTTACCTTACGTGAATTCAAGACAATGATCATGCCAACCATGGCCTTCTCAATCCCTTTTAGTCTGTGGTAGCACTAAAAGAAGGATGAGGAAACAATTATCTTTTTAGAGTGTTACTACCCACCCTCTAGTTAATTAATTAAATTATCACTTATAAAACTCACTCTAACGAGGGCTATCCTAGCGCCCCTTTTGTGCGCCGACCTCCCAATTAGAGCCACTCCCTCCAGACATTCAAACACAAGAAAACTAACACCAATGATTGTACCCACATAGAAATACTAAATCCATGAATGAAATAAATGCGAGGCATGACCATCTCACCAAATCACATGAAGTCAAAATCACAAATTGGTACAATCCACGTGTAAACCAAATCATAATCAAAGTCGAATCAAAGACCCAAGTTCAAATTCGAAATCAAGAGTAACAACCTTACCCCACCTCTGGAATTTCCTAGGCAACCACTTAGGTTCCTAAACAGAATAATTTAACTCAGATTATCCCCACAATAAAATAAACCAAAATGATGAAAACTAGAATTCAATCAATGCAACACAAAGCCATAAAGTACATTTCAGGACACAATAATTTTTTACCAATTAAATAGATCATTGATTTGATAATAACGAAATGTAGAACAACACCATAAAAAGAAATATTTCTAAGACACAGTAATTTCATCAACTGCTAAATCTGGAGAAACCCCATCTGTTAACAAGCACAAAATTATCTCTGTTTACACAACTACACTATGATTGCAAACCTTCTTAAAAATTATCACATTGATATTTTCAGCTAATTACATTTTATATAAATATATATGTATATAAATTTTCCAAGCATATATATGTATATGTACATATACCTTTATTATAAGAAAACAACATATATAAATAAATTCTCTCTATAAATCTTATGATAAAATTAACAAATTATTATACTATTAATTTACAATTTAATTAATTAACTAAATAAATATATATATATGTTAACATTAATGTTATATCAATATTAACATTAACACATATATATATACATATTTGTATAACCCGAAATTAAATAAACTTGGCATTTGAAATAAGATTAAACTATTTACAATACATATTTCATTGAATGCGAAATCAACCAAACTGGTTTATACATATTTTGAAACTGAACATATGTATATATGCCAATAAAAGTATGGGGCGCGGAAATAAAACAAATAACTTTCAATAATTATCAAACGAACACAATAACCTGTGAGTATAAAACAAGTGAAAGAATTAATAACAAAACACATTACACAGTGAACACAATATGACAAACGAATGGACAGGCATCCACGGTATACGACAAGCCATCCAAAGAGAGAACAGAGGAACTACGCGTGCACACGTAGAAAATTGGGGTCAGGGTTAGTATGGTCGCCGCTGACCATACCCTCCTCACACACACAGAGAAATAAAAACAATGCAAAAGCATAGGGGCACAAAAAGAATGGCCTCACACATATTTTAATAAGTATTACAAACTATATTTTATGATATATGAATTTCTATATGAATTCATGACTCAAAAATTTCAATATGGAGTAAGGAGACAAATTATATTAACTATTTTCTATGCTACATTGTAGCACGGGCACGATAATCCGAAAATGTTGCCAAGGTTCAAAATATTAAATCTCACGAATTTTGAAACAAATAAATTATCTTTCATCAATCACAAAAGAATCGAAGCAAGCACAAAAATTTAATATAAAATGAGTTTCATAAGATAAAGCTAAAAAGAAGAAAACCCAGCCATTCGTACATAGGGTACCAAAATAAACCCTCATCTGTTTTAAATAAAAACTACCCAGCCTCACAAATCTTTAAAAAAAATAAAAATAATTAAAAAATAAATAAATTATACTTCCCAGAAATTTAGAAAGAATGATATCTACATATGTATATATATATATAACCAGTGAATCTATATTCATAGAAATAAGTAGAAATACCCATATTTAATTCTGGTTCTCAGACATTAATCAAATATTTTGTTCTAAACAAATAAAATTCAAGATCTGGGTTGAAACCCAAACAATAATGTTTTAACAATTCCTTGGCAACAACAGTTTACAAATAAATTGTATTGAAGAAATTTTGACAATGTCTTCCCTAAGGTTTTATAGGGAAAATTTGCAAGGTTTATATAGACATAATTTTCAATCACAGTATTCAACACACACAGAGATTTAAACTCACCAAATAGTACAAACAAGAGTATATAAAAAGAATAGAAGCATAAACAAACATAACAGAATTTTGAAAGGAACTTGGCGTCCAACGACTGTAGAAGAAATCCAACATAGATGCTTTCCTCCTCCTTTCGACGCTGATCCTTTCTTGCATCTTCTTTTTCAAAAAACAAAATCTGAAACCATCCTCCTAATCCTCTTGCATACCCCCCCTTCTCTATTTTTATTGTCACCCCACAAAAAGAATACAAAATTCCCCTTTCTACAGCCCCCTGCCTCTTCCTCTTCCTCTTCCTCTTCACACAAAATAGATTTTGAATTAATTAATTTTATTCTCAAAATAACCCCCACAAGAATATCTCCAACTTTTCTCTTTTAATTACTTTTTAAACAATAACTTTTTAATCACCACCACTTATTTCTAAAATTTAATTTAAACAAGCTTTTAGTAAATAAATAACTTTTAATTAAATTTAATTAACTTCAATACTTACTAGATCATAATTAATAAAATAACTTTAATTAATCTTCTAAATATAAAATAATTGAATTAACTATCACCAAACCATAAATAAATTAAATAAATCATTTAACTCAAAAATCAAAATACCAATACAAGACCAGGTCAACACATGACTCAACAATCTCCTAATGACATGATGGACTTGGGACGAGAATTCTTCCTTAACAACTCCTTTTAACAACATCGTACCCATTGGGTTCATTTTGTGCTCGCCCTGTCCTGCCGAAGTAGGTGGAATCGAGACTTTTAATCCTGCAATATCTGCAAACAAATAAATGTCAAGTAACATATAATCTCCACTGAAAACAAACCATGAAAGGTAATAGCAGGGTAGCAGGGCGCTCGCGAGTGAGTGGTACTACTCCGTCCTTTCACCATTATACACTGAACATGTCATCATAACCATAATATCATGGAAATACATCATCACATATAAATTTAATGAACATCATTGCATAATGAACCAAATCATCAGTGTATAATGTATCATCAAATGTCACACATAATGTAAAGAGCAATAAGCAAGTAACTAAGAAACCACACATGATCAAATATAAATCCACCACATAGAGTATCACAGAGTATACACAATATCAAAGAGTATCAAGAGTATCTAATGAATCATCAAACATGGGGGTATTACATCCTCCCCCCCTAGGACATGGCTTACTCCTGGAAGCCATAGAACAAATAAGGATAAGCCTCCCTAATAAGAGATGCATCCTTCCAAGTCGTCGAGGTCTCATCATTCGGATCACATTGGACCCGCACCTGATCAATATCTCTGCCCCTAAGGGTGAGACTCTGACGCTGAAGCATGACCACGGGCTCTATAGCTAGCTGCCCGTCCTCGACCTGCAAAGCATTCCAATCCAGCACACGAGTAACATCAGGAAAATAAGGCCTCAAAACAGAAACATGAAAAACATCATGTATCTGCGATAGGCTAGGTGGCAAAGCTAGGCAGTAGGCAATAGGTACGATTCTCTCTAACACCTCAAAAGGCCCAAAAAAATGGGATGCCAACTTAGAACCCTTTCTGTAATGGATAGGACTCTTTTGTGGATGCACCCAGAGAAACACATGATCCCCAACTGCAAACTGCCAATCAACACGATGTGCATCATCATACTTTTTCTGTCTATCCTGAGCTGCAATAAGATGTTCTCTGATACGAGCCACCTACTGCTCCATATCTCGAAGCATGTCAGGTCCAAGAAGAACCCTATCCTCTAGCCGATCCCAACTCAAAGGGGTACGGCAAGGACGACCATACAACGCTTGAAAAGGTGCCATGCCAATGGAGCTATGATAACCATTATTATAGGAAAACTCAACCAAGTGCAAATACTCCTCCCAACGAGATTGTTGGTCCATGACGTACATGCGGAGCATGTCCTCTAGCACCTGATTAACTCTCTTAGTCTAACCATTAGTCTCAGGATGATATGCAAAGCTAAAATTCAATTGAGTCCCTAAAGACCACTGCAAGGAAGTCCATAGTGCTGATGTAAACACTGGATCTCTGTCAGATATGATCCTCTGTGGTATGCCATGTAATTGAACTATGTCCTCCATGAAAACCTTTGCTACCACAGATGCAGTATAAGATGATCTGATTGGGGAGAAATGGGCTACTTTGGTTAGCCTGTCCACAGTGACCATGATCGCATCATGTCGCCTAGAAGACATGGGCAAACCAATGATAAAATCCATAGAAATGATATCCCATTTCCACTCAGGAACAAGATTAGGTTGTAATAATCTTGCTAGATGATGATGCTCTGCCTTAACCCTCTAACACTCCAGACATCTAGCTACAAAATCAGCGATATCCTGCTTCATTCCTGGCCAAAAATATAATGAATGCAGATCCGCATACATTTTCTTAACTCCTAGATGTGCCGAATAGGGTGCCCTATGGGCTTCAGACAAAATTAGAGTACGAAGACCCTCTGCAGGAGGTACATACATACGTCCTGAATAACGCAAAACACCATCAAAATCCAAAGAGTACCCAGCAAATTTCCCTTCGAGAGACTTGCTTGACTCGATCTCAGACTTCACCTCAGAATACCAACTATCTCAAGAGAGAGCAATGAGAATTTGACTCCTCAAATCAATCCCAAGAGTCACAACAGAAATATCATGCCTACGCCTACTCAAGGCATCTGCTACCACATTCTCCTTACCCTGAATAAACTTTACTTCAAAATCATACTCGCATAAAAATTCCATCCATCTCCTCTGCCTAGCATTCAAATTCGGCTGCATGAATATGTATTGAAGACTACGATGATCAGTATGCAACTCGAATTGATGCCCCAAGAGAAAATGTCTCCATCTAACCAGAGCATGAACCACCGTGGCCAACTCAAGATCATGTGTAGGATAGTTCAATTCATGATCTTTAAGTTTCCAAGATTCGTATGCAATCACCCGCCCTTCCTACATCAAGACGGCTCCTAATCCCTCCAAGGAGGCATCAGTACACACAACAAACTCTCCTACAGGATCTAGTACCGCCAAGATAGGTGCACTAGTCAGCTTCTCCTTAAGAGTCTGAAAAGTAAACTGACATTTGTCTGACCAAAAAAAATTATTTCCTTTCCTCTGGAGAGAAGTAATAGGATGCACAATCCTAGAAAATCCCTGGACAAACCTCCGGTAATAACCTGCAAGTCCCATGAAACTGCAGACTTCTGAGACATTAGTACGTATGGGCCAATCTACAATAGCCTGAATCTTTGCAGGGTCCATAGAGATTCATTCACCCAAGATGACATGGCCAAGATACTGAACTTCAGTCTTATAAAAGTCACACTTTGCCATATTGGCATATAACTCGTTTTCCCTCAAACACTGCAATACCTGCTTAAGATGTTCCTCGTGTTCCTCGATAGACCTAGAATAGATCAAAATATCATCGAGGAACACAAGATCAAATCTATCCAAAAAGGTTCTAAACGCCCCATTCATCAAACACATAAATACTGAAGGTGCATTCGTCAACCCAAACGGCATGACTGTGAAATCATAATGTTCGTATCGAGTATGAAATGCAGTTTTATGAATATCCAGTTCTGCAATCCTCAATTGGTGATATCCTGACTTCAGATCAATCTTGGAAAATATCTTTGCCCCTCTTATCTGATCGAAGAGATCATTTATCCTAAGCAGGGGATATCGGTTCTTCATAGTTACTTTATTCAACTGTCTATAATCAATGCATAGGCAGAGAGAACCATCCTTCTTCACGAAAATCACGGGTGCTCCCCATGGAGAGACACTCAGATGGATAAACCCTTTTGCTATCAACTCCTCCAACTGAAGATGGAGTTCCTGAAGTTCCTATGTGGTCATTCGGTACAGAGCCCAAGAGATAGGCTTAGCTCCAGGTACTAGGTCTATTTGAAAATCTATATCCCACTTAGGCGGCATTCCAGGTATCTCGCTCGAAAACACATCAGAAAATCCCTTAAGAAGAGGGTAATCATCCAATGATTTCTCTCGACTATCATCAATCTCAAGATCATTCACTACCACCGCAAAGAGCTGACAACCCTGACAGAACAACCTTTTTAACTGCATGGCAGAGATAATTCTCAAAGAAATAGGCCTCTGAGTGCCCACGATCTCCACCTCTTTTCCAGAGTCATTGGTACACCGCACTGCTTTACGACGACAATCCAATAAAGCACGATGTGAACTCAACCAATCAATTCCCAAGACTACATCATATGAGCCCAGGGGTAAGATCCGAAGGTCCACCTGAGTTGAAAAAGCTCCCAAATCTAGCTTACAACCCTGAACAAACTCTTCTACAAGAACTTTTGACCCAGAGGCTAGTTCAACCTACCAAGTTATGCCTTGCCTAGATGCCACCAATCCACATCGCTCCACAACAGAAGGAGATATAAATGAATCAGAAGCACCAGAGTCAAAAAGTGTAGAAAATTTAGTACCCTTCAACACACCTGATGTCTCGATCATGGTGCCCTGATGCTTAGCTTGCCAATTGTCCATTGTTGCAAAAACCCGATGAGCTCTTCCTGTATCGCCCACTGTCAATTCTAAAATAGCTGGCCTCTGACTAATTTCTGAAGTAGTCTTCTGTGGACACTGTCTAGCAATATGTCCTTGCTTCCCACACGAAAAGCAACTTGTACCTCTTCCAAAACCTCTAACCCTAGATGGAGCACTTGACTACTGAAAGCTACCTCAAGAAGGTGCCGACTGTGCACTTTATGTAGGCTACACAGAACGATCAGGTTTAGCTCACTGCCAACTTCAGAATTGCTTGCTCTGAAACTTGTCCCCCTGCCAAGACTATGATTTATTCTGCTTGGGTTGAGACTGCTGATGATGTGAACCACCCTTGGAGGGTGCCTGAAAATTCTTGGAAGGCCCTACAACCTGAGACTGTCCCCCTCTAGAAAATATACCTAGTGCCAGAGCACTACCAATCTGAACTCCAACATGCCCTCCAAGAGCCATAGCCAAGTTCTCCTCTACTAATCGAGCCTTCTCTACTGTAACCTCCATTGTCTTCGGCTCGAAGACTCTCACTCCTCCATTGATATGGGCATTTAGGCCCTGAACAAAATGTTGAACAAGCAACCCCTCATCGTGATTGATCCCAGCATATTGCTTGAGTTTGTAGAACCACCGCTCATACTGCTCAACAGACAAAGACATCTGCTTAAGATCATGCAACTCATCAGCTCTGCGCTGCCTCTAATGATTGAAGAGAAAACGAGCCTTGAACCTATCCAGAAACAACTCCCATGTAACCACACTAATATCCAGGTGCAACTTCTATTCTTCCAACCTCCACCAGGTAGATGCAAAACCCCGCAAATGCATCACTTCACATCGAGCCTTGGTATTGCTACCAAATGGGTGCATTGCGGAGCAACGATCCAAATCTATCAACCAGGTTTCTGCTTCCAGGCCTCCTCCCAAACCATCAAAGGTAGGAGGGTGAGCTCTCAACAAATCCCTCATATGCCCTACTATTACTGCATCCTGATCTGGTGGAGCATCCCTATGCCTTGGAGACCTTTCCCTCTCTCTCTCGACCTGTGACTCTTCCTAAGGCTTGGGTCCCAAACGATCAAGGAGCTCTCCTAGAAGATGTTGTAACTGGCCATCCAAACCAGGTTGTCCTGAGTTTTGGTCACCAACTGGCGGATTACTTTGAGGATTTGAATTTTCCTCATGCTCAAAACCATGGAAACTTGGTGGTGATGGACTATGATGACTGACTGCTCAACCGCCACCTCGGCCTCTTCCACAGCCACGACCTCTAGCTCGAGGCATGATCCTGCACACAGTAATAGTATGTAAGATCAAAGTTAGCACAAAGGTTGCCTAATGGACACCAACTACCCAGAGAACCCAGCGTTAGCAACCTTGGCTCTGATACCAAGTTGTAACGCCCCGCCAATCAACCCCAAAGGAATTAAGTAAAATGCAACATTTTAAAAAAAAAAACAAGGGAGTGAACATTAATTAACAGAATATAACATAATTCAATTTGCATAAATTAATCCTTTGAGGAACACGAGGACATTACTTAAGAACTAACTCTTAACAACATGAAAATTTAACTAACCATTGCATAAACTATACATTCAAACATCCATAGATATAGATACTTTAGTAACAACAATGGAGACATAAGATAGAATAATATCCAAAGTTATAACATCATTATAAATCCTCTTCATAACCAAGCCTACAAGTAAAAGTGCAATGCATCATCATGAGATTACATCACAATAGCACCATGTGCAATAATTTACAAAACCTCTCAACTAGGTGGGAGTGATACATCAGTATAAGAATAACATAAATACATAAATCTGGAACCCACGAGCAAAGAATCAACTGCTACTGCAACTCAGCATTGAAAGATGAATCTGCATAAAAGAGAGAATCCCAACGGGGTGCGAAGCACAATCCACTCGACCACCCCCGTGCTAGGAGTCGCTAAGGAAGGGTTCCCAACTAAGAACGTCTAGACAAAGACTCACAACCAGCTAAAGAAAATCATACAACATATGAGACCACTCAAATTCAAACGACAACAAAAATCATCAATACAATACAAGTGACCAATTCCAGAGGATTTCCAAAAGACAACATAAATAGGAATGTTAGAGGAGAGTGTCATCGCATGGCTTAACATGGATTCGCCAGGCTACCTATTGCAAGGTACCGCCTCCATCGACTAACGGATTATCCAGGCAACCAAGTGCTAGGAACTGCCTCCATCTATGGTTTGCCAGGCTACCTATCTCAAGGAACTGCCCCATAGGGTTGCTCATGCGGAACCGTTACCTTACGTGAAGTCAAGGCAATGATCATGCCAACCATGGCCTTCTCAATCCCTTTTAGTATGTGGTAGCACTAAAAGGCGGATGAGGCAACAATTATCTTTTTAGTGTGTTACTACCCACCCTCTAGTTAATTAATTAAATTATCACTTATTAAATTCACTCTAACGAGGGCTATCCTGGTGCCCCTTTTGTGCACCAACCTCCCAATTAGAGCCACTCCCTCCAAACATTCAAACACAAGAAAACTAACACCAAGAATTGTACCCACATAGAAATACTAAATCCATGAATGAAATAAATGCGAGGCATGACCATCTCACCAAATCACATGAAGTCAAAATCATAAATTGGTACAATCCATGTGTAAACCAAATCATAATCAAAGTCGAATCAAAGACCCAAGTTCAAATTCAAAATCTAGAGTAACAACCTTACCCCACCTCTGGAATTTCCTAGGCAACCACTTAGGTTCCTAAACAGAATGATTTAACTCAGATTATCCCCACAATAAAATAAACCCAAATGATGAAAACTAGAATTCAATCAATGCAACACAAATCCATAAAGTACATTTTAGGACACAATAATTTTTTACCAATCAAATAGATCATTGATTTGATAATAATGAAATGTAGAGCAACACCATAAAAAGAAATATTTCTAAGACACAGTAATTTCATCAACTGCTAAATCTAGAGAAACTCCATCTATTAACAAGCACAAAATTATCTCTGTTTACACAACTACACTATGATTGCAAACCTTCTTAAAAGTTATCACATTGATATTTTCAGCCAATTACATTTTATATAAATATATATGTATATAAATTTTCCAAGCGTATATATGTATATGTACATATACCTTTATTATAAGAAAACAACATATATAAATAAATTATCTCTATAAATCTTATGATAAAATTAAAAAATTATTATACTATTAATTTACAATATAATTAATTAATTATATAAATATATATATATATATATATGTTAACATTAATGTTATATCAATATTAACATTAACACATATATATATATACATATTTGTATAACCCGAAATTAAATAAACTTGGCATTCGAAATAAGATCAAACTGTTTACAATACATATTTTATTGAATGCGAAATCAACCAAATTGGTTTATACATATTTTGAAACTAAACATATATATATATATATATATATATATATATATATATATATATATATGTATGCCAGTAAAAGTATGGGGTGCGGAAATAAAACAAATAACTTTCAATAATTATCAAACGCACACAGTAACATGTGAGTATAAAACAAGTGAAAGAATTAATAATGAAACACATTACACAGCAAACACAATACGGCGAATGAACGGACTGGCGTCCACGGTACATGGCACACCGTCCAAAGAGACAACAGAGGAACTATGCACGCACCCGTAGAAAATTGGGGTCGAGGTTAGTATGGTCGCCGTCTACCACACTCTCCTCACACAGACAGAGAAATAAAAACAATGCAAAAGCATAGGGGCGCGAAAAGAATGGCCTCACATAGATTTTAATAAGTATTATGAACTATATTTTATGATATACAAATTTCTGTATGAATTCATGACTCGAAAATTTCAATATGGAGTAAGGAGATAGATTATATTAACTATTTTCTATGCTACATTGTAGCACGGGCGCGATAATCCGAAAACGTTGCCAAGGTTCAAAATATTAAATCTCACGAATTCTAAAAGAAATAAATTATCTTTCATCAATCACAAAAGAATCAAAGCAAGCACAAAAATTTAATATAAAATGAGTTTCATAAGATAAAGCTAAAAAGAAGAAAACCCAGCCATTCGTACACAGGGTACCAAAATAAACCCTCATCTATTTTAAATAAAAACTACCCAGCCTCACAAATCTTGAAAAAAAAAATAAAAAAAATACTTCCCAGAAATTTAGAAAGAATGATATCTACATATGTATATATATATAACCAGTGAATCTGTATTCATAGAAATAAGTAGAAATACCCATATTTAATTCTGGTTCTCAGACATTAATCAAATATTTTGTTCTGAACAAATAAAATTCAAGATCTGGGTTGAAACCCAAACAATAATGTTTTAACAATTCCTTGGCAACAACAGTTTACAAATAAATTGTATTGAAGAAAATTTGACAATGTCTTCCCTAAGGTTTTATAGGAAAAATTTGCAAGGTTTATACAGACATAATTTTCAATCACAAAATTCAACACACATAGAGATTTAAAATCACCAAACAGTACAGCCAAGAGTATATAAAAAGAACAGAAGCATAAACAAACAGAAGAGAATTTTGAAAGGAACCTGGCGTCCTATGGCTGTAGAAGAAATCCAACACAGATGCTTTCCTCCTCCTTTCGATGCTTATCCTTTCCTGCAGCTTCTTTTCCAAAACAAAATCTGAAACCATCCTCCTAATCCTCTTGCATACCCCCCCTTCTTTGTTTTTATTGTCACCCCACAAAAAGAATACAAAATCCCCCTTTCTACAGCCCCCTGCCTCTTCCTGTTCCTGTTCCTGTTCCTCTTCACACAAAATAGATTTTGAATTAATTAATTTTATTCTCAAAATAACCCCCACAAGAATATCTCCAGCTTTTCTCTTTTAATTACTTTTTAAACAATAACTTTTTAATCACCACCACTTATTTCTAAAATTTAATTTAAACAAGCTTTTAGTAAATAAATAACTTTTAATTAAATTTAATTAACTTCAATACTTACTAGATCATAATTAATAAAATAACTTTAATTAATCTTCTAAATATAAAATAATTGAATTAACTATCACCAAACCATAAATAAATTAAATAAATCATTTAACTCAAAAATCAAAATACCAATACAAGACTAGGTCAAAACGACTCAATAATCTCCTAACGACATGATGGACTTGGGATGGGAATTCTTCCTTAACAACTCCTTTTAACAACATCGTACCCGTTGGGTTCATTTTGTGCTCGCCCTGTCCTGCCGAAGTAGGTGGAATCGAGACTTTTAATCCTGCAATATCTGCAAACAGATAAACATCAAGTAACATATAATCTCCACTGAAAACACACCGTGAAAGGTAATAGCGGGGTAGCAGGGCACTCACGAGCGAGTGGTACTACTCCATCCTTTCACCATTATACACTGAACATGTCATCATAAACATAATATCATAGAAATACATCATCACATATAAATTTAAAGAACATCATTGCATAACGAACCAAATCATCAGTGTATAATGTATCATCAAATGTCACACATAATGTAAAGAGCAGTAAGCAAGTAACTAAGAAACCACACATGATCAAATATAAATCCACCACATAGAGTATCATAGAGTATACACAATATCAAAGAGTATCAAGAGTATCTAATGAATCAACAAACATGGGGGTATTACATCAAGGATAAATTCACTACACAAAGTAGTAAAGGCATTAACATGATTAGAAGAATCTCCCTTTCCTCCATATTTCTCAAATATAGGGATCTCTATACCTTGTGGCACCCAAGTTCTCAATATCTCCAAAAATAGTGGGCTACTATTAACATAGTATGAAGGTGGACCATTTTGATTTTGATTTATGGTGGAAACTTGACGTTGAATGGATGAAAGGCTTTGTAAAAGGTGATTAATGATAGGATCATTGCTTGTGGTTTGAGATGGAGGTGAATATGGTGGTGGTGTGTATGTATTGGAAGGACCAATGAATGGATTGCTTATAGGAGGAAATATAAGATTAGATGCCACATAAGTATAAGGAGCACTAGTGGAAATGTTTGAGGTAGGAAGGATATTGCTAGTTGGTTGCATCATTGTTGTCACTTGAGGATGGTTATAGGTTTGAATGGATGTTATGTTTGAAGGGGGAGGAGTTTGATTTCCTCCTTGGCTTTGTACATTGTTTGAAGCTTGAGCACCATTAGTGGTGGAAGTAAGATGTTTTCCAAAGATATGAGCTATGTTATGCACAAATTTGAGTCCTTCATCACCTTCCATCATGTGGTGAATACTATCTATGGCAAGTATAACAATGTTGGAAATTTTTTTAGTACTCATGTTGTCTTATAAATGAGCTAGGTCTTCATGCATTTTCATTATGTTTTCTTGAGGGATATTGATCAACCATTACTTGAACACTCGACATAGCAAAAGAGGTATCAAAGGTATTGTCCATACCTAGTGAACTAATACCAACACCAGAAGTAAGAGAACTTGATAACCCAAGATCCATAACAAGTGTTTTAATGTGGGATCCCATGAGTCTCACATTTCATCTAACCATAGTATTAGTAGCAAGATACCAAGTACTACAACTCATACAAGGGATAAATAAAAGAAGGTGCATGAACACAATATCCTATGCTTGCAATTACACTTGAAATGAAAGAAATTGGAATAACAAGAATTATGCAAACTGTAATAGAAAATTGGAATCATCAAACAAAAGCACAAAAAGTGATTTTAGATCTTGAAAATTGAAAAGTTGAAGTCAACAGGGACAAAGACGACAATAAGGGCGTCTTAGTCCTACTGGTGAAATTATGAAGTTCCATGGACTGAAATAGATAGCAAACAATAGAGACAAGGTTTTGAGATAGAAACCTATACAGGGACTAAGATTCTAGGAAGGGTGTTTTAGTCCTGGTGATCGCGCAATACTGGTTAACAATTTTTGGCCAAACTGGACACTAAACTAATTTTTTCTAACTAAATCTTTACTTTCGGGCACCTATAGCAGCTAAACTGTGAGGAATTTGAAGATGATGCAAACTAGTGATTTGTGACATTTTGTTTATAGATTCTAAATATATTTTTTTACCAAAATTTTTGGAATTGGATTGCACTTCTTTTTCCATCTCCTTCAAAAACTAGTTTTTTTCAATAAACACCATTTTTAAGGAGTGGCACTCACTGCATAACATATAATTTTTTTTCCATGAAGGATACAACTCTATTTTTTTCAAATTTAGATTTGTAACTATGATATCTAGTGCTTCCAATTGGTTTCATAGTGTTTTATTGAATATTTTTTCCTTAATCAAGTTTCAAAGTAAAACCAATTACAATTCAGACATAGGTGCACTGTATAACACATAACTTTTCTTGTATGTATTAAAATTCACTTTTTTTTGTTGGATCAAGGACTTAAATATCTGGTACACTCATATTTTTCAAAATCTTGTTTTGATAATCTTCTATTTTTCCACGTGTAGAACAGAGTGCTTGATTTTCGGTGAAAAACCTACATTCACAAGAAATAAAAAATAAATACACTAATTAAATTAAATTTATTTAAAATTATACTTTTTGGGAAGCTTATAATAAAGACTACATAATTACAAAAAATATATTTTAAATGAATTCATTTGATCCCCCTAAAGGTAAATCAAAAGTGGTTTTTTATCACCATTTTGATAGGTGTAAAGGAGACTCTGTTATAGGTATGGTTTAAAGTTCTAGTGGGGTTCTATCCAAGGGGGTTTGATCTAAGGTAGTTTTATCAAACCATCTTCAATTGGAATGCTTTAAATGGAACCTTTTAAGGCTCAAATCAATATATTTTCCAAAAAAATGTGATTTCAACAAAAATCAGAATCTCCCAAAAATTGTAAACCAACTTTGTGGGATCACCCTCCTAGCAGAGGTTTTTCTCAGAAAATCAACAAATTCTAGGGTGCATGCAAAATCATCATGGAAAAGATAGGCCCTTAAGTGGCAAAAAAATTAGAAAAATCAGAGTAAGGAAACTTGACGTAAAAATTTGAATAAGTTATCTATATTATTTCAAAAATATGTAAGAATAGAATCTGTAGCAAATTGAATGTAGTTTCTAAGCTACTAGGTTTTTTTTTTTTTAAATAAATTTGGTGAAAATTTGAAATTTCAATGCAGCAGTACTTAAATTCCAAGGAAAAAATAAGAAGTGGGTGTCTGTTGACCACCCTAGCCACAATAAAATGATAATATTTTTTTTATAAGATTTTAGATATAAGTAGAGGACTCATGTCCCAATGTGAAGCATATTTTTTGTAATTTTTTCCAAGTAAATAATTAATTATGATTTTTTGTTACAACTTTAAAAATATATAAAAATTGTATGTTTGACCACCTTAACTTGGTCAAAACTTCATGAAATTCATTTTTTTAAAATCCTATAGTATGTGAAACATAGAATGTGACACATGTTTTAGATTTGAAAAATGTGATATTGTTTGAAAGCTATAGATGTTTTTCAATCGGCCTATCAATCATGTTATTAGTCGTAATTCAAATAGAAAATGAATAATAATTATTTATTAAATTCAAAGTAAAGCATAATTTATATTGGTGGAAAGCTGTGAATATCCTTTAAAAACCCTTTTTGTTTCATCAATTTTGGGTAAGAAAAAATTCGTTAGCCACATACCCTACAATACCCATCATATTGTCACTTTTTGGCCCATCATGATCTTGTACATACCCTCTAGATTGTTTATAGTGTTCATAGGTTTCCTATTCAGGATGCTGATGTTTAGAAACGTAAAACTATGCAAATGAATGCAAAGAAAAGTAACTAATGACAAGCAATTGAATGCACAATTTTTTTGAATTTTGAATGCAATAAGAATGTTTCTAAATGCAATTAGGATGATGAACAGTGAAATTTCCAGTTATTGAATGAAATGGAATGATGCAAGAAAGAAAAAATGCAACATATATGTAGTTTCACTAATGCAAGATGCAATGGAAGAATGAACACAACCTATCTACAACTTTAATGAACTCAATGCTCAAAAAGAGTCGGGTTCACCAAAATTAACCAGAAAGAAAATGGTGTGGGGGTTAGACCACTTATTCTCCTTCGGCCATTCAATTATGTCCTAGGAGTCCTAATTGGATTGACTATCAACCTTGCAAGGTGAGTCAATTATCAACAAGGAAGACCTAGCAAGGGGTTCTTTAAGGTTTTAGAGGTTCACCACCAAGTAAATGCTTGGAAAAGACAAATAAGCATTCAACTCACAAAACCTAGTAATCCAAGCTAAATGAAGGATGCAAATGATGAAATAATGCAATAAAAAGTTAGGGTATGTGTACCTGGGAAATATGGAAATGTTACAAGGATTCTAGAGATGCAAAGAAGATGTCAAAAAGTGTTATGGAGGAAAAAGACGCCCTTACTATTGTCTTAGTTCGGCTACTATTTTTTAGCAAAAATGCAAAATCTTTGGACGTCAGAACCGGATATGGAAGAATTTATGAAAAATATCCTCGAGAAGAGTAAGATTCCCTAGGTGGCAACTTAGTCCAATATAGAATTTTTGAAATCTTTGAATGTGGTCCTGAGGCTTAATGTATACTTTTCCTTCTTCTCTAATCTTAGGTTCTAAAACTTCCAGATTTGGGCTATAGGTTTGTTTCTATGTAGATAACAACTTTGCAACTTTGCACTTCAAATGATCTTCAAGTCTTCAACCTAAATATGTAGTCACAAACATGCAAGAGAGGAAAAACTTGTTTATTATTAGTGATTGGGGGTTTTCCTTGGTCAAACCCCTTATTGGTGACTAAACCTTGAAATAGAAATGAAATAATGGAAGGAAATGATGAATGAAAAATATGAAATGTTACAACTCACCAAACCATTGTTTTAAAGTCTGTAAACTTGTGTGAAATGGCTAGCTTGGATATGGATCTTGAATCGAAGAAAGGCTTTATAGATATGAACTTGAATTGCTTGCTTGAATCAAAACCCTACATCACAAATGTTAGCACAACAACACACACGATGCAAGAAGATATTTGATATGATGCTTGAATCTTCATGATGGCTCCAAATGCTTGATGAAATGCTCTTGAATTCTCTTGAATACTTGAATGCTTGGATGTTTAAATTTATTTTTAGGATAAAATGAGAGAAGGAACCTTGTATTTATAATTATCCATGCTTAATATCCCAAAATTACACCACACCAAGCCAACATATGAATTAATTAATTAAAGGAGACTAAATCTCTCCAAAATTTGAAATTGAATCCCAAAAATACCTCAAGAGGGACTAAGACACCTTAGGTGGCATCCTAGTCCCGAGGCATGAAACTTGGGGCACAAACTCCAAAAAGGGACCTATTTAGGTTCTTTCAACATCAAGGTCCCACTTAGACCTTTTGGGGACAAAAATGGCCTATGTGGCGTTTTAGTCCTAACCCAAAAATTCGGGACACTCAAACAGAATCATTAAATTATCATTTATCCATTGAAGTTTGTGAGGATAAGCCAAAAAAAGATATCATTCATGGGCTTGTGGATGTAAAATAGGACCAATTAAGACATAAATAGGGATAAATAAAGCAAGGTGGGCCCAAACAAGTGCAAAAATGCAAGGGTATGCATTTTACTACACTACAATAACATTGTAGGATGTAAATCAACAATCTAATACGAAGTGACCATGAAGGATGTAGATCTTGATCTTGAATACGGATTTGAAACTATGCTTCCAAATGAATCTTCAATGCTACATCACAACACTAGCTCAACATAATCCTTGATGCTTAATGATCTTGAATTGCTTCAACAATTGGTGAAAAAATCAGCCCTTGAATGCTTTAGGAATGCTCTTGAGTGCTCTTGTGAAGTCTTGTAAACTCTTGTAATAATAAAATTTCTATTAGGAATGCTCTCCTAAAGGTCTTAGGTGAAAATGAGTGAAATAACCTTGTATTTATACTTATTTATGTCAAATTTCTTGAAATTACAACACTACAAGACGACATCAAATCTAGGAGGATAAAATCCCACCAAGAAATTGAATTAAATTTGATTTTGGACCACATGGGACTCATATGCCAGAAGTGGCATATGAGCCCCATTAGGCTTAACTATGGGACACACTTTTCAAAAATGCTTAGAATGACATAAAATTAGGATTGGGGCCCTAAAACCTAGGTGGAAATCATATGCCCAAGGTGGCGTATGAGTCCCAGATCACTAAATCTGGTCCACACAACCTAAAAACAACTAAATTATGATTAGATCTTGGTAAATGTCAGGATTATCCTCAGAAAGATGCATTAAATGAGGCTTGTGGATGTAAAATAAGGCCAATTAAAGCATAAAGAAATCCAATTATTAAATAAAACCCTTGAAAAGTGTGAAAGTGTATTACAACAATTTACAAAACTCTAAATAAGGCACCAATAAGCCCATTTAGTTTACAAGGGTCCTAAATTTAATGTGAAGATGCAAATAAATATACATTACAACATTGAATTAAGGAAATTTTAGCTTAAAAGGGCCCTAAATCTAGTGTGAATGTAGAAAACACATTACAACACTAGATCAAGGCAACATTAGGTCTATTTTAATGTTAATAATTCCTAGATTGTACCACCTCCAAGAAGGGTGTACAATTTTCATCATTACAATTATGCTGGTGAAATTGTGAGCTATCCACATCTTGCAACTTGAGAAAATCTATCAAGACTTGGGTGTATCTTGAGCTCAATCCTTGAGGGTCATCAAAGGTATATTTTGTGTTAAGCTTTTGTGCTTATGTGATTTATGTTTTTATGCTTTTAGTGATAAATTAACCCCCTCTACAATTGTCACTAATCTAAATGCTTCTTCTCCTCTAAACTCTATGAACCAAATGCATTTTTGTCAACTATTGTCCAACACCTAATAAGTTCCATGCTTGTATCTAATAGTTGAACATAAGTTCTAGATCCAAATATTTTGGAAAAAAATTATCAAAATTAATCAAGCTACCTACTTTAAATATAAATTTTAAATCCCTAGTGTTCCCTGTCATGTGCTAAGAGATATTTTGAAACTTTCCTATCCTTTGATTGCATTAAAATTTGGGCCCATTAATTTTGTATCTAGTTAGCTATGGTGATAGGTGAAACACTTTATTAGAAGAGTAGATTTTAGAAAAAATGCATACTTGGAAGATGCAATGGAAAGAGGGACCAATAATCTAGTAGCTAGGTTGCTACTTATATACATTTCCTTTCAATACGCCAACAATATGTTCCCTAAAGCTTTGAAGTTGAGGATTTTTGGAATAGGATGCAAAGGGATGTACATTTCTATATGCCCAAATAAGTAGAGTAGTAAGGAAACTTAGGGATTATCCTTTGGAGATACACAATGTATAGAGGAGCATGAATCACATTTAATGGATACTCAATATAGGAAGGAGATGAACCTGAAAATTGATGTTGACATGGAAAACTCTAGATTTGTGACAATTAAGACAAAGTAGGGGTTCAAGGAATGAGGAATCCAATGAAAGAGCACCAAGCTAAAGGAAAATATAAAAAATCATAGAAGGTAAAAGATTAGGAAGGGAGGGTGTGGGGATGTTGAAAGAGGAAATTTCAAAACCTTGCCCAAAGTTGGAAAGTGACAAAAAACCCTCACAATTAGATATTGAAAAGGGGACATTAAACATGTTCTCTGTTGAACCTTGATATCAACAAAGATTGAAGACAACAAGCAAGCATGCAATATTCCTATCTATCAACATATCCACATGTATTGATGTAATAATATTTATTGACATGTCTTTAATCCTCAATAATGATTGATGTATGTGTCATCAATGATTCATTTGTGATTCATAGATGCTCATAGTGCATTAGGATATATTTTTTATATAACATCCAAGAGTACAATTTTAAGCATTGCACACAAAATCAAGAGGGCATCAACCATTAATAAGAGTGTAGAATGTGCCCATATTTAAAATTTAAATCTAAAAAAAGCAAGGTTCATGCCACAAAACTAAACCATGTTTAGTTTCATGTTCTGACTTTCAACTAGAGTGGGATGTAAGTAATATTAATGTTCATAAGAAACAAGGAGTCAATGTTTGACAAGGTTTGCATAACTTACCAAATTTTATGCATAATATGCTAATTATATACCTATCATTACATATAAATTAACCCTATGAAAATTATTATGACGAAAAGAAAACAATACAAAGTATACATTATTCACACTTCTAATAATATTGGCATTTGTTTTGTATTGGACATCCCTTTCTTATGCTCAATCTTTGCATTTTTTACTATTCTTTTATAATGATTTTGTTTGATTTAGGTTCAATTTTTATTCTTGAAGATGAAAGATTTATGATAAACTTTCTTGAATTTTTAGTCTTTGAAATTTAATGACAATTAAGACCATCTGAAAATCTTTTTATAATTTTCTAAACTCTTTTATTTTATTTTTTAAGATTTCTTTTATATATATGTATATAAACAGATTTTTGTTTGTTTTGTAACCCTTACTTTTTAACAAGCTTCCAATATCTACCAATTACCATATATCATTAAGCTATTTTATTGTTTTTAAGATGTGTTCCATCTAAGTTTAAAAAGGAATAATGGAATGGGTATATTCATCTTCTAGATAAATATATGTATCCGAACAACAGGTCAATCCTGCCTGGCCAAGGTTGACGTGCGGGACGAGAATTGAGATGACACTTCTATTCCTTAACCACATATATTTCTTCAGCTCAGCAACTGTTAACTAGAAATCAACATATGAGAGCACATCATGCAATTGGTGAGGATCAAATTATTAAATGACAAAAATCTAGTTACAGAAATGGGAGAATTTGCCCCACAATGTATCTTTTCACATTTTATACGTCCAGCCGATACCCACACCACAGAAGGGTAGTTGCATATGTTTGAACGGATCTAATTACTTATCTGATTGAAACATGTCGGCCATCTTCAGATAGTACAAAATTTTGTAGCTTTACTCACTCTGAATGAAGAGTTGCAAAGCCAAGAAACATACTGCGCAGTAAATAAAAAACTCTTGGTGGGACGAAAATCGAGACAGAATCAGTTGAGTTTGTGAATAAATTGCTGTAATCCCTAAAATATCCTGAGTTGTCACATGCCTTTATCACTATTGTACAATTTTGTTTTCAACAGCAAGCAATTGGAGTGTTGCAGGAATTAAAGACCTACATTTTAAACATATCACAAGCAGCTTTCTGATGGTTGGATGATGATTAATTTGAAATCACTTTAGTAGGGTCCATCTATTCACGAGATTTTAGAATGTGTTGTTGAAGTTAAAATTGGGACAATGTGTGAAGGACGATTGCCAGAACAAATGACAAAAGACAGTGGAAATAAACATCACACCCTTAATTCTCACATACCTTATTGCTATTGTATAATTTTGTTTTCAACAGCAGGCAAGTGGAGTGTTGCAGGAATTAAAGACCTACATTTTTAACATATCACAAGCAGCTTCCTGATAGTTGGATGATGATTTATTTGAAATCACTTTAGTAGGGTCCATCTATTAATGAGATTTTAGATGTATTGTTTAAGGTAAAATTAGGACAATTGTCCAAAGGGCGATTATCAGAAATGACAAACGGCAGTGAAAATAAACATCACATATTCTGAGTTGTCACATGCCTTATCACTATTGCATAATTTTATTTGCAACAGCAGGCAATTAGAGTACTGCAGGAATTAAAAACCTACATTTTAAACATCTCACAAGCAACTCTTTATAATTGAGTGATGATTTATTTGAAATCACTTTAATAGGATCCATCTAATGAGATTTTAAAATATGTTGTGTTTGAACAAGCAGCAGAAATAAACGTCACATAAATGTTAAATGTTAAATGGACTATATCTTCTTTCCCCAAGACCAATAGATTCTATCCAACGGTTACTGTAGAAGACAATCCTCTATTCAAAACTGGTACTATGAAAGCAACTGGAGTGGGACAGAGTAATGGGTCACCAATTGTTGTAGCATGCAAATCACGGTGCACTTTCCAAACTGATTATCTAATAAAATACGGTGATTTTAAGTTTGTCGATGTATTCTAACCACAACCTTCATTCGTGGAACTTTATGGAAAACATTATTCTTTTCTCTGTGTCCAATTATTTGAATGTTTCATCTTTTCTTTACTGTAATTTCTCATGGATTTCTATTCGTATCTTTGAAATGATTTTGTATTCGAAGATTTTGATGTATGTTTGAGCATAAGATGACAAGATGATATCTTTTTAACTTCTGAAGAGCAAGGAATTACAATATTCCATGATAAATCAATCCTGGAATCACTTCTTACTAGAGGATGAATGTACATATGATTAAAGGAATGCATGAGCGTGAACATGGAATAATAGAATCAATCATACTACAGTTGAAAAGAAATGTTTGTGTTTGAGTAGCCAAGAAAATTCAGTATGTTTAAAGTATTTATATTTTATTTATTAATCAAAAGGAATCAAGAGTTTAGTTCATTTATTTGAAGTTTTGATTTTTATAACGTGAATTTTTCATAATCTTTTGGAAAGTGCCTAATGATATAAAGATATTATTTTAAACATTTGCATAATTATGTCTAACACTCGAAAGTTCAACTTTATTAACTATCATGTCTAAATGAATGTTTAACATCTCTATTATTCTCTATCTCTATTATTGTCAAATCAGTTTAGAAGTGACATTGCTAGAAAGGAAATTGATTGCTCTTCTCCACTATTTTAGCAAATCACAATAATGCTACGTCAATTTTCTTTTTGTAACTATGTTTTAAGAAGCCATGTTTTACATCTATTGGATATAAAAAAAGGTTGCATTATAATAGAATCATTTGAGAAGGGTACGAAGAATCATGTGACAAGGGTACAAACATTCACTTATATCCCAACATAAATTTTGAAGACAATCCAATTAAGATTTAATCATTTTTCTTCCATCACATCCATTTTTAAATTATTTTGAGCTAAAACAAATAAAATATATAATCAAAATAATGAACTCTTCATTGACGAGTAAAGTTCGATAACGTCCACTCTCCAAATTTCAATTCAACACATGTCTAATTTACATCTTAAAATTAATTTATATTAGTTAATCATAATTGACTATATAATTTATCTAGCACTATGAATTACAATATATTTGTAGGTTTTTTTTTTTAATCCCTATTATCACTCTCATATTTCTCTAGGATTTCTAGCTTCTTTTGCTAATGATTTTTCATATAATATTTTCATTCTTCTCATATTATTTTGGTATCTAAATCTATTTGTGTTCACGTTGCTTATACTATTCTTTGTGTGCCCTTTCTCATTTTCTTTTATCAAATTATCTTACACCATTCCCTTCTCCCTATATTTTATATTATCATAACCTTTCTTATGTTTCCCATATTTATCTTAAATTTTAAATTGTGTTTGTTTTCTCATTAATTATGCTCTATTTGTATTGCCTTTATCCATATAAATTTTGGTGAACCCATGCTTACAAGCTTATACATTAGGATTAAGATTCTATTATTAAAAATATGATTACATATAATATTTATATTATTTTCTATTTTTAACTACACCTTATGAATTTATTTGTTTTAAAGTTTAAATCCTTTAGGAGTTGTAAATTATAAATTACCCATATTGTGTGATTGATATTTGTTAGAATATTCTTGTAATTTCTACCACCGTCCAGCTATAGATTAATTTTATTTCATGTCGGCTATGATACATTCTAGAAACTTCTTTATGTCGGCTAAGATTAGACACTTCTAGATTTTTCTAAATATAAAGAAAGTCCTCTATATAAAGGATTGATGTAAATCATTTGAGGCAAGCAATAGAAATTGCTTCCTCTATCCACCATCAAGTGGTTGCAGAGCTATAAGTTTGTGGTCATCTGAAACCACCCCTTGATAGTTTGTGGTTATCTGAAACCACTTATCTATTAGTTTGTGGTAATCTGAAACCACCTATAAGTGAGAATGTAATGGCAGAATGATGAATGAGTAGCAACTCAAAAGTTGATGTAATATTTCACTTTGAGTAATATAAATTTAATGTCTGTTTTATATTTTGTTTGTTTGCTCCCCTATTTCCTACAATTGGTATCAGAGCCAGGTGAGGAGGTTGATTGGAGATCACTTGTCGCCATTTGTGACAGTCATTAGACAAAGTATTGCAACATATGAGATTGCAGTATTTTTGAAAGTTGTTGTTTGAAGAAGCCAATGTTGACTAAGGAGAGTTCGTAGGTGTGAAGGAGAAAGGCCGCAGCCTAATTGTGAAGAGATATTGCTGCCATGTATGAAGTTTGTAGCTCATTCTTTGCCGCCAACTACTAGTCAAGTTTAGCAAAGAACACAATAGAAAATTGTAGATCAAAGGAGTAGCTTGAGTAATTGAGAGAATTTTTTTTGGGCATTGACAATATTGATGTAATTAATGGTAGAAATTAGGGGGGGAGTGTTAGAATATTCTAGTAACTTCTACCACCATCCAGCTATAGATTAATTTTAGTTCATGTTAGCTATGATACATTCCAAAAACTTCTTTATGTCGGCTAAGATTAGACACTTCTAGATTTTTCTAAATATAAAGAAAGTCATCTATATAAAGGATTGATGTAAATCATTTTGAGGCAAGCAATATAAATTACTTCCTCTGTCCACCATCAAGTGGTTGCAGAGCTATTAGTTTGTGGTCATCTAAAACCACCCCTTGTTAGTTTATGGTTATCTGAAACCACCTATCTGTTAATTTGTGGTAATCTAAAACCACATGTAAGTGAGAATGTAATGGCAGAATGATGAATGAGTAGTAACTCAAAAGTTGATGTAATATTTCAGTTTGAGTAATATAAATTTCATGTCTATTTTATATTTTGTTTGTCTACTCCCCTATTTCCTACATAATTTCCAAATCATAGTTATGGATACCTTATCCTTCATCCTAAAAAATCTCGCTACTTTTTGTAATTTTATTCATAATGAAGATAACTTTTGAGGCATATGATAGTGATTTAATTATATGTGGATGTATTTTCTCTAGTGATCCATCTAGGGATGATGATACTCCTTGTTTGATTAATCAGGATGTTACTAGATCTAATGAGGATGTCATATTTCATGTATCTCTTGATACTTGTTCCTCTATATCTATTGATTTGTTGTCTATTAACAATGTATTTAGTGAGATCTTAGTGATACATTCTTAAATATTGAATGTTCTTTAGCACCTCTTTCACATGAAGTTGATAACTTCTTATTTCTTGACATGGTTCATATTATTTGAAACACATGTATTATTAGAGGTCTAATGGCATATGAATTTTGAGAGAATAAATATGTAATTCTACATATTACACCATGTTTGTCTTCTTATTATTATCATATTCATTATGATTGCACATTAATATATACATATCGAGATAATTTGATTGATAGAGCTAGGCTACAATTTTATTGATGACGTGGATCTTATAAGTCATTGAACACACTTTATCATATAATATCATGTATTATTTTATGATTGGAATTAAAGCATGATTTTCTTGTGATTTAATTTCATAACCTATAAAAATAATTAATAGGGAAATCTTATAGAATTATTGATGTGTCATTTTAGTACACTATTTTAAGATGTCTATGATCACTCTCCTATGGACCATTTTATACCTTCTTAGAACACAAATTTTAATAAATATTTTATAAATTCTTATAATGATGACTTACATACATATACTATTGGATGATATGAAGATATTAATGTCTTAGACATACAACTATGAAAAAATGATGATGATATCTTAGAATTTTTACTAGAATTATGCAAGAATTGTTAGAAATCTGAAGTAGATTGATAACCCAAGAAAATTTACAAGAGAAATTCAAGTAAAAATAAATTGGGTAAGCATGCACAGTGTAAACCAATAACTCTAAGAGATATGCAATGTTAGAATGAAATAATTGCATTAAGAGCTTTCAAGATGAAAAATACAAGTTAGGTGGTGAGTTTATATAGAACTAAGGAGAGGATGGAGCTGGAAAATCAACCACTAGAAATTGACCACCAATAACCACCAATATTAAATGAAGTGATTAAAAAGGTAAATTTTACACCCTTTAAGAGTGGGGACACCTCGTCACATTTTCTTATAGTTATTAAATAATAAAATCACTTGATTATTCTAAGAAAGCTTAATAAAAATGTAGGAAAATGGTTGACTAAGGGAAAATAAAAACCAACACCAACACTTGCCTTAAGCATGGATTAGGAGGATGTAAAAGATGATTGGTCCCAACAAATGAGGCTATGTTAGGTACCCATCTACATATAAAATCCCCCTCAAAGAAAAGAATACCCACACAAATAGAGATAGAAGAAGATAAGAACTACATAGCTGCCCCCAATGAGGACACCAACTACACCTCAAGAAATGCTTGAAAATAAAGGAACTTTCTCTCAATGAATGGTTTGGTGAAGATGCTTGTAGTTTGATATGATGTCGAATCATACTTGAGATCAATGGTCTATTCATGAACTACTCCCACATGTAGTGCATGTGGATCTTAATTTGTTTGGTCTACTGATGATGGGTCAAATTTTGAGACATCAAAATCATACTTTGGTTGTCACTAAAGATGAATGTGGTCTTCCAAAAGGGAATGTCAAACTAAGTGACAATGTTCTGAATCAAGATGACCTCAATAGGTGCATTAATTTCTCCTCAATACTCAAACTTTGTAGATGAAAGATAAATAACATATTGCTTCTTGCTAGATAAACAAATTTGATTGAAACTAAGGGGGAAGCAATACCTTGAAGTAGGCTTGTGATCCTTCAAATTACATACCCAATATTAATTTTTGTGTCCTACCAAGTCAAAATCCACGCCCACTACAAAGTGAATCCAATAACTGAGAGTACACTTGATGTAGTGAAGAATCCACTTAGTTTCTTTCCAATGATACTCATGTAGCCCTTGCATGAATTGAGATACCATGCATACAACATATGAAATGTCAAGTATCATGTGAGTTAGATAGACGATACTACCAAAAAGTTGTCAATACAAAGTGCCATCCACCAAAGGTGAAGAACAATTAGCCTCAAGTTTGACCCCTCATAGAAATAGAATTGGTGTAGGCTTATAATCAGTCATGCAAAACCTGTGTAATATATCTAGTTCATACATAGGATATGGAAGAGATATACCTAAAAAAGACTAAGTGATCTCAATCCCCAAGAATTAGTGTACTAATCCCAAGTCTAACATCAAAAATTGATCATGAAGGATAGTTTTCGCTTCCCAAATGGTGGATGAGTGACTTTTTGAGATAAACAAGTCATCGACATCGAGAACCAAGAAAGTGTGAGTATCTTCTTGCTATAGAATGTACATTAGAAACATAATGGCATTGAATGGGCCAAAATTTTAGAAGGAAGGAGGCCATGTTGGCATACCAAAATCGAGGGGCCTATTTTAGGGCATAAAGAGACTTTCAAAGATGAAAAAAATTTGAAATATTAACCCCCAAAAAGAATGAAATTTAATAATTTTTGGAAAGACATAATTTTCACCTCATTTTTCAAAAATTGACAATTTTTAAAAAAAAATTATCATAATTTCACAAGAATTATAGATTTTCATTCAAAATCAAGTTTAGGAAATCTCATTAGTCTATATTTGTAAAAATCTTTATATGTTATAAACAAATGATTTGACATCCAAACTTGACACCTTCTGTAGTACCTTTTAAGGGCGGAATAATTTTCATCTCACCTCAAAGGTGACTCAACACTTGTAATCAAGGTTGATGACTTGGTCAAATAGGTTGTTGGTTTGCACATTCCAAGTAATCCAAAGTTTGACACCTATAGGACACTTATCTACTCATTTGTGCCACATTATGGGACACTAGTCAATCCACATGATAGGTGTATTACCTCTTCCTTGCTTATATATGCAAGGGTTCCTCATCATTATATTTTGGTTCATTTAAATACATATTTGGATTGTTCATTGTACTTGTTTTTTATCTCTGTGATTTCTAGGTTCTTATTGTTGGAGTGCAGTTAACACTGAGAGGGGGGTGAATTAGTGTTAACAATAAAATTCAATTTTTAATTCTTTAAATGATAATTTGATCATGAATGTACTTATGCTAAAATATAAATGAACAGATAATGAAGCAAACACATTAAAATATTAACACAAAATTTGTCTTGAGTGGAAACCCTCCTAGGGAATAAAACCACCCAAATCTGGCCTCACTGGCCTTATCTAAAAAATATTCTTTTTAAAAAGCCTCACTGGCTGATTTGTCTTGATGGAGCTTTCAAATTTTGCTTCTTGTTTGTCACTCATGACTTCCCTTATGTCGTTGGTCTTTCTTGGTGTTGAATTTTTTTGAAGGGCTAGGGTTTTAGCCTTGTCTTCATCTTAAACCCTAGTGTTTGTTTTCTGCCCTGGTTGAGGTTCTATTTGGATGTTACCTTTTTGAAGGGTCTTAAAATGACTTGTGCCCGATCGTTCCGTCTAGACGTTGGCCCCTTCGGTTTCTAATTTTCACAGCCTTCCATAAGTTTTTATTTTTTCCTAGGTCTAGGCTGACCCCGTGCTTTGTCATTTTAAAACAACTTATGTTGTTGTTTGTCCTCCACCTAGTGATGTCTCCTTGCCCTTTTAATAAATGTTTTATTTTGTAGTAGGTTAAATTTAGCACTACCTTTGATCCATTTGCTGTAGATATCAACGGCGCCAGCTATCCCGCTATCAAGAATTATGGGATCACGATATTATGGGCAGGTGCCACGTGCCCTTCCTAAAGGATGAAAACTACGTGACCATTGATGTTCTGTCTCTTCAAGATTGACGGTGCCCGCCATCCCGCGATCAGGAATTTTGGGATCGTGATATTGCGGGCGCTTGCCACGTGTCTCATCCAATGAGGCCTGAGGAGTGAAGAAAGCAGTTGCTGGTTTTAAATGTATTAAGGGGTGGATTACTAATGCACTTGTAAGTCTATGCACATGTTTTATTTCAACACAAATATTATGATTTTAAGGGAAAAGTTGTTCGACAGTTAAAGGAAAGGATGACGACCATTTTTGAAGGAGCAAGATTTCTGATGAGAAAGATCAATAGTGCCCGCCATCCCACGATGGTGAATCGAAGGATTGCGATATCGCAGGAAACTGGCATGTGGCATTCCTTTGCGGTGTATGACATGGTAGGCCCCTTACTGTCGTGTTGGCAATTATGTCAACCTATTTTGAAGATGGTCATTAATGATTTGATCAAATTAGAGGATCAACGGCTCAAATTTAAATATGTATCAAATATGGTTGGAGTTGTTTGTGTAGCCCACGAGTGAGCTTTAATGGTGGATGAGACATCTACTAGAAAAATTTGATGACATAAAATCAATTTACTTGTCTCATTTCTATCACAAGGCATCCAAGTATTTCGTGAAAACAGTTTCAGAGCCAAAGGTGAAATTGCGAGTAGCTGTAGTTAGAATTTGGAGTTTGTGCGAGAAGAGTCGTAAGTTGATTTTCTCTGCTTCCCAGTCATTCTACTTTTAAATTTGGGAAGGGGGGTTTGATATGCTTGTCATTGAGCTTAGTTAAATCTTTTGAAGGGCTATAGATTAATCATAAAGAATGAGGAATTGCATTATTTTACTCTGTAATTTCCTATCTCTGCTTAGTCATAGCCGCTTGAAGTGTAACATTGTAGCAAAGCCCTAGTTTGTTTAAGATGGCGCCACCCAAGCAGCACTATGGCCACATTGAATATTTGAAAAGAAACTTGTATGATGATTTCCTAGATCAATTTATGTTATCAACAAATGACAAAAGGAAAGGTGTATTGTTGATGCGAGGGAAAATCCTAGGGGAGGGGTTGGTGTGTAATAGTTCCAACATTGCTGATGTTAGGGTTCCACTCACTGGCTTAGAGATGTTTAGATTATGGTATGGACAGAGGAATTTTCCTCGCCCTTTCTCGAATGGATGGATGTACGACATGGGTAAGCTAGTTGTACCAAATGTATTCCCTGATGTGGACTTACTTAGGGAAGTGGCCATGAGATATGACCCCATCACACGGGTAATTAGAGATAATGATGGAGGGGTGCTATTAGAAATTAACAGAGATATTATCCAACAGACTTCTAATTTGAGTGAGCCGAGTGATGACTTGGTTCCTATTAATCTTGAAGAAATGAAACAGGAGTATGAAAAACTAAAATCTCTTTTTAAGGTTGAGCTGCTTCCACCCCATCTGGTTAAGGTAGGAGGTTCACAATTTCACATCAGCCCTAGTGACCAGAAACCCTTCAGATTGAATTTTTTTGCAAAGCCTTTCCTGGCTACTTTCTATTCACTATGTCAAATTTTGGGTTTCAGTCCTGGTGCAGTAATGCCAATTGCATACATGTTCATGGGGGTACAAATACAACACCCTAACTTCTCTATAACGTATGACTTTGTTTCTTTCCTGGCTAAGAGGATAGATGAAGGGATGTTGAAGTTGCAGAAGGGTGATAGTGGTACTCAATTCTTTTGGTATTCTATGATGATGCATATGTTCCTATTTAGGAACACTGATTTCTTTGCTGAAAAGATGAACTTAAGGCAATCAGTTGATGGAGAAAGATTTCTAGTACAGATATGGGCTACAGATTTGTCCTGTAATAAGGAAAGCACCAGTTATGTGCAATTTAATAATTTCTTTGCTTCAAGATTAAGGGATAGATTGATGGTAAATATACCTAGGATCTCTGAGGAAGTGCATGATTTCCTTAGGCCAAAGGAGAGGAAACCAAAATTGAGGGTTTTACATAACTGGGGTGACATTATCCCATATCTAGTCAGCACTGTCCTGAGAATATATGGATTTCAAGGAACCCCTCACATACTGCCATACAATGTGCCACCAAGAATAGGGTTTGTAGAAGTCATGCGGCAAATGGGTTGTATTCAGGAAGACAACCTTACTAGAAAGGGGAAGGGAACATTATTCCCTGATTATACAGTAGTGTCTGACTTTACATTTTCAAATGGAGGCTAGACACATTTTGATAAATTCTTTATTGATTACTATTTGAGATTTGGTCCAAGGAGACAACATGATCCTGAAGGTTTCTTTGCTCTTTTCAGACAAAGAATAAAAGGTGGCAAACTTGCACATGAGTTTAATTTCCCTGAGGACCTGATAAAAAATGAATTTGATTTAAATAAGCAAGAATTGAACAAAGAGAAATGGATAGCTTATAGTAAGCTATTGGATATTGTGCATGAAATGGATCCAAAGTATGATCCACTGATGGAATTCACTCCATACCACAAGAAAATTATTTTTCTAATGAAGAAGTTCAAGGAGATTATGGAAACCTTGACAACCAAAAGGATAAATTTAAGGCTAAGTCTGGGTGTGCAAGGACAAAGTGATAGGCCAATTGAAACAAGGCCAGTATATCAGCCTACAGAAAGGCGACCTATCTACAGGAGGAAAATGGATACGAGCAGTGATGAGGAAGAAGTAGACAGAAAGGGGAAGCAAATAATGAAGGTGCCTCTACAACCAAGTCCAAAATTCAAGGTACCCGGGGTAGTCAAGATCATTGAATTACAATCTTCACCAGAGCGCAGTCCCCCATCACCACCATATGAGCCACACCCTAAGAGGCAAAGAACTGATCACCCAATTGAGGATTTGACAAATGAAATTATTGTTACTGATCAGGACATGCAGGTTGGTATTCCTTCCCCTCCTAGGTCAGCTGAATTGGTTCTATCTGATTTGGATATGAAGGGGTAGAGTGTGCAGGATACAAGAATGGAGGCTTGCAAGGAGTTATTAGATGGAAATGCATTTGTAAAGACTCATGTATTCTTGCAATTGGCATGGAGGATGAAATCTGAGGAATATTAAAATAAATGCAAGGAGAGAAGAGAACTAAGGCCTAATAGGTCAGATCAAGAGAATGATGAAGAAGTAAAAGTTGAACTAATGGAAGAGTTCAAAAATATCATCCTGAAGAAGGAAGACAAATAGTGAGTCAGGCTAGTGTTTTGATTTTTCCTGAATGGGACATCGCAGATGTAGTGGCTTTCAATGCCATTATGAAGTCCAAAAATCCTTTTCAAGATTATGAAGAAGAAGTTAAGGCAGCATTGAAAAACTCTTCCTTCAGTGAGGAATATGAGACCTTGGAAATTTGGGCATTGGCACCATAGGGGAGAAAGCTAGATATTGCTGATATTAATCCAAATTTCAAGGGAGGATTAATAATAAAAAGAGCCTAAGAAACTTCAACCACTAAGGCCACTAATTTAACTGTGAATGTGGCCAAGTTGCCCCAAAAAACTGCTGAAAGGGAGGAGGCTGAAAGGAAGAGCCTAACGAAGAAGTATAACATTTTGATTGAAGAATATAGTAAAATGCAATAGAGGAATGTTGAGCTACAAACTGAAGTGGAAAGGTTCAAGTATAGACATATTGGAGAAACATCCAATGCTCCAAGAACCAGCACATTACCTCCCACAGTAGGGTCAATGCCTCCTGCTTCTCCAAATGTTTCTACACCAGGGTCTCCCATTCAAAATCCTACTCTCACCCCTCCTTTGGAACAAATTGGTGAAGAAACAAAGTGCTCTGTTGATCCAATGAAGAGGCAGCTCATATAGAAAATTGATGAATTACAGACATCAGCAAAGGTTAGAGGAGGGATTTCTTTTAAGGGAAAAAGAAATTGTCACTACTATTTTGGAGCACTTAAATGAAAGGGTAGTTAATAAATTTCCCTCTATACATTCTTTGTATTCTTTGTTGTTGGAAGCAATAAGAAATATTGATAGGGATCAGGAGATAGTGATTCCAATAATTGAAAATTGGATCCCTGGGGCAAATGATCTAGATATTATGAATAAAGCCTCAAGGTTTGATGTAAATAACAGGCCCCAATCATTGAAGCCTACTTATATATTAGTGAAATAATTGCAAGGTTTTCAGACCTTACCAGATGATCTAAGTAGGAAGATTAGGGAATTGGTAAAGAACTTCAATGATTGGGGTAACACACTGTTACTTGATATAATTGATGAGAAGGGGGAAATCAGAACACTCCAACAATGGCAAGATCAAACAAATAATGTCATCAATAATCAAATTAAACTAATTTGTGATGACTCAGATTATGATTTGTTGGTAAATTGTATGGATAAGATTATTGGTACCAGCTCATTTTTGGAGTCTTTTGAAAGAGATGCTAATCAGGTAGCGGTAAAGTATATACCCTATAGTACAAAGGTAAATGAGGTTATCAATTTTGACTGGCCAACTAATGAAGAATACCAGAGGTGGGTAGCTAAGTATTTTAATGATGATGAGTAAAAGGAGTGGACTACCGAAAGGTGGCAAAGCAGATGCTGCGGTTACAACGTTTCCAGTTTTGTGTTGACGGTTTTCTTGGCATGGGTTTCGCATGGTTTTTTGTTATTGCATCAACTTTCCTCCGCCGACATGATGAACGAGAATATGCTCCAAGATGATTGTTGTTATAAAGATTTTTGGAATATTATCAGGGGCCTCAATCGGCTGGTGACATGTGTACTTTTTGGCCCCATGGTTGTTTGCTCCTTCATTTTCTATAAGAAGGATTTCAAGGCTAGAAGTACCGGTTAGCAAGTTAGAAAATTTTGATCGAGTCTAGGAAAATTTGCAGATCATATTGTAAAGTCATATGTTTCTAGAGAAAAATGCAATTTAGAGTTCTGAGTCATTATGTAATAGTTTTTGAGTTCATGAGGATTTAATGTTGCATAACTGTACTAGCATTTGAATTAAAATGATAAATTTGAGCTCATGTCTCTCCTTTGTATGCACATATTTGAACTTTGAATAAAATAACTAAGGGTTGTTTCATTCATCTCATTGTTATGGTGTGTATGATTCTATTTTAGCTTTAATTCAAGGAATTAATTAAAATGCTTGAATGGGATTATAGGCAGATATGTTTTGTATAAGGATTTGATAAGTAGTATTGAGTTAGAATACATACTAATGAAATTGTAATGCAATATTGTCAGGGACCTTATATGACATGTATTTCATCTGTTATAAACCCTTAAATGCTTATAAATTTGACTCCCCAATGGATATATGGCACTGATCTAGGTTGCATTCATTCGTGTGATTCAATATTAGTCTGTCTTTGCTTGGAGCTTGCTACAGGTTGCAAATCAATGACTATTTTATATATTATGGATTGTGTTGTAGTCATCCCATGCTCCATATAGTTGATATTGTCGAAGAATAGCCGATTCTATTCAATATTATCTTATTGTGTTGAGCTATTAAGTGGGATTATCTGTTATTATTAATGTTGTTTATGATAATGGTGCAGAGGTTGTAAACACATTAAGGGATTCCCCTCTCGGGTCTTGCAGAGCCCGAAGTGTAGGAGGTTATTTTAAAGTCCTCGTCAGTTGGTCCAGGTCCTTCGAGTTGCCCTCTATTGGAATTGGCAATTCCATAGGTAGATTAGAAGACTAACCTAGTTAACAGCATAAAAAGTAACCAATATGTCTCACTGACAATGGTGCTATCTCACTGATAGTCTTATAAAGCTATCTCACTGATAGTCTTATTGAAAAATATACAAATATGAAGCAGTTTTTGATCTTTGTTTCTCTTATTACAAACTATGTTCTATCATGACTTTAGAATCAGAGTTCCAATGTGTCAAATTTCAATATATATATATATACTATCCTTTTTGAGTGATATATTTTGTGATTTTCAAAAAACTCATAGAATCTCTTGAATGAGCATTACTAATCATTTTATATGATCTCTATTTGAAACAAAGAATCTGTTTGAGAAATTGTATAAGCAACTACCATGTGAAAACCAAATCTGAAAACTGCCTTTGCCAGATGCCCCAAATATAATCCATTGAAAAAAATCTTGTCAAGAATGTATGAAGAATAAACAATATATAACTGCCATATACTTTGCAGAGCTGACACAACATAAAAAATCCAAAAATGATAGACTCACAGCTAAAACCATGAACATAATAATAGGGTTTTCTAATGAAAGAAAACATTTGATACTTTAAAAACAAACACCCTTAATAGTAGACCCAAATTGGGTGCTTTTTAACAAAGTATATATAGATCTATTAAGGAGTAAACAAATACTTGTTTACAATTCTCTTTCAAAAACAAAACTGCCAAAGACCCATGGCTAAAAATAAGACTTTAAACAGATTTCCCAAAACAAAAAATGGTTGTACATAATATTACCTCAGTTAATGAACAATATAAAGCCCAGAAGAACACAAATCCTAACTATACTTAAGATAATCACCAAAACAACTTAAAGCCTACCATTCTACTGTTGTTTTCAAAGAAAACAAAGAAGAACAAAAAACAAAAATATATGGGAAGAGTGCACCTATGATCGGCACAAAATAAAACAGCTTGTCTATCAAAAACATTGCTCTCTACTGTTATCCTTTGTTCCAATGAAGACCAACATCGAAAACAAAAATTGTAACAAATCTTCCTTATCGACAACGCCATGATTAGGGTAATAAACCCTAACAAATGAAATGTAACAAATAACTATGCTCATCGAAGTCTTCAACAAGTTCCATTATTTAGACATAATGATTTTTGAAGTTTGGATATTATGATGGGAAATATTCCCATTCAACAAAAATAATAATATCCACCGAAAATGCAATGATCACACAATATTTTGACTTTTTAAACAAAATCATTGCCACCTCTTACCAATCGACAATGTGCCATCCTTTAAAAAAAAAAAATTCCTTCATAATAGTTTTAAATCCCATTTGGAGAGCAATATTTCCTTGTGGAAATATAATGTGTCAATGTGCCCACTCAAAAAAAATTCAACACAATAATCTAAAGACAACAATTTGGAAAGCAATGCCCCCTTTTAGAATGTAGCCTTTATCACTGCGCTTTATCAAAGATGTCAATAGATATGCAAATGAACTTTACAATTCCAAATGCAGATGAGGATCAACATTGATAGATAAAATCATACAAAATTGAAGGAAATCACCATGTGCACAACCTGTAACGTCAACCTTAGTGTATTGAAACTAATGCCAAATGATACCGAGGGAGAACAAACTCCCCCTTTGGCATTGATGTCAAATACAAAGGGTTAACTAAAAGATCAGAGCTATAATATACCTGTTCTGAACATGAGGATAATATACCTGTGTTGAACATGATGACTAAATGAAGTACATACCCATCCCATCTGCCAAATTCTCCCCCTTGTTGACACAATGCCAAAGAGATAATGATGGATAGAGGAATATGCATGAAATGCTCCCCCTATTTCAATGAACTGGAGTTAACATGGAAGAGAACTGATAGAGACAACACTAATCTTGTCTCTTAGAATTTCAAACTAAGCTTTAGGAAGGGGTTTTTGTAAAGATATCAGCCACTTGATCATTAGATGCCACAAAATCTAGTATAAATTCATTTTCCAACACCTTTTCATGTAGAAAATGATACCTTATATCAATATGTTTAGTTCTAGAATGTTGCATAGGATTTTTGGAGATATTAATGGTACTTGTATTATCACATAAAATGTGAACAGGTCTAACAACATCATCCTGTATGTCCTTCAAGGTCTAAACCATCCAAAGCACCTGCATACAACAAGTAGCAGCTGCTATATATTCAGCCTCAACAGTTGACAAGGATACTGAATCCTGCTTCTTGCTATGGTAGGCTACTAATCTACCTCCAAGATAGAAAGCACCACCTGAAGTGCTTCTCTTGTCATCAATATTTCCAGACCAGTCAACATTAGTGTAAGCAACCAAAGTGAAATCACCATGTTGAGGGTACCACAAGCCAAAATCTAATGTTCCAGCAACATACTTCAAAATTAGTTTGCTTGACATGTATTTATTATGGTTGTTATTTTGGGGATGATGACACCTCTTCGCTCTATAAAAACATTGTAGCAAAGACATAAGCTGACCTCGAATTTGTGGACCCCTTTGCATTATTTTGGGATTTCATTGTGGTGGCAACCCATTTTCATGACGTAGCTTATTGGAAACATATGTGTGACATAGGGATTTCTAGAGAAGCTCTCATGTCTTATTAACATTTATCATTTTCTACTTTAAAGTAATTGCTCACAACATGGTGTTTAGCAATTCCTTTAAAGTGGGGGCATACATTGGCATCATTCTCTTATATTTCAATTACAAAGTTAATATTTCATTGTGTGGTTTTTGTACTACATGCGACAACTATTTCTCTTCATGGTGAAATTGGGAGTGATGTCCTTCAAGAGCATGATCTCTCTTAGCATATTGAATTCATCTCAGTGGTAATGCCAAGTGGAGTGCATCCCCTAAGTTGTGAATCTTGTATTCTTCATTGGTCCTCTCTTGGAGACATTAGGCACAATTTTCTCGAAGTTGAGACCTTACATGAAAGAAGAAAAACCCTTTTGAATGTTCCACTACACTATTTTACATTTACAAATAATTGTTATATGGCCACCTTGTATAACACACTTTTCTTTCCTGTGGAGCCATCTTGTTTGTTCATGGGTTTCTAGTATTCAAAGTTTTGTCGGCCTCATGAATCATGATGTTCATGTTGTGTGGTGAATTATCAAAGTTATCAGGAGGTATAACTTTGGTATGGTTAGTATGATGAGAATCCTAAGCGAGGGAATTACTTTCTCATTATGGGGTGAGAGCGGGTAAATATTGACATGACTTTCTCACTAATCTACCCATTTTGGATACTCACCTAGTGAACAACTTGAAATTTTGTTGACTCAAAGTGAGCGTGATTTTTTTCCTTTTGGAAAAACAACTCAGACCTAGTCCACATCATGTTGGATAGACTATCAAGGCTTCATCCACCCCTTTTCTTTTTCTTTCTTTATTCTTTATGTCTTTAATAGTGTGTGTTTGTATCCTGTTGTTGTTCACATATGTTTTCTTTTGTGCCTATGTTGGTTTTCCATAGGATCTTGATCCTAGGGGCTTGCACTATTGAATATCCAAAATATTGAGAGGGCGGTGAATTAGTATTCCATAAAACCATAATAAAATCTACTCAAACATTATCACAATTTGAACTAAATTAGTAAGAGAGAACATAAAAAAATTCAATGCAACCATAAACAAGAACACCAAGATTTTTACATGGAAAACCCAAAATGGGAAAAACCACGATGAGGGTTAACTCACAATATATTATATCTAGATATAAAATATTATGGAGCTCACTGCCAAGACTCACTATCCTCAAAAGGCTCATAGCCTAATTACAAAAGATGGCTCACTACCAAGATACAATGATAGTGCCTCACTGCCAAAAGAGTGAATTGATAGAATACACCTTCAATGTGTAGGGTTCAATTCCATTGAAGCTCAAAATATGAAGTACTGCCTCTCACAGTAATTTCTCAACAAAACTACACTGATCACAACTGATAAATCATTTAGGCTTTGATCTTCTTTCAACTTTATTCCACACTCACACACTACTTCTCACACTCATATGTATGCCTCTCTCCTTTTTTCTCTTTTAAAAATATCTTATATATACAAGTATATCTTAATCATCAATTAGGTCGGCGCCATATAAGGTTTAAACATTTTGTCCACATAGTGCATTATACCAAGTCGGCTATCATCGATAAAACATAATTAGTTTTCATAATATATTGCATATGTTGAGTCAGCCAAGACTAGAACACAATTCTCCAAACCAACAAATAATTCTCAATGCAAACACGTTTCAGATCTGAGCACATTAATTTCCCATCATACCACTAGAAAGGAGACTATCAAGAAAACCACACCATAATAATATTCACCCTAGTAGAATGCAGTCTCCCACACAATATGCCACACATAGAACAATAGTAAAATACAGAGTTGGACTCTATTAGAGATAACTTTCTATTCAAAACAAAAGACATCTCAAGATATAGGATATAGCTATCTCAATGAGTCAAGATAACATGGTTAAGAGATTAGAGTCATATCAAATCTTGTAGTGAATTTTGGACTCAAATACCAACACACTGATCCATCACAAAAGGTTATTACCAACAGAGAACAACTTCTGGTAAACCAAGCAGACTTCCTATAAAGTTATCACCATGTTGACATCAATGAAAACATAGGAACAACCAACATAGACCATCCATACTTCATGCTTATGTTGCAAGACTTCTAACAATACCCCCCTTTGGCATTGATGGCAACATGCATGGAAAAAATATTTTCCAACAACTAAAACTAAATATTCTGAATACTCCCCCTATCAAAACTATTCTTCACAAAAAAATATGTTTTTCCTCTGTCTTTCTATCTTGTCATCTCTTTATATCTCCCCATCTCTTTATCTCTTCCCCTTTGACATCAATGACAAAGAAAGGGGCACCGGTATATATGTACATATGCATCAGAGTGTAACCAAAAAGATATGAAAACATAATTGAATTAACCTAAAGAAGAACCTCCAAGATTCTCTAGGATAGTCTTCCATGATGTTTTACCTTCTTCCCATGAACCTTTTGCACTTGCAAGAGTCTTGTAAAATAGTTCAAGCTTAGTTAAGGACTCTATACCATCTGTTAAAGTATTGGGTCTAACATTAATCTCTGATAATTCACCAATATAGCCAAGAGCACTAGAAATAGGAGTATGCATGAGTTTAATCATGTCTCTGAGTTCCACAAACTTCTTCATAACATTTTTTCTTTGATCCTATAGAGAAAAGAATTTATCCTAAAGCTAAACAATGTAGGATTGGACCTCTAATTATCTTTATCTTCTACTAACCTGTATGTATTTTCTTGAGTGCTCATCTGAGATTCACTCATCCTTATCTCATTACTTATATCTAGTGTATTGTCAGATCAATATAGGAAAAAGGAAAGAAGATCCTATGCCTCTTCTTCAAAACCTTGTATACTCTCCAATTCCTTCATCACTCGACTATGTGAATTTGCACATTTTCCTTTGATATCTTCCAAATTTTCTTCATCAAACCTGATTCTAGCAGACCCTTCAAGTCTAGAGATATAGACCTTTAAAGAATCAATCATGCCATGGAGATTCTCAACAACAGAAATAGATGAATCAAAATTAGCACCGGGAATAACCTTCTGCAATTCTTCCAAATTTCTCTAAATATTTATTCTTTCATGCCCATGTTCAAGCTCACTTCCTTCTGCAACTTCTTGCTTAACAACACTCTTCCTTTTCTTCCCTATTCCAATCATGCTATCAGAGGTACCTTCTACATACTTAGGGATTTCCAAAAGAATTTTAGCATATTTATCAACTCCAGCCTCTAGCACTTCATAATTCAATTCAGATATCCAACCTAACCTTGATTCAACTACTTCCATGTGACAAAAATCTATAGACACAAGAAAATTTATGCTTCCATAATACCTTTCAACAACACTTACTAGAATCCTAAACCTTCCATTCATCCTCATCTGAAATTTTCCAAAGAATGCAGCAATGGCAGACTCTTGTGCATCGAAACTACCAAGATTAATCATGAAGTTCCAAATTTCATAGGCAATAGGCTTTGAATTTGACCATTCTATCCTTCCTATTACCAGCAACTCTTTCATAAAGTAAAAGATTAAATAGACAACCAAATTTCCATACCAGAATGTATTCTTCTTACTCTTATTGATCTCCTTTAAATTCTTTATAAGATGCATATGAAGTAATTCACACAAGTCATAATTCATACCCCTTTTAAGCATATCAACAATAGTAGAAACTGCAAGGTCATTATTAGGGATACAAATTTTGTGACTGATGACCATAGCAGCATACCTTATTATCAGATCAACAATCGATCTCAAATCAATCTCTTTCCCTTCAAGATTGACATCAGTAACCTCAATTATTTATTTCTCATCCATAGCCTTCAGTTTGGGAACTAGTTTGAAGGAACACAAACCAATTACATCTATAATAGCTTCTTTGTAAATCAAATGTGCCTCATTAATCCACATAGATTCATTATGAATTTTTTTCAACACTATTCAAATTTACTTCTTCTCAAATTCAAACATGGGAACTTTCCTCCAAACATCCAACTTTTTCTCAACTAATACTCTTTAGGCATCAACACTCTCTTTCAGTTCACTTTCAGAAAGCATGCTCAACTAAACTAATGACATCTCTTCTATCTTACTATAAACAAATGCATAGATATCTTTTGTGGGACACACTCTTGGAGGGATGTGAGATAATGCACCAATAGACTCTTCTGGCACATTCCTCAAATATCTTCTCAAATTCACTTGAACTTTATCCACACTATTCACAACCTTTGAATTATCCATTGTAATAAAAATGATTTTTTTTGCAAATAGGAATACCTCTAAAAATGCTAATAAGAAATGTATAGATATCCTACTTTCGGAGCTCACTTCAAATCCATCTGATATCTTCTTCAAACCCTATAACTATGAATTTCCTTCTAAACATCCTTTGCACGCTTCTCTAAAAATACATAAGCCTTTAAAATTATATGAATCTATTCCTTCCATTCCGAATGATTATGCAATAAATGTTTCAACTTGTAGGTAGATTTCCTTGAAGATTGTGTATGCCTTCATTCTTTCAAATTCTACAAATTTTATCCTTCACACATGTGATTGAAAACTTTCTTAATTTCCTTACCATATTGAATATACTTTTGTCATGATATGACATAAGTACATCAATGAGGGGGTTCATTAGATTTTTTGATAAATGCTCCCCCTTAGCCACTACTTTGATTAGAAATTGATAGGAGTATCTACACCAGAGGTTAGCAAAGATAAGACTAATGATTCCTTTCTCCAAATTATTTTCATTTTCTTTCTTACTTCTTTTGGATGAATGATTTAATAATTCTTCTTCCTTCTATTGTTATTAACAGGGTGTTCCAGATTGCTATGCTTACAAAAACCAACATTCTTCTCTCCATTTTCCTTATTGTTCAATAGACCAACTTTATATCTATTCTTCTTATTCTTAGAACACTTTCTAGATAACTTGGAATCATTCATTTTGCATTCCTTTGGCTTATGACCAAATTTCTTGCAGGAATAACAAACACCATTGAAAGATAAATACCTTTTAGCATCATGTCATTTGATAGGAGTTTTTCCAAAATTGCTTCTTAGATCCTTGATTTGTCTCTTTGTACCGAGTCTTCTTACTAGTAGATTACTTCACTTTAGAACTCCGACCTTCCTCAAACCCTAAATGACTCTTATTCATTTCTAGTATTTGAGAGGTAATCAATCTATCAAGCATTGTCGAGCTTATCTTAAATTTGTCTTCAAAACTTCTTGCCTTTTCTAGATCAGATCTCAAGATTTCTGCTTCTAATTCAAGCTTTGTGCATTCATCCATCTTCATTTGAATTTCAATTTCCTAACATTCTTTAGTTCTTTTCTTGTCATCCAATTGTTCTAGCAGGCTAGAGATAATTTCTTCTCCTTCAACCAATAGATCACATGCTTCAACACTTTTAGTTTGCAACTTTTCAATACATTCATTCGCTTTTATCAACTAGTCCTTCAAATCTTCCATTTCTTCTAAATATTTGGCAGAGACTTCTTTCAAAGGAAAAAATTTCTTATACTCAAATTTTGGGACCTCCCTCAAGCTGTTAAGCTTCTTCCGAGGAACCAAGCTCTAATACCAATTGTTGAACATCCAAAATACTAAGAGAAGGGGTGAATTAGTATTCCATAAAACCATAATAAAATCCACTTAAGTATTATCACAATTCTGACCGAATTAGCAAGAGAGAACATATGTAGAAACATGTCAATGCAACCATACACAAGAACACCATGATTTTTATGTGGAAAACCCAAAATGGGAAAAACCACGATGAGGGTTAACTCACAATATATTATATCCAAATACAAAATATTATAGGGCTCACTGCTAGGACTCACTTTCCTCAAAAGGCTCACAACCTGAGTAAAAAAGATGACTCACTTCCAAGATAAAATGATAGTGGCTCACTGCCAAAAGATTGAACTGATAGAGTACACCTTCAATGTGTAGGGTTCAACTCCATCGAAGCTCAAAATATGAAGTACTACCTCTCATAGTAATCGCTCAACAAAATTGCACTAATCACAATTGATAAAGCATTTAGGCTTTGATCTTCTTTCAACTTTCTTCCACACTCGTACACCCACTTCTCACACTCATGTGTATGTCTCTCTCATTTTTTCTCTTTAAAACATCTTGTATAGATACAAGTATATCTTAATAATCAATTAGGTCGGCACCATATAAGGTTTAAACATTTCATCCACATAGTGCATTATACCAAGTCAACTATCATCCATAAAACATAATTAGTCTTTATAATATATTGCATACGCTGATTCAGCTAAGACTAGAACACAATTATCCAAACCAACAAATAATTCTCAATGCAAACACCTTTTGGATCCGAGAACACATTAATTTACCATCATACCACCAGCAAAGAGACTATGAACAAAATAGCGTCATAAGAATATTCACCTTAGTAGAATGCATAGTCTCCCACATAGTATGCCACACACAAAATAATAGTAGAATACAGAGTTGGACTCTATATCAAAGATAACGTTTTGTTCACAACAAAAGATGTCTCAAGATCTAGGATATAGTTGTCTGAATGAGTCAAGATAACATGGTTAAGAGATTAGATTCATATCAGATCTTGCGATGACTTCTAGACTCAAATACCAACACATTGATCCATCACAAAAGGGTATTACTGGCAAAGAACAACTTCTGGCAAACCAATCATACTTCTCATAAAGTTATCACCATGTTGACATCAATGACAACATAGGAACAACCAACATAGATGATCCATACTTCATGCTCATGTTGCAAGGATTTCAACATGCACAACCCTCTTGATCATTGTCATTCTATCTCACTACCATAAGTACACTTGAACCCCTCTCCATGCTTATTTGTCTACTTTAGTGTGTGTTTGATGCAAGGTCATCCTCTCACTAAAGTGGGGGCTAAATGTACTATAGAAAAAGTATCTCTTTACATTTTCACACTTGTTTAGGTCCTCCCTCTTGAAATTCAGCTTAGTCATGCCTTAATTGGTCCTATTTTGCAACCATAAGCCTAGCAAATTGCATTTTTCTATGGAGAATCTCGACATTCAATAAATGACACTTCATAATTTAACATTTTGGCTATATGTTCCAGATTTATGGATTTGGGACTCATACGCCCAATGGGGCATATGGTTCCTCCCTAGGTTTGGACCCTAAAATTTAAATGTCATATTAAACATCACACTTTTCAAGGTATGTGTCCCAAGTTTTAGGTCTTGGGACTCATATGCCCAATTGGGCGTATGAGTCCCCCTTTAACCTAGGACCTATTTTAATTTAAATTCTTGGTAGTATTTTATATTCCTTAGCTTCAATTTCTGAATGTCGAGTTATAGTGTTGTAATTTTGGGAAATTAAGCATAAACATATATAAATATAAGTTTACTTTACATAGTTTCATATAAGATTTCAAGTATTCAAGTCCTAATAGAAAACTTATGAGATCAAGAGTTTACAAGAGAAAATTATCAAGCATTTGGAGCAACATTCAAGATTCAAGCATCATGTCAAAGGCTTCATGCATCATGTGTGTTGGTGAGCTAACATTTGTGATGTAGGTTTCATGATTCAAGCATTCAATCTAGTGTCAAGATCCACATTCAAGCTAGCCATTTCACACAAGTTTGCAACCTTCATTTCAAGGGTTTGGTGAGTTGCAACATTGCATTTGTTCATTCATCGTTTCTTCCATTCATGTTTCATTTCTCATTAAGGTTTAATTACCAAAATGAGGTTTGACTAAGGAAAACCCCCATTCCCTAACAAAACAACATTTTTCTCCCTTAATGTGTGTTTGTAGATCTAGGTGAATTGGAGCTTGAAGATCCTTTGAAGAAAAAATTATAAAGTTGTCAAGAAGTTGTCATCTTCACAAAAAATTACCTAGAGACCAGAATTCAGAATTTCAAGGATTGACGGTTGGACAAGAAGGAAGCTACCAACGATCACTACAGGCTAAAGAAACATAGTTTCAATCCTTATTGGTGGACTCATATTCCCAACTTGGCGTATAAGTCCCTGGTAAGGCCTTTTAGCAGCATTCAACAGTGTCGGATTTGGGTTTGGAAGATTCAGAAAGATCCTAAAAAACCCTATAATAGGACTCATACTTAGTCTTGGTGCAGCCCTAAAAAGTAGTTTTCAGAGTTTGCAGACCTTTTCTTGACATCTCCATTTTACCAGGTACTCTACGGTTTCCATTTAGTTTATCAATCAAATTCAATGTTTTAAGGTTTCTAGGTTACATAGTGAATCTACATAAGTATTTTCATTTCCCTTTTTTAAGTGTTATTTAATGGTGAACCCCCATCCAATTACACAAGGAATCCACTAGATTTCTCAATTGAGTCAATTCACCTAAGGGTTGATAGTCACTTGATTGAGAGATCTAGTTTCCTAATGAAATAAGGAGAAGTATAGGGGCTTATCACACCTTCACTTTGGTGAACACATATCCCCCTTCACCACTACTTTTCTTTTATTTCAGGCTCCATCCCTTATTATTTCACCTCTAAAAGATTTAAACTTTAGTCAATGACATGATAGAAAACATATTATCACTATTATCAATTATACTCAACTAATTAAACTACAAACTTATGATATTCCGCTTCACTTTAATGATTAAATCAAAACTAATTTCAAACTATAGCAAAACTCAATTATAAGGAGAGACCAATCGAAAAGTGAAAAACTAAGAATTTCCCTCATTCAACAGCGGGAAAACAAAGGATTTAGCTCAAGGGATTTCTTTTGGTCTTATTCCTGGTTTCCAATACTCTTCGCTAATCAAACATAAAATTAAATGTTCAACTGTAATATTATCAGGTTTACTATTCAATCTTCAATCTCCCTTGTTTACCATCATGCCAATTCACTCATTCAAACACATACAATCTTCCTCTGGCAAGCTGTGATTTCAGGTTTGACTATCTTCAATCAAACACGTATAATCTTCCTCTGGCAAGCTCACGCATCATACTCAAACATGCCTCAAAATCTTCCATTCCAAAGAATACAAAGTGATGGTAAAGTACAGTGAAGAAAATACATCTCATTCAGTAAGTTGGACACAATGTTCAATCACCATGATTTGGACGTCTCAATTATTTGTCTAACATTACTCTGCACCGCTGGAGTTGCTTTCGCAGTAGCAGTTCTGAATAGAAGATTGTCATCGACAGTAACAGCAGTTGTCTAATATCATGGTCCTACAAGAAGACTATCCAACTGATAAAGATTCTTAACTCTTCACATATTTTGAAATATTATTGTTTGTGATATGCTTAGGTGTAAGCTTACAGTCGTAGGCTACAGGAAATATTAGTTGGAGAGACTGGAAAACTTACGTTGTCAGCTGTTTACTATGGTAACTTAGCATACTTTAATGGGTTTTATATTGCTAGTATTCTTTATTGAGTAGCAATTAAAATTGTTTATTTGTGGGTAATTTAAAATAATAATTGTAATGAATTAAAAAATTATAATTTGTTTATTATTAGAAATTTTATGCGCAATTTATGTATTGTTATATTTGATGTATAATGTCTTAAAATCTTTCATTTGTCATATACAATATATAGGTTACAAATATAAAGTAATTATGAGATTACAAGCTAGAAGACCTATAATTTTTTCACTATGAAAACTTATTTGTACCTATAGGTTTCATCAAATAATATAAAATATTCACTAGTGTCCACATTTTTTATGAAAATCCATTTTTCCTCCACCACATCTAAAATAAAATGATATTATAGACTAATGTGCTTTGTCAATGCATAAAATATAGCATTCTTGGCCAATCTCATTGCACTTTGGCAATCATAGCCAAGCCATACTACATCACATTTTAAGCCAATATTTGAACACAATCATTAAAGCCATGTTGTCTCTTTCCAATCATGGTTAAAGTTGCCATGTACTCCGGTTTAGTAGTGAAAAGGTCAACAACAAGTTGCTGCTTATTCATCGAACTAAATAGAACACCAAAGAGGTTGAATACATAACCACTAGAGGATCTCTTATGATCAATATTTGTAGCCCAATTTGCATCAATAAAACCTTATATAAATGACCTTACTCATATTAGGTTCTACATGGTAGAAAATTGAGTATTTTGAAATTTCAAGGAAACATTTCAATTTGCCCTTTTCACTCTGGTTTAGTATTGTTTTCCTATATTCGATAAACAAATGCTTAAAACACCTACTATTTAGGTAATATTTGGTTGTATATAGGCCATAACATACATTAGGTTTCCAAGAACACAAGATTATGGAACATAGCTCATATCCCCAATCTCCACAACTATCTTAGGACATTGTTTCACTTAAAGAAATATTTCAACAAGGATATGAACATTTACATACTCTCATGCATCTTGAGTTATTGAAAAATAAAGTTAATATTTTTTTTACCTCAACCAAAATTTATTGCTAACCCTATCTCTCCTAGCCTACATTTCAATAACGAATTTTGTAGCCACTAGGTCCTTCATTTCCACATAATATGATAGTTGAGATTTAATCATCTTGATCATATTCATGTTCTTACCGACTAATAACATGTCATTAATATTAAAAATAATAAAATGAAAATTACCATCAAATTTCTTAAAATAAATATGTATAGTAATAATATTTTCCTCTAGAAAATTCAAACTTCAACATAAAATATCAAACCTTGACACCAAATCCTAGGTGTTTTGTTCAAACTATAAAGATACGTTTTCAATCTATAAAATAATATTTTGTTTTTTATTTTTATTTTAGCATAGTAATCAAGTTTGTCCATATAGATTTCCTCTTCTATCTCTCGATACAAAAATATTTTTTTAACATTTGTTTACTCAATCTCAATATTATATACCACAAAAATTGATTAAAGTACAATTAAAGATAATTTTATAATTATAAAAAAATCACCAAAGTATATTCCCTCAACTTAAGAATAACAACTAGTTTTTCATCAACCTTTTCTTGAAATGTTTGATGTTCCCTTCTTAACTAAATATATTCTTAAAAACCCATTTGAAGCTAATAGGTTTGATATCCTTAAGAAATATCACTAAGTCACATGCATTATTCTTCTCTAGTCTAAATATTTCTTCACCCACAACCTTCTTCCAATAATTTTTTCTACAAACTCTAATGCCTCCTTCACTATTCTAAGTTCACCAATGTTATTAATCATAGAAAATATGTATCTAAATATGATAGGATAATATTATATCTTTGAAGTTATCTCCTTCAATTAATAGAGGTTATGAGAATGGGAATATGATTTTCTTCCTCTAATTCTACTTCTTCATCTCAATTTCTATTTAATTTTAGTCAACCAACATGCACATGGTAAATTTCTTATTCAATCTCTAGCATGTAACTTTCTCAATCTTTGGATCTAGTTGCATTATTTATTTCTTTTGATTTCTAGGATGGCCAATGAAGATGATCTAATGTCTCTAAAGATCACATTACTATGACACACAGTTTCCTTTAGCATAACAATCTAAATATTTTATAGTTTCATACCCTCATTGTAACTTATGAAGATACATTTCTTACCTTCAGAATCCAACATAGATTCCTTCCGCTTAAAAACATGCATGTGCACATCACAACCAATCAATAAAAAATGTTAAAGTGGGGTTTTCCTTTCTTGTTTGGACCTTCCTAAGGTTCTTAGAAACTCAATTTTATGTAGGAGATTGATTGATAAGATAGCAATTACTACTAACTACAAAAAAAAATTATGGTTCAAACTTGAAGCAATGAACATACTCTTGGATTTTCCCATTAGTGTTATATTCATTTTATCTACAAATCTATTCCATTAAGGGGGTGTCTTCTATCTTGCTATGCCATTATACTTAGAAATTTTTTAGAACTCTGTTGAGTAGATTTTTGCACCATTATCTATTCTCAACTCATAAACCATATTTTTACTCTAGTTCTACATAGTAGATTTAAACTCTTTCAATCGGTAGGAAAATTTAGACTTGTAATAGAGAAAGATAACCAAATTTTAACTAGAGAAATCACAAATAAAATATAAATAGTAAAGAGATTATTTCAAAGAATGTACACTAGCAAGTCAAAATATTTCTTTATTAAATAAATGAAAAATCCCTTTAGATCTAGAAGACACAAAGTATACTTCAACGTTTTTTTGTTTCCTATATAATGTTCACATAAATAAATATCTAATAAACAATAAAAAAATCCCCTCAACCATATATTTAGACTTCAAGGTCCTTATACCTTTCCCACCAATGTAGCCTACGCACCCATGACACAACATTATCTCTTAAGTAGGATTTTTTCATGTCTAGTATCATATGCCTCACAAGTAGTACATTCAATCATGTGGCTTTCTCCATTGAACTTCTTTGGATAATAGCATGGATCCTCTCACTTTTTTATATGAATGCTTGATAAATATTAATTGTATATTTACATCATTTTATTTATATTTTTTCTTGCTAGACCAAGGATACATAACACATTAGTGAGGTATTTCACACTTTAATTAAGAAAACCCATGGCTAAAAATACTTTGGAACAAATTATATCATGAGAATAATTTACCTCTATCGTGTTTTCCACAGTAAAAAACCACTCCTTATGTAGATTCATCTAGTATAAAGTGATAGAATTGATCAACCATCCATTTTTGCATCCATGCATGCCAAAAACAAATCTCAAAATTCTTGTGTACATGTTTTGGAGTCTAAATCATTATCATATTTATTATTTTCCTTCTCCTTACAGATCATGTAAATGTGGCCTTTTTTCTTGCAGCTCCAACATTTCCTTTTTTTCTTTTTAGGAAACTTGTCCATTTACTCTTTTACTTCAATTTATGATCTTATTTCTTTTTCTTATCTTTCTCCTTTGAGAAATCTCTCATAACTAAACCATCCTTGATTAATTCAGAAAAATTACCTCATTTTTTTAGATGAAAAGGTATTGACCACCTCTTTAATTTTCAACTTCGAGATTGTGCTACTTATAACCACAAAGTTATCCTATGAGTTTAGCAAACCACACAATAGGGTAATGCATTGATTTTCCTCCATCTTCACATATATGGATTGTAATTGACTAATGATAATCTTGAATGGATTTGGAGTCTCCATCACTCTTCCATAAAGAATACACCTTCAATAGGAAACTTATTTACTATATAATGCAATCTTCAAAATACTTGAGGAATCCACCCTTGTCTCCATCTTCAATATTTGCAAAATTTACCTTTTTGAATGAATAGGCCACTCACCCAATACTTACATTTATATAGGAAAATTACTTGGAAACCATGATTGTTATTCAAAACTCTTGGCTAACCAACATGAAAACTCATCATGTGGTTCCATAAGGTGACACATATTCCCAAAAGATCTTTTTGACTTGTTCCAGTTTGCACATTACAAAAACCTTATCAAAAATAAATAATTAAATTATGAAATGATTTTATCTTCCCTCAAAAAAATTTCCACATCTTCATTAAATTTATTCTTATGTGTCTACTTGTAATATAGACAAATTCATTATATTAATCTTTATAAAAGAAAGTAGACCATTTAAAAAAAATCCTTGCCTTTAATAAAACACAATAATTACAACATAAGCCTCCACTTGGAAGCTTTTGAAAATATTAATGCTTTACATTGTTGTTGTTTCTTATTTAAAACATGATTTAAACTGTAACTCCACTAGTAGGATACTAGAAATATTATAATTAGTAATTGGAATCTTCTAAATCTCACATAAAACACGATACCCATTATTAAAGCATCATATTCTTATAATAATGACTATTAATATATTGGTCCATAACTTAAATTCTCCACTGTTTAAATATTAGGGCATTGGCTAGAACTCCATATTTTTTTAAAAATGTGGCTTCTCATTTCCAAGCCCCTTTTCATGTTTATCCAGCATATTGTTGAAATCCTTCATGGAACTCAAAACTCTATCCAATTTTTCTTCAATAGAAGATCGCTTGTTTGCAAATCCTTTATCATTTCTAGGATTTTTCAATATTTTCACATAATCCCTTCTCCCTACCTTGCCTGATGCTCTCATATTACTTTCAATGTTTAATGCAATATTAAAGGCATCCCTCAAATTTTGAGGGTTCTTATATCTCAAGTGATAGTTCATTTTTGGAATTGAAGGCATTACAATAGGTGACCAAGCAAGTATATAATTTGGTCTTAGATTATGAGGCAACCTATTGTGGAAGTAAATGGTGACTCCCCAACACCCTCAAGAACAGTTGCGACCAAAACCACTTCCACAAGAGAGAGAATGGCAAGAAAGCTTGCTTCACAATGCAAGATTGATTAATGGTTCAATATGATTGCATTGATGCAAATGTACAAGAGATGCCTTGCTTATAAAGGCAAGGTTGAGAGATAGGATTAGACAAGATCATGACAAGTGTCTTAATCTTATGACATGAGACAACTAACTACCTAGGAATCATGCAATATAGCTAGATAAGATAAGTTCTAGAAAAGCCAACTAAAACTTCTAGAAATAATCTTATATCCTAAGTAAACTTAATCATGTGAATATGTCCCCTAATTACCTAGTGAGTGAATTAGCTAGGTACAAGACATTTATTCACACCCACACCCCCCCTTAAGTGCAACTTAGGGAGAAGATTATTATGTAAACTATGTAACGACTAAGAGGATGATGGGTCCCAACTACTAGGCCATGTTAGGTACCCATTTACAAATTATGAAAATGCAAAAAATCTCTCACAATTAGAGAAAAGGAGAAAACCCAGTGGGACAAAACTCCTCTCCAAACAAGAGAAAAAACAAAACAAAAGAACATGATGTATGGAGGACTCAATGATACCCCCCAAGGACTACATCCATCATGTATATATAATCAATGAACCCCCCATAAGAGGGAAGTAGAGAGATAAGATATCCCCCTCATGATGAATAAGCTCCAATGCTGATGAAGAATGCCTGAAAAACAAAAGATGATGCAATCTCTACAAGAAACACATCTTCCCTTAGGAAGAAACAAGTCCATAAGCTGATGTAGAAGCCACTCCATGTCCAACTGAAAGGAGGAAGAATGAATGCTCAACATGTGTGCCTCTAAAAACTGATGAGGAGTCTACAAGCTTGAATGAGCCACAACATAATCATGGTCAAACTCAACCAAGAAACATGACAAATAAAGAGAATGAGGAGACTCATGAATGTCAATCTCCAAAGAAAAAGTAAATGGTATAACAGTTGTGCTAAAATTGTCATAAAAAAGGAGATAAATCCCCTCAAGTGTGTCCTCCAAATCTGCAATATGAGACTCCATGAACAAGTTAGAAATGCCTGTCAAATACTCATCCCACAAAGCAAGATCTGAAAAACTATGATCATCCTACTGAATAGAAGCAAGAGGTGGAGGAGAAGGAAGCTCAATACTGGTCTCTAGAATACCAAGGTGTAGATGACTAAACTTCTCCTCACTAACATGGTTCACACTCAATGGAGTGTGTGATGCAGTCAAAGGAACATTATCATCTTCTGAAGAAAAATGTGAAAAGGAATATACATGAGATGAATGATTAGCCATCTCGATAGCAATAATATCCCTAGTCTCCAAGTCCCTTATGTACACTCTATCTGGAGTGAACTCGACTGTTTTACCTTGACCCCCATGAGTAATTTAATAAATAGAAAGGAGATTAGTGGACAAGGAAGGAACAAAAAGTACATCATTGAAGGTCCCTTCCCCTATATCAATAGAACCCTTTCCACTTACCTTCATATATGTATTGTTACCCATCAATATATGAGGTGAATTACAAGGCTCAAAAGAAGAGAACATATCCATAGAAGATGCCATATGGTGAGATACCCCTGAATCAATAAGCCATCTATGAGATTCAGGACTTGTTGAGGCCAAGAGTGCTTGTCCTTTCATTTTTTGTAGCCCAAATGTAGATGTTGTGTTCTTTGACTAAGATGATGATGATGGGGTTGCTAATTGAGATGCTGAGGAAGAAGTAGAAGACACTGATGAGGACAGCTGAATGTTATTCTTTTAAAGAAGGTGTGTGAGTTCATCAATCTTATTATTATAACATATATGCTCATCATGTCCTAACCTTTTGCAATATGCACATTTAAACTTCTTCTTTTTAGACGATTCCTCTTTTGAAGAGGATGTGGACTTAGGAGTGTTATGTGGAGGAGAATCTTTACCTTGCTCATGAGACTTGGGAGCCTTGTTCTGCTTCTTACCTTTGCCACTTGAAGCCTTTTTATCCTTTGGAACAAGAGCATGAGATGTAGAAGACTTCAATGTGCCCATGTGTACCAACTTTGCTTCCCTTGTGAGCTGAGCTACAAATTCATCAAGAGAAGGCATTTTGTATGTATTGCCAAGGGCATCCATTGTAGCATAGAATGTAGAAACAAACAGTGAATAATCAGGACCAAGCTTAGCAAGAATAGAAAGTATCAATTGTTCATCCTCTTTAGTAACCCCACAATTAGATAATTGCAATCTAAGAGAGTTGAGCTTAGAGAAGAAGTCTTGGATATTGTCAAAATTTGAAGGATTAAGACCCATTAGTTCATTCTCCAACTTAAATTTCCTCATCTTATCTAGCTTATGAAAGAGACTCTTTAAAGTAGTCCAAACTTCATTAGGATGAATGTAAGATGCAACATGATATCTAAGATCTGGAGAAAGGGACAACTTCAAAATACCAAGAGCTTCATCCCTTCTATCAAGCCATTTTAGTTTCTCTTTTTCTCTTGCGGGTTCTAGATCTTGATCAAATGTGATTCGTTGCAACTTCATTTTTAACAGTAACAACTCCATTTGAGATTTCCACTCATGATAAT